>CM045742.1:28387500-28557500 GCA_024760905.1 Plotosus lineatus
ACCCTAAAACAATGCCAATAGCTTGATCTGAGGATATGATTTTAAAAGCAAAAGAGGTATTATTTTACAATTCTGAGAATGCTTTCACACAGAGAAGTCAAAATAATACATTTAGTCCCTTTATGCTTTGGTGTGGTTCACACAGAGTGAAATTAAATGAAACCCCTAACTGCCCCCTCCCCACACACACAGTTTTATAGTATATATATATATATATATATATATATATATATATATATATAGGATTTTTTTGAGTAGATCCTTCCGTAGGAGAGTGCTCAATACTTTTTGGTAGAGCAAATAAATTCTCTTTAATATTCTTCTATAATCACCTGAAGAGAGAGGATGGTTTCACCACCCCTCGAAACAGATCTGTAGTGATAAATTGAGTTTCAATAGAAAGTCTTTGTCCTGTCCTTTTATTTTTGTATATATATATATATATATATGAGCCTATAATTCACACAGATGATATAGAATTCAGTTATAAATAAATGTTTGGCTAATTATTCGTTCATTTTATGAACCGCTTAATCCTAATTAGGGTCGCGAGGAGACTGGCGCCCATCTCAGCCAACTCTGAATGAGGGCAGAGTACACCCTTGACAGCTTGCCATGCCATCACAGGGCAGAAACACGGTTTAATTTTTATTTTTTAACACTCTTTATGAAAGTCAGCAATGGTTCTTTTACATGCCCCTTGCCATGGACAGTGAGAGACGTGGCCGGCCTTTGATAACCCAGTTAGCTGCTTGGGGGGGGGGGGGGGGGGGGGGGGGGCAACCCATTGAGAGTGGGGCTTGAAGCCTCGACCTTGGGATTAGTGTTATCACAAGGCTACCAGTAGTTTGGTGTATATACCATTAAGCTACGACATTAAAAAACATTCTGTTATGTGAATAACAGTGATTACCTCAGTACGTTGGTACCTGCCAAGGAGTAGGGTGCATTAGGCAGAAAGTGAACAGTTAGTTCTAAGTTGATGTGTTGACTGCAGGAAAAATAATCAAACTAAAGGTAAGGATCTGAATGACTTTGACAAGAGCCATATGGCAATGGCTAAACGACTGGGTCTATTCACCAAATTGGCAGGTCTTGTATGGTGCGTACCTACCAAAGGTGGTCCAAGGAATAACAACCAGATAACTGCCAAGAGCACTGTGGGTGCACAAGGCTCATTGAAGTGTGTAGTGAGCAGAGGCTAGTATGACTGATCCAATCTCACAAAAGAGCTTCTGTAGCATAAACGGCTGACTATGAGAGAAAGGAGACAGAACACACAGCTCGCTGTGTATGGAGCTGAATAGGTAGAGACCACTTAGATGTTGTTACTGTTATGGCTGATTTGTGCATTTTTTTCAGTTCAGATATCGAGATTAGCACAAAAACTTTCTGCAACACTACATTCCTGCCCCTTGTTTCCAATTTCAATGCTGAAAAAAAAAGCTTTGTATGTGAAATCATCTGTAAGTTCTAGTACTGCTTCAACCAGTTCTCTCCAACCCGATGCATCACAAAATCCTTGTTTCAATATTCCGGTTTAAGATTTTTTTACATTTGCATGACGATAGACAGACAAACAGACACACACACACACACACACACACACACATATATATATATACATATATGTATGGGTGGGTGTATATACACATGCAGACACAGACAGATGGACAGACAGACAGAGAGAGAGAGAGAGAGAGAGAGAGAGCGAGAGAGAGAGAGAGATTAGATGCATATTTGCATTTCGGCATATGGTGGAGGAAACGGTTATAATGGCACTGTGATATTAAACTGAAGAGAGTAAGGTTCTGCCTCACTCTCAAAAAATAGATTTCTGCCATTTTTGTTCCAGCGGTATTAATATGCGGGAGATAGTGATGCAAGATCGTACTCAATAGTCTCTTGTATCCATTCATTAGGCAAAAGCCTTTTCCTCATAAACTATAGTCACTGCCTCCTCCAGGCCATCCTCTCAGTCTGTCCTCACCATAGGCAACCACTGAACCATCTGTCAATAGCAACTCAATAGAACATTTGGCAGCAGGGATTAGCATAAGCCTAGAAATGGCCTCGTTTGTCACTGCATATAAAGTCCTATTATTTCACTTTACTACTTACTACACTAGCTAGTGTACACAACACTGACTCAGCACAGATCCAAAATGTCTTCAAAGGCTAAATCAGGGGGCTCCAACCCTGTTCTTACAGATTGACCATCCTTCGGATCTTCTCCCTAACCAAACTATAACATACCTCTTTTACTTTATCAAGAACACCTTAAAGCAATAATCAGGTGGTCAGATGTGCATGATTAGGGGTGCAGGAAAAGTCTTCGGGAAGGTAGCTTTTCAGAACATTGTTGGATACACCTAGGATTATTGTATAAAAAATGTGACTCATTGAATCAGTATAAAAATATTTACTAGTAACAATAGTATACCTACAACCCATACACACATATACATATCGCACATACAGTTAGACAAATAAAGAATAATTACAAAATAACTGGAGTAGTACATATAGTACTCTAATACACTTGAACAACAGCATCCAAACACCACTTTGAGAACCATCACACTAATGAAAATTTGTGCACAGGCATGCTGTAGCTGATCACTAAGAGGGTCAGTAATAAATTTGTAATGAAGGAATAGCTGGTAGTCAAATTTAAAAAGAATTCTTGCCACAACTCAAATGCAAAATGGACCGAGCATTGTGCCAAGAGGGACTTCATGCATTATCTATGCATATATGAACCCAGCACATCCATTAACACTCTCTTTCACTTCCGTCCTTTATGCACCCTTACAATGAACTACAGTGGTGGCCTTTGCTTGCTTTGCTTTCACATTAAGGCCAGTGCCCCAGGCCCTGCCAGGAGTCTCGAGGAGTGTTTGCATGTAGGGGAGGCTCAATCAGTCTGAGCTGGCTATACAGACAGACTGCACGTGCCTAGCCTGCGCTTTGTCAATGGCCACACAAAGAGGATGATGTCATGCTCAGCCAATAACAAAGAGTCTCTAATGTCCAGCCTCTCCCACTACACCCGGTTTGCTCAATCTTTATCCAGACTATGTATTAACCACAGCCGGTATCCTATTTACTGAAGGACAAACAAAGTCGTAATACATAGCTAGAGAGTGGAGAAACAGCAGCAAAGCTGCACTGGCTTATATGAATGTTCATTAATGTTATAATACCATATTCTTCTAGTGTCAGATCTGATTCAAAGGCACTGTTTGCTTCTCATTCTGAGCCAAATCGCAAACAAAAACCCTAATGTCTGCAGACTACAATCATAAACCACTCCTGTAACCTGATCCAAATCATGTTATGTTTAAAATATGACAATTCAAAATCTGAAGATGAGGTGAAAGCGGCACTGTAATGTTTCACAATAAATACAGAATGGATGACACAATTTGATTTAATCCAGCCAACAAGTTAAAAGTTAAATTTCAACAATTCTTCAGTAAAATTAATTATTTTTGTGTAGGCCCTGAAATCTTTGGAAAACTATTTGACTGCATCAGAGAGGAGATGATGCAAGGGAAACCACAAAATGAACACAAGAATACAAAAGAAACATGAGGTAAACTGCATGCTTGCCAGGTCAAGCATCAATGCCTGAAATTCAATGTGAGTAAAAAGAAAATAATTGTTTTATAAACTGCCAATCAACGCATGTTCAAACTACACCATCTTAAGTTTTGTGCGGTAGATAAATGATCACATAAATCGACTACTTAAATATCCATAGATAAGAAATGTGTCTCTCTATATTACTATACATATTAATTCCTGGATCAAAAGATTTTCTGACTATTAATTGCATTATTAATTATTACATTTATATACTGTATACTTGTGGTGAACACATACACAGATATAGCTTGGGGCAATCGCTCATGGACAGTCCGTTGGATGTGCTTGCATGGGTTTCCCCCCCACTATATCCTTTCAGTTTTAGAACATGCCTAAAGATGCCTATTTGCTGACTGTGATAGAAACAAATTGTCATATTCAATGCGTAAGTCATGGAAAGTGCAAGTACTGTATTCAATTTCTACATTTCTGATAAAGCAAAGAACTTTCAGTGGAACTCCAAATATAGTGTACTTAAAATATCAAGTGCAACTTTCAGGCATATGACCACTCCTCTCATCACTTCTCCTTTCACACTGCTTTTAGAGGTTAATTTAATAAACTTCAAACGGGAAGCAGTGTAAAATACTGTAAGTGAATAAAAACTTGCCCCTGTCCCTTTGTGAGTGCCACAACTGTGGCTCTTTAATGACTCTTCACCAGTATATATTACAGGATATTTCTGTAATACTGCAAAGTAAATAAGACAATTGGTTCATAAAGTAAAACCGTATTTGCATTCTTCAAAACGTTTATCCCTGTTTTCAACATAAAAACCGTATTTACTGAAAAGTCCCTGCACTTCTCAAAAGGTATGTAAAAATACATCAAAATTATAAACTGCAGCATACCTTGACCTTGCCATTGGGCTGCAGCAGTTCTGTGATGGAAACCTTGTCCTGCTGCAGTCTCCTTTTGACAAGTTTGGAGCAGCAGACATTGACAGCTCCGTGCACGTGTGAAGCATTGTACTCGGAGAAGGTACGGCTGTCAATGACAAGCAGTCGGCCGGCACCACGTTGCAGAAGCCCTGCCAGACGCTTAATATCCATGGCACTGCGACGGCTCTTCTCCCCCGCCATTAAGAACCTGCTCCAGATAGGGCTCAGACAGAGGCCCAGAGGAGAACCACCGGCACAGGTGCACACTAGGTAGGGGCTGAAAGGGTCAGATCAGCCAAGTAGATTCAAGACAGACCACACGACCGCCATGTTTCCTGGAGAGAGACAGGGAGAGGGAGAGAGAGAGATAGAGAGAGAGAGAGGACAGCCATTTTAATCAGTAAAACAAAGCAAGATTTAATCCATACTATATGCACTGCTGATTACGGGTTCCATAAGTGGAATACTTTTGTTTAACAGATCACATTGACAACATTATCAAGAGACATGCATTGCAATGTAGGAGTCCTCATCAAGCCGGACGTTTTACTCTAGAGAAATGCCAGTGTGATGTTCACCATCAGATTTAGAATGGCTTTTGTTCACTCATGAAATAGGAACCAGGCCGAGATGGTCTAAATTAAGCTCGGAGAATTTCAAAGCTGGCACACTCCATGATAAGCATAATGCAAGCTTACATTAAGATTCTGCAAGTGCCTCCTCTCATTTCAGCTTTCCCATAATAATGCTAATCCTTAACCCAGCACCATCCCTTGCACAGAAACTTAAAAAAAATGATTGACAACAAATAATGCACACAATCGCATACATACTATTGGGGTGAGTATTAGCAATTATACATTTATCAAATAAAAACTAGCAGGGATAAAGTAACCAGAGTCTTTCATTAGGATGTTACACATCACATTGTTTACCACTAGATCTCACTGCCAGTCACATCCCACAGCACATATACTGGTGAGTCACACATTTTAGGTCTAGGCTTATGTCTGGGTTAAAACACAAAACTGCAACAGTACAATGTATACTAAAATCACGATACCCACAATACTCCAAAATTATATAATAGACTTTAAAATACAATTCTTGGGCACAGTATGTTTTTTACTGGTACTACGGTTACAAAAAAAAGAAACAAAACAAAAAACCTAAACCTTAAAATGTACTGAGATTTGCTCAGTAATCAAAAAATTACTCCTCTGCATGTAGCATGCTGTAGCATTTCCTCCTCAGCCAGGTTACTGGCCATTTGCCAAATGCAGCCTGGTAAAATTCAGATGTTTTCTTGTAGGGCTGAATATTTGTTTTTGTTTTTTTTAGAAATTATATAATTTTGGGCGTAGTGGTGGTGAAGTGGTTAGCATATGCGCATCAGAGCAAGAACGTCCTGTGTTCGAAGTCCGAGGCACCGACAGTCCTGTATGGAGTTCGTATGTTCTTCCCATTCTTGTGTAGCTTTTCTTCGAGTCCAATAGATTCCTCCCACAGTCCAAAGGCATTAACACTAGGTTGATCAAACTGCCTTCAGTTGCGAGTGTGAATGGTTGGGTGTGTGTCTGTATTGGTTTGCAATGGCCCAGCAAACTATTCAGGGTGTTCCCCACCTTCACCCAATGTCAGCTGAGAGAAGCTTGTGACCCTCACAAGATTAATCGGTTCAGCAGATGATTCTTTGATAAACTAGTTCTAATCTTAGTACCAATCTTGGCCGGATTTAACCAAACTGTCTAGATAAACAAAAGCGATCAAAACATAAATTTGGCTAACTATCTACCATACCTACTTTTTGATTAGTCTTAAAAATACAGCTATAGGAAAATAAAATAAGAGACCACTTTTAATGTGATCCCCATTACGGTGTTTTTTTATTTTCTCTCAAATCCTAACCAGCTGTCTGTGGAAGCCTTGAAGCAAACCCACTACTTGTCTGCGGTTATGCTATCTGATTATTTTAGCACATATAATCATTTGGGCTTTCCTGGAGAATGTACCAGCACTCTGCCCACTCCTCACAATGTCACTTCACTCAACGGAGCCATCCAGGTAGAGGGGATACAAGTGCACTTTACATCTTATGAGAGATTCTGTATACTGTACTGTAAATCTCAAGAAAGGTGGTCAAAAGCTCACCTCTAATTTAATATGTGACTGTTTGGATTGTTATACACCCGTAATATAAACATGGGTATATTAAACCATATAGTCTCACATTCCCAGCACTCTCGAGAGAAGTAGGACTTTTTGCACCTCCTAAATCCCAGCTTAACCCCTGCCAGCCACCCAGTGTGATCTTCAATCAGAAAGAGAGCTTGCCTCCAATGTTGCTGTAATTTCTCCTCAAACACACCAGTCATGAAAAATACATGCCCTTGGCTAGCCTTGCCCTTCTCTTACTTCCAAACGGAGACTTAAACACAGGTAGACAGAAAGTGGAATAAGGTAAACAATCATTGGGACAGCAATTTCACACACACACACACACACACACACACACACACACACACACACACACACACACACACACACACACAAAAATTAAAAAAGGAAAAAAATTATTATTATTATTATTATTTTAATACTTTAATAATTTCCTTAAAGAAACCAGCAGAGCCCCTGACTCAGTACAGCTGATCAGTGTGAGTTTCAGGCCTTAGTGGGCAGCAGGACAAGGCAAGAATATTTAACAAAAACAAGCATTTCCATGCAGTTGAGCTGCTGGTTAAGCAAAAGCTATGGACAACACAAGAAGCTTTCCATCCAGATCAACAACATTACAGCAATCCATCGTACATAAAATAAACATTCTCTCTCTCTCTCTCTCTCTCTCTCTCCCTCCCTCTCCCTCTCCATCTCTCCCTCTGCAGAATGTATGATGGGATGGTGCAACAACAATCTCTTTAATGTCATGCAGACTGTAGAAAATATTGCCTTGACAAATCGATGCCGCATAGAGAACTGTACACACAAACATAAAACATCGCGGCTACAAAGATGTCCACACTCTTGAAAAACACTCAAACAAACACAAACCATAAGACAAATACCAAAAAATACAAAGACGGATGGAAAGACAGGCAGACAATTATCACAAAGATAGAAGTACAAAGTTTCCTTTTAAACTCCATTACCTTTACACCTTTATACATGTGCACAGCCCTTAATAAATATTTTGCATAAGCTAATCCTAGTAGCAAAACAGTAGCATGGCAGTCTCTTCTGTTTCAGATCACTGTAAACAACCACCATGCTATAAGCCCACTCTCCTCTCTCCTGATCTGCAGCAGCACACAAAACTGCCTAGTAACCAGACTCACAAAAACAGCATCAATATGGATCCACACTCTGCGCCACTCACATCGATCAGCCATCTGGTGCGTCTCGTTTAAATAAAATCAGCCATATATACAGACACACAGACAGTACACAATTCTGCAAACCCACTGATACATTTACTCATAAATGACAAGCCATCAAGACAGCAAATCGCACCAGCCTTTCTGTCGTCATCACACGGATGATGCGCATCCTCTCTGCAGCCTATAGTCCATTCTGGCTCTGTTGGGCTTTCCGTTCATTGGATCAATGCATAGCCGAGCACACCCGCAGTGAATTTGTGTGCATGGGTCTGAATACGCTGTGAAGGCTGCGGGATGTAAAGAAGCTGCTGCTGCTGTATGCGTCTAATGGCGCTGCCTCTGCTTGACAACACAGCAGGAGGGGGGGGGGGGGGGGATGCGCCCAGCTCTAGGCAGGGCTGTGCACTGCAGTTCAGGATGGGAGAGTGCAGAAAGAAAGATATGTTCACCAGCACACAGCTCATGGGCTGCATTATTAACCAGAGGCGCACTAAGACACATGAATGAACTTCATTATTTGGCACCATCAGAGTCAGATCTGCTAGCTTTAGTGGCTGGCCAAGAAATAACTTATAACCTTCATAACATTAGAGACTTGGGTAAAAGCTGGTGCAGATGCTGGGATAATGATTGGCTGAGATTTCCCCATTGCCATAGCAACACAGTGAACTCAAAACAGTGACTGGGCATGGAGCAAAGGTGCAGCTTACTCTGGCATCACAAAAAGTAACATAGCACCCAGAGCAACTCATTTATTGATCGTTTTAGAATTTAATGATATTTATGAAGTCTTTGCCGCTCTACCAGGGATTACACTAGAACACACTTATCACATTCTAAGCAATGAGAACAAAGATGCATAAACAAAGAGGAGATCCTACAGGGTAGGTCTGCAAAAGATTACGCTGTTTGGAGACAGTCTGTGTTTAAATCATTAGCATTCGGGTAACATGATGACATAGGGCACACGTCAGAGAATGAGAACAAGTACTAATATAAAACATTGTGATACGGTTCTTAATGAAGTACATTATATCATTTATTAGAATTATTTTACTTTTCTGAATCAGGCATACATGTTTTTAAAGAGTACCTCTATTGGTCATCATTACAGCTTAATTCCTGTGTATGTAATATGTTTACACGATTCAGCATATTTCAACAAAAATTATATATAATGACTATAAAAAGCACAAAATTGTATCCTGTAGATTACTAGTGAGGGCTGAACCATTGATTAGCACTTGTTTTTTCCCCCAAAAAAGTGACATGAACCCTTTGGTTCGGTTTGACCAGAGCAAGTAATTACCAGTAAGCAGATCTATACAGCAAGTGATGTTTTACGTGATACAAAAACATATTCAAGAAACAACTATATATAGTGATTTGTAGGAAAAGGGTGTAAATGGTTACCTGTTTGAACCAGACAGAGAGGGGAGGGAGTCTTGCAAAGACAGTGAGACATCACATTCTAGTGACTCTCAGGACAAGAATGCTGTCAGAGATGAGTGTAGCAGTGAAGCCAAAATGGGTCATGCTGATAATGTTTTGTTAACTCAGCTTTTCCTGTCATGAGCTAGTCTAACAACAAAAATAAATGTTTATAATAATGTTATAACAATAAAAAATAAATGCTGCGATTTCTGCACTTGCTGTATGTGCAGCTCAACACTGGCCGATAATGTGTTCTGATGCACTGAGGTCAGCGATGCCACTCATCTAATCCAATAAGTTTGCGTTCCCCCCAGGTTAGCATGGCCAGTGAGGAAGGCAACATGTCTCTGACCATGCCCAGCATCACAGCACTCGCATGTACTTCGACAAGGGGCAAGGACTGATGTTGCCGGAAGAAACCCCTGATGTCAAGCATGATCATTGTAAATAGTTAGTAACACCAATTCATCACAGGTACACTTTAAATGGTCACAAGTACTCAGTGAGAAGCGTGTGTGTTTTAATGATAAAATCAGTGATAAATCGTGATACATTGCAGATTGTTAAGATGCAACTGAATGTCTGTTTGCAGGTCTGAAAGAAAGTCAGTTGAATTTGCCAGAGCGTTTATTCTGATATACCGTACTATATTAATCCCTTCAGGGAAATTATTTCCTCTGCATTTAACCCATCTATAGTGAGCACCCACACGTGGAGCAGTGGGCTGCTATACACATTCAGGATGCCCGGAGAGCAGTTGGGGTTAGGTGCCTTCAGCCATTTATCAGGAGGAAGGGAAGTTGCTGCTCACTCAACCACAGCCAGACTCGGGAATCGAACTAGCGACCTTTCTTTCCCAATGCCGCTTCTGTAACCGTTAGGCTATGGATGCCCCTACACCACTCAGGTTCCTCTCCACGGAAATCTTGAAAGGATTTACCCGTACACAATGAGGATCCCGAGCAACCATACCATTTCCTAGCCCCCTCAGGCTCCCGTTCACGGAAATCCCCCATAGGAAGATACACATGCAAATGTAGAACAAACTGAGTGACCTCGATCCCAGCCAAAAGGCCGACAAGCTAAAGTTAGACATAAATTTCATATGATGCTCTCCAACCATAACAGGGTTACTGGTACTCAGATTGCCAGTCTCTGAGGATGAGAAGGTCACAACCAAAAAAAAAAAAAAAAACAAAAAAAAAAAAAAAAAAAAAAAAGGTAGAATCAGCACACAGATGATATTCAGCAAATAAACAGAACACAGAATACCACACAAAGCAAATTTTATTTCATAGCTAAACATTCAGGCTCTGTGATGCATTTCCCAAACTAATTAGATTATTTTAATTCTGACATATTTTTGTTCCCAGGAAAACACATATGAGGATCACTGAATGCTGAGGAACAAAATGACGTAATTACCTCGTAATTTGTGTTTCTAAAACACACACCAGCACAGGTCGAAGAATTCAGATTAGTCTGCAGTTAAAAGTGTTTACAGACCTTACAAAGCTGTTGCACTTGATTAAATCTAAGTAAGCATGGCCTCAGCATATAAATAACACAATGGAAAGGATTATAAAACTCCTTCAAAAAGGAAATTTCACATGCACATGGATCTGATATTGGGTTTCCCAGCCACCCGTGTCTAAAATTTGGTGCACGTATAAACAAAACGGTAAGGATACAAAAGGAAAACAGAAGGGTCGACCGAGGAAGACGTCAAAGCATGAGAATAGAAAACAGCCTCAAAAGTAGAAAATGCAAAACAAAACAAAATGAAAAACAAACTTTTTTTTTAAAGGCAGCCATGCAAAATAGTTAGAGAAGCAGCTTTAGGGCCAAAAGGTGACTGGTTCGATTCCCGAACCAGCAGGAAGAAAGTGTGGCAGTGGTGGGGGAGTGAGCAGTATCTTCATTACCTCCAAATAAACGGCTGAAGTGCCCTTGAGCATGGCACCTAGGCTCCAACTGCCCTCCGGACGCCCCCAATGTGCATGGCAGCCCACTGCTCTGAGTGTGTGTGCGCTCACTTTGGGTGGGTTAAATGCAGAGGAAATAATTTTCCCTTATGGGATTAATACAGTAAAATAAAATGATTTTTTAAAAAGGGTGGAAACAACAAGCAGGGTCTGTGAGAGATCTAAAAAAAAAATAATAAAAATCTGTTGAACAACAAAGGATTTACATACAGAAATGCCAAAGGAAAGCCAGCACGAACACCATAAACAGGGTTGAATGAGAAAGAAAAATATTAACGTGTCAGTTGACGTATCAGAAATTAGTAGCACCGCAGGGTGCATGGTGCATCTTGCATGGTGTCTCTGACCAGTTACTTTGACATATCAGACCCAACAGTACCCAAATTAGAATCGTATACCTTGTTCTCACACAAACACACTTATTCAAGCATTCCAATAAATTCATGCAACAGGTCACACAAAAACATCTACATATCCTGACATTAACGGAACGTATCCATCCCCAAAGCCCCAGAGCGTTGGTTTCTCACTGATATAAAAGCTCTGTTGCAAAACTGTTTACCCCAGAAATTGTAGACAATATACTATTCCCACAGGCCAAGCAGATTAAAACACACATCAGCTGTAATGAAGTACAGTGGAAACATGAACACAGTTAAGCAACCACGAAATCTAACCCCTTATGACTAACATGACAGAAGCCCAAACACCATAATGACGACTGCATAACATTATTCGATTATAGAAGCAGGTGACCCATTGAAAAAAGCTGGACTGCCAAATAGCACAATGTTTATAATCAAGGCTTCTTTACAGTCATGAGCTAAAGTGTGGAATAATTACACAAAATCAAAGCCTATTATGCTGAAACGCATTTGTTTTGTATGTAAGTGGGGTATGCAGGGTTTGCAGCTTGGGATGACCCATCTGTATACACACACTCTAGATCAGTGGTTCCTAACCTGGGTGCAATCGAACCCTAGGGGTTCGGTGAGTCAGTCTCAGGGGTTCGGCGGCGGTCAAGTCACACACCTGACTCATATTCATGACGACACGCCCCGCTTGGCCATCACTGGCTGCAGGTGATCACGCTACATTGCTTGGCCAATCTGTGCTGCAGGAAATTTGGTGTTGTGATGGTACATCGTGTGATTTCTTTCTTAATGTTTTAATCCATACTATGTTGAGTAAAAAAAAGAAAGTGGTCAGACGAATATGTACAACATGGATTCACATATATAATGGAACGTGATATTAGTCGGCATCCGATCTGCATGATTTGCAAAGTAGGATCAACCCTGTGCTGACTGACGTATAAGTACATGTATATGTACATATAATATCAATAAATACATATTCAAGACTATAAATGCTTATAATAACGATTAAACATTCAAAAATAATGCATAAGATGTAAATAAAACAAATACACACACACATACAGACGCACGCGCGTGTTCACATACAGATGCGCGTGCACGCACTCAGATGTGCACCTCCAGAAAAATGTAAGTAGTTGTGATGGGGGGAGTTCATGCATTGTATTGTTTTGTTCTTTGAATACAGTGATGTTAATGCATGGTTAATTTTGGTGTCCCAGTAAAAACATATACCTATGTCTTGAATTTGAAAAAAAAAAAAAAAAAAATCATATTTTATTTTTCACTAAAGAAGGGTTCGGTGAATAAGCATATGAAACTGGTGGGGTTCAGTACCGCCAACAAGGTTAAGAACCACTGCTCGAGATCAAAATTTGAAAAGACCTCACTCACTCACTCACTCAGCCACTGAAACCCAATGATACTAGCGTCACTGGAATGCTAAGGCCTATCTCAGCTGACTGTGGGAGGAAACTGGAGGACACGGTAGAAACACACACAAGTACAGAAAAAACATACAAACTCCATTCTCAACTCAATTCCAAAGACCAGGACTCAAAACCAGGACTTCTTGCTGTGAAGTGGAAGTGCAAAACACTACGCCGTGCTGTATACAGAGACCTATGAACACATTGCTATGCCCTTTGTACACAAAAATAGTCTATCTATGTAAAGTATGCATGCAGTGAAGCATGAGGAGGGATGTGCTCCAACAACATTCACTTAAAGACTTTTTCTCTCCTCTTTCATTACCACACCTCAGTGTCTGAGAAAGCATGAAGGGGCTGGCTGATAATTTATAAAGTGTTTATCATCAGAACCACAGGTTTCCTCTTTCACGTGTCATGAAACTCCAGCGGTAATGGACAAACCCCCACTGACGTTTCTGTTTGCACAGATAGTTGTTATGAATGAGATGATATACACTCTGGCAGAGCTTTCCAACCCTGGTTCTGAAGAATCCCAAGTATGACGCACGTCAAATGTTGTTACCAGGATGTCAAGCAAACTCTACATTGTGTGAAAGCTATCCACTATACTTACAACATGCTATCCCATAATTCAGTTGGAACCAATTAATGACAAAGGAATAATCATAAGAAGAATCTGTTTATATATATATATATATATATATATATATATATATATATATATATATATATATATATATATATATATATATATATATATATATGGTTGACGTAGAGCAGGGATCACCAACGTGGTGCCCGTGGGCACCAGGTAGCCCGCAAGGACACTATAAGTTGCCCGCGGACCTGTTCACTGCTAGTTTTAGGACAGGCCCACAGCTCCATAGCGCCACTCTCCATTGAGCTGCCTCTAATTTTCTTGAATATATTTTAAATCAAATCAATATCTTCACATAGATAAATATCATTAATTATTAATGATAACATATAATTAAAGGTAAATTGAGCAAATTTGTAATTTCAGAGGTGTGTTTTGACCTGGTAGCCCTTCGCATTAATTGGTACCCAAGAAGTAGCTCTCGGTTTCAAAAAGGTCGGTGACCCCTGACGTAGAGCAATAATTAGCGATGTGGCTTTGAACCGAAAGGTCTTTGGTTCGATTCCTGAACCAGCAGGAAAAAAATGTGGTGGGGGATTTCTGTGGAAAGGGGCCTGATGGGGCTATGAAATGGTATGGCTGCTCGAGTTCTTCATTGTTTGTGGGTAAATTCTTTCAGAATTTCCTTGGCGAGGAACCTGAGAGGTATAGGGGCAGCCGTAGCTTAATGGGAGAAATGGCTTTGGGACCGAAAGTTCACTGTCTCGATTCTTGAGTGTGATGGTTGGAGAGTGAGCAACACCTTCCCTTTCGCCAAATAAATGTCTGAAGTGTCCTTAAGCAATGCACCTGACCCTCAACTGTTCTCCAGGCCTCCCCAATGTGTGTGTGTGTGTGTGTGTGTGTGTGTGTGTGTGGCAGGCCACTGCTCCGATGGTATAGATGGTTACTGTTTGTGTGTGTGTGTGTGTGTGTGTGTGTGTGTGTGTGTGTGTATATATACTCACTTTCGCAGAGTTAAATGCAGATGAAATATTTTTTTCCTTATGGGATTAATGCAGTATACTAAAATAATAAATATCCAAAAAAATTCGTGGAATCAAAAGGCAGTGTCTGTGACAGAACTATGCAATCTGCTGAACAACCGAGGATTTACATACAGAAATGTCAAAGGAGAATCATTACCAACACATAATTAGATGAAAACAGGATTATAAAAGAAAAAAGTACAGACACTCCCCCACTTACGAACATTCGTTTTACGAACATCCGGCGATACGAACATCCGGTCCGAGATCGAGAGTGAAAGTGAAATGAAATTGAAGAAGAAGCAGTAATAGAAATTGAATAAAATATATAGAAAGATATATCATGAATATAAGTATGAAATATAATTAAACATTATCCTAAGGTACACTTAATACTGTACTAGGCTCCGGCAGAGGGGCGTGGCTGACCGAGGTCCAGGAAGAGAAGCAGAACTGATACATTTCTGAACTAGTGCCAAAAGTTTCAAAGAAGAAACAAATTGACTCCAGTATTATAATGAACTGGATAAGAGTGAAACTCTAAATCTGATCAGATCCGCTGTGATGTGCTTGAGAGCAACCAGGAGTTTAAATGCGGAACATAATGATATAGATAATGTGATGATTATGGAGAGAGAGGGAGAGAGAGCGAGCGAGCGAGAGAGAGAGAGAGAGGGGATATGCTTACAATTTGATTGAGCTCAAGAGCATCATTACACCACATTGTCGGTTATGTAACTCCGAGAGAGAGAGCGAGAGAGATTGTATACAGTAAAAACTCATATAGGTTACTTATACAAGGTTTAAACATACGGTCCCCTCTAATACGTTCCCCTCTAACGAATGCCCTGTAACAACTTACGAACAAATTCATCTAACAAACGGCCTGGAACCTAACGCGTTCGTAAGCTGGGGAGCGTCTGTAATTCATGTTCTAAGCCATTTAATACTAGATAGAGTTGCGGGGAGGCTGGTGCTTATCTCAGCCGAATCTGGGCGAAAGACCCTGAAGAGCTTGCCAGACCACTGCAAGGACAGTAAACATACAACCATTCACACTCACTCCTGGATTGATTTTGAACTATGGGAGGAAACTGGGGTACAAAGAGGAACCGTCACAAGTACAGAGAGAACATTCAAACTCCTCATAGAAATGCTCGAACCCCGGAATTAAACCCAGTCCTTCTTGCTGTGAGTTAGACATGATAACTACTGTGCCACTGTGTTGCCATAGAAGAACAATCCCCAGAAAACAATAATTGGAGAATGCAATAAGTAAAGTGACACTATGCACCCGTCTGCTGTTGCATAACAGGTATCATCACACGAAATTAAATGTGTTGGTCATCTTTTGGTATGAGGAGCCTAAATAAACTTCTTGTGTGTGCTACAAATTGAACCAAAATTGACTCTTGTGCTACCACAAATAGCCATCTCAAAGAACGGATAAGATGATGTCACAGTAGGTCAGCGTTTTGGAACCAGTCTACTCTTGCAGGGTCAGAAAACACACTAGAGAGGAGGTGCAAAGCCGACAGAAACCTACATTTGTACATAAGGTTATTTGAAAGTAGCCGAAAATGTGTCAGATGGGGGGGGGGGGGGGGGACCTCGAGGACCAGGGCTGAAAACCTCCATCCTGTTGGGTATCACCTTCACTTCACTTATCCCTTAACATCCGAGGATGCCGTTGGGGCGCCTTCATGGCGAGACTTGGGCTGATTTGTCCTGGCGGAGCCCAGGTTGTACAAACACGCTGACAGCTTTGCAGCTCCTCTTTACGAAAGTCAGCAATAGTTCTTTTACACGAACCTCTCATTGTCTATGGTTACTGCCTTTGATAACCCAGTTAGCTGCACTGGGGGGGGGGGGGGGGGCAGTGACAACCTTGTGGGGACTCGAACCCCCCAACCTTAGGATCAGTGATCCTGCGCCCTATCCAGTAGACCACCACGACTGCCTGGGTATCACCAACACTCTCACAATTCTGCAACCCTATTTGAATAAACAAATGTCTGATTACAGCAGTTACCTCATTCTGCAAACCTCCTGGCATCCTACATCCACTTCCTACAATTTTAGAAATAATTTACAGTACTTGCACAGCTGATTCATAAATTACATCACTACCTATACTCCCCCCCCCTCCAAACAATATTACACAATGTTCTTACATTACATGTTCTGACTGCTGGATGCAGATGTCAATGGGAGAATGATGCAGGCAGGAATTTGACAGCTGGTAATTGATAGACAGTAATAATCAGAGTGACAATTAAAGAGAATATGAGAATATGAGCAACTCACCTCCCTCCCCCCCAAGATATCACACCAGAAAGCAGTCAGTTTGTTATGATAAGATTTGCTTTCCCATCCATTCTCATACATCCGACCACACGCAGCGCGAGCTCGTTCTCAGCTCATTGTAACACACGCCGCATGCGCGTGAAGCAATCAAACGCGTTGTTGTTGTACATACCGTACAGTCCCCGGTGTCCCCGACAGCGCGCTGCTCTGCCCAGCTCGTCTCCATAAGACACACACACACACACACACACACACACTCGCCATTAACACGCAGCCTGTTCGTGGACGTGTTTTACACGCGAGTGTCACTGAACACTGAGAACAAAATCAATAACTCATCCACAGCACGAGCGACTCCTGCGCGTTTCATTCTCGTGCCTTGTGGTCAGTTCAGTGATTATGACCAGTGATTGGTCAAAAAAAGTAATCTATAAATTATAATCTATTAGCAATTTAGGTTTAAAAAACACACACACACACACAAACAGAGAGAGAGAGAGAGAGAGAGGTGCACTTTGGTACTAAAAATTAACTAAGGATGAGGTCATGGTTCAGGAGGGGGGGGGAATGTAGCTGACGTAATTTTCAGCCAATAGGAAGCCAAGACTCAGGTTTAGTTGACGTCAGCGTGCTGATCGGTAGATTAAAGGGCCACAGGGATTTAAAAGAGCAGCGCGGCGGAAAGCCGGGAGCGCGCGGTCCTGTAGGTTACGGTGTACACGAGCTCTCCGAGTCAGACACCTCACAATAATCAGAAATTATAACAAATTATACTGACTGTACGGAATCCAACAGAGATCTTATACCACAATACATCCTACATGCGCCTAAAAGTCTAAAACAGTATTTATATTTTATTCCGTGTATGAAGTATGATGGCGGAAGTAAAAGTCAAACAACGACACCATGTGGTGAACTGGAGGAGGGGGAGGAGGGGGAGGAGGGGGAGTTGATGTAAGGCGTGGCTAAAGAAGTAAGCTTAAATCTGATTGGTACTTTTTATTATTATCTGACATTCACCCACAGTACGTTTTTCAAAATAACAGTCAGTAACGTTATTTGGATTATAAAAAATTATATATATATATATTTTTTTTATTATTATTATCCATCCATTCATTTCCTGAACCGCTTAATTCTAATTAGGGTCGGGGGGGGGGGCATGCTCAGGACCCAAGAGGAACGGTGAGATTACAGGGAGCAGAGATAAAGAAGGTGGAGGATTTTAAGTAGTTAGACTCAACAGTCCAGAGCAATGGAGAGTGTGGAAAAGAGGTGAAGAAGCGTGTGCAGGCAGGTTGGAGAAAAGTGTTTGGTGTGATGTGTGATAGGAGGGTATCGGCAAGAATGAAAGGAAAAGTGTACAAGACGGTGTTGAGGCCAGCGATGTTGTATGGTTTAGAGACAGTGGCCCTGGAGAAAAGACAGGAGGCAGAGCTGGAGGTAGCAGAGATGAAAATGTTGAGGTTCTCTTTGGGAGTAACGAGGATGGATAGGATCAGGAATGAGCACATCAGAGGGACAGCACATGTAAGACGTTTTGGAGACAAAGTCAGAGAGGCTAGATTGAGATGGTTTGGACATGTACAGAGGAGGGATAGTGATTAAATTGGTAGTAAGACGCTGAGGTTGGAACTACCAGGCAGAAGGCCTAGAGGAAGACGAAAGAGATGATTCATGGACGTGGTGAAGGAGGACATGAAGGCAGTTGGTGTAGGACAAGAAGATGCAGAGGATAGGGTGAGATGGAGACAGATGATTCGCTATGGTGACCCCTGAAGGGAAAAGCCGAAAGGAAAAGAAGAAGAAGGGGAGGCTAGTGTCACTCTCTGTGACTCTGGGCGATGGAGAGGTACACCCTGGATAGCTCGCCAGGCCATTGCAGGGTAAAAACACGCGAATGGCTCTGCAACCTTCTCTTACGAAAGTCAGCAATGGTTCTTTTACAGCAGGGGTGTCAAACTCATTCCACAAAGGGCCATGTGGCTGCAGGTTTTTGTTTCAACCAAGCAACAGCACACCTGACTTTGCTCATTTAAACAGCTGATCTGAGGTCTTCAGGCAGTTGATTGGTCAGTCTCTGTACAGAGCACACAGATTGACCAATCAACTGCCTGAAGACTCAAACGCTTGTTTAAATAAGCAATGTCAGGTGTGCTGCTGCTTGGTTGAAACAAAAACCTTCAGCTACATGGCTCTTTGTGGTATGAGTTTGACACCCCTGTCCCCTGGGGGACAGCAATGACCACCGCTGATAGTGGGGTTTAAACCCCAAACCTTGGGATCAGGAATCCAGCACCTTACCACCAGCCTGCCACTGCCTCTATTATTATTATTATATTATAGTTAAAAATTGATATGCAGCAGAGAGGGATCGGGTGATCCTGGCACATCAGGCTGGTCAGGCTCATCATTAGCTCAGGGCCCTCACCCTCTCTGCACGCAGTCCAAACAGCGAATGGGACTTCTCCCAGGAAGCACTGCCTAGTCGAACCCACAAAAACTTTCCCAGACTGTCAGAAGAGCTGTGCTCCTGGTAGCAAACCCGGGCACTCTCTTAATCTGTGTCAGTAGATCAGGAGGCACCAAACCAAGGGCACCGAGGATAATGGGGAGTCGGGCGACTGTGTAATTTGGATACAAGCGAGACATTTCATAGGCGAAGTCTGCATATTTTGCATGTTTTTCCTGAATCTTGCCAATCACATTGCTGTCAAAGGGAACAGAAAATTCAATCATAATGATTTTATTGGTTTTGTCAAACAGAGCAAGATGAGGCTTATTGGCTTCAATCTTCCTCAGGCTGTAAATGGGCTGATTCAATAGAAGCTTAAAATCATCATTTTCCATGACACCCTGGACATGATCCAGGTCGTACCATGGGTGAGCCTCTGAGTCAAAACCACAAGCATGACGTTGATGGTAGTAAAATGAGCCTGCCATGCTATCATGTCTTTTCAAGTAAGAAGTTTGTGCCAAAGCAGGACAACCACTGACAAGGTGTTGATCTAAATTCATTATACAATCTACACTTGGGATTGACGGTTTCCCTTAAAATATTACATTGGCGATTGCGTGTAGGAAGGGACTGGTCCTGAGCGGCTAAAAGAAAGCCCTCAGTTTCACTTTTGAGACCAGCCGACTTCATCCAGGCGAAGGAGTCAGTGGGATTACTGTTTTGTGCAACACACTGCATGTAAACACTATGCAGTGGCTTTGCAGAAAGCTGCTCCTTAAAATGGTGACTCTGAGATGATTTTGTAAATGACTTCACCTGGTTGACACACATTTATGTATCGTCCAGCAGTACCTCGCCATCAACACAGTCAAGAGCAAAGTTGAGATTCTGAGCAACAACCCTGGCATATTTGAAGTAACTGTGAAAGTCCTTACTTTCATCATGAGTCTTCACATACTTCACAAGAGGATCATCAGATAAATAAATACTATGTGCAAAAGTGCACAGCAAAATATAATCATGAAGAGCTTCCACATTGATCAAACCTCACCCTCCAGAATTGATTGACATATATAAACGATTGAAAGAGGAGCAAGGGTGGTCAGCTCGATTGTCTGACATGATCCTTCTTGTAAGACGGTCAAGGCCCATGAGATTATCTTTTGTCCAGTCTATGATACCAAACGAATATGACGGGACAGGTACCGCAAAAGTATTTGTGGCTTTGACTTTGCTTCTCGCATTCAGCTCCGAACTCCAGATCTTTTTGAGACGAAATTTGTACTCTGCTCGTAGTTTGTCTTTGATGTGGGCTTTCTGGAGCTTTTCTCGAACTTGCATCCCTAAATAGGTGCAAGACTAACCTTCCACGAGATGCTGAATAACTCCTCCCCCTCTTAACTCAACAGATCCATTTTTGACTGGCTTTCCACGCCTTAAGTGGAGAACATTAGATTTGTCAAGCCCAAATGTCATTCCAATATCCTGTGAAAAGGACTCAACAATGTGAATTTGGTCTTTCAAATTGGAATCTCCTTTGGCGGTCAGTTTGATGTCATCCATGTAGAGGAGGTGAGTAAGAGGTGTTTGTGATCTGTGTTGAGGAGGCCCTGGATGATAACCCTCCTCCTTGTTGAGCATGAAACTCAGTGGATTGAGTGCCAGTCAAAAAAGCAAAGGACTAAAAGAATATCCCTGGAATATTCCTCTCTTGATGTGAATAGACTCTGAAGTTTTAAGATGCCTTTGCAAATGCATTTCAAGCCAAGTTGACCAACAACTTATGAAAGACTTGAGCAGAAGTAGTAGTTGCTCAGGTAGGCCAATACATTGCAAAGTCTTCAGAATCCATTCGTGAGGGACAGAGTGACATGACTTTTTGTAATCAATACAACACATTGAGAGGTTTTGATGATAAGTTTTTACCTCTTGAAGAATCATTTTCTGGACCAATAATTGATCCTTGTATCCCCAACACCCCTTTCTGGCTCCTTTCTGCTCCCTGTAAATAATTTAATTGGAAGAGCAGTAGGATGACACGATATTTGTCAAACACCCTGTGAAGATTTTGTACATGGTATTCAAACATGTGATAGGGGGCAGTGGTAATCTAGTGGTATAGGGCGCTGGATTGCTGATCCAAAGGCTGGGGGTTCGAGTCCCACTCTTCACAAGGTTGTCACTGTCCCCCCAGTGCGGCTAATTGGGTTATCAAAGGCAGGCCATGTCTCTCTCTCACTGTCTATGGTGTGAGGCATGTAAAAGAACCATTGCTGACTTTCGTAAAGAGTAGCTGCAAAGTCCCTGTTTCTGTCCCTTTCTAAAAAGTGTTGGGACAGGAAGGGCATCCGACGTAAAAACCTCTGCCAAATCAAACGTGCGAATCAGATGATTCGCTGTGCCAACTTCCGAGTAAAAGGGAAAAAGCCGAAAGGAAGACAGACAGAATTCAAACATGTGATAAAGGCGGTAATTTTTTAAGCCTGTCAGGTCTCCTTTCTTTGGGAGGAGTATTGTATGACCTTTGAACCATGAAGGAACATCCCCTGTGTCCATTAGAGACTTGAAAGAAGTAAGGAGATGTGTCTGGACACAAGGAAACCGTTTCCAAAACCTTTTTTGAATGCCATCAGGCCCTGGAGCTGTGTTTGATTTAGACATGTTAATTGTTTTCTTTAGGCAATTTGAGGTAATGAAATAAAGTGATGGCGAGTTAATTTTTTCTGATATGGCTTGGATGTATTCTTCCACCCATGGTTCCTCAAGGTTGCAGTTGCCTGGTATAGACCACAACTTTTTCTGGAACCCCCTCATTGGATTCCATGGGACGTCTCTTGTCGTCATTACTTGAAGGTGTATTAAATTGCCTATAAAAATCTTTTTCATTAATTTTGAAAAGTTTGTTTTGCTTTATAAATTTATTTTTCTTTTCCATTTTCTTCTTCTTTCGCTCCAATGGGGCAGTTGTGGTCTAGTGGTATAGGGTGCTGGATCGCTGATCCAAAGGGTGGGGGTTCGAGTCCCACTCGCCACAAGGTTGTCACTGCCCCCCCCAGCTAACTGGGTTATCAAAGACAGGCCATGTCTCTCACTGTCTATGGTCAGAGGCATGTAAAAGAACCATTGCTGACTTTCGTAACGAGTAGCTGCAAAGCTGTCAGCGTGTTTCTGTCCCTTGCTAAAAGGGTTGTGACAGGAAGGGCATTCGACGTGAAAACCTCTGCCAAACCAAACGTGTGAATCAGATTATTCGCTGTGGCGACTCCCGAGTAAAAGGGAAAAAGCCGAAAGGAAGCCAGACAGACTTCTTCTTTCACTCCAAATCTTAACTTTTGCCTTAATGGAGTCAAGAATTTGAAGGAGATTTTTTTTTTCTTTAGTTGTCTTGTGTTTAGTTTTGACTTTTCTCCAAATTGTCTTTTGCCTTTTTGTCATTGACTTGCCTTTAGATCTTAGCTTAAGGCAACGCTCCGGCCATGAGATGTCTCTCCTTGTTTCTTTTAATTTTTTTGCTCACAACGGTTTCCTTTACTTTTGTTGTTTTTAAGTGTAATAGCGGTAGCTGGTTTGGAAACTGAGTGGAGTTCCTCAAATGTTCGGGCAGCAGCAGCACACACACAACAATTGATCTTATGCACAGAACACTCTGCATCAAGAGTTACTGATATTATTTCATTTAATTTATCAATTTGATTTTGCGGTATTTTTTTAAGCAGGATTTCCACTGGTTTTCGTTTATCAATTGCAGATTGAGAACTTTTGTCATAAAAACGCCAAAATAATAAATAAATTTGACAATTTGAAGCATCAGAAAGAGAGTCCTTTGGGACAGAATTTGAGTTTGGCAGGCCAGAAACATTTTTTCATTGGTAGATGAGGGAGTCTAAGAAATCGAGGAAATAAGGACGCAGGCATTCATTTGCAGTTTCGTGTCCACTGCTGTCCGATCAATGTTTTCTTCAAGGGGCGCCTGACGGCTTGCAGGAAAATAATCATCTGCATCACGGCGCATGATCTTAAGTCGCTGGAATTGGTCACGCAAGTTCTATCATCATTATTATTATTATTATTATTATTATTAGTAGTAGTAGTAGTAGTAGAATTAGTATTAGTATTATTATTCATAAAAAAGACAATTCCTTAAATCTGTGCCTCTCAAATATTGGGGTATGATGCCAGGGGGGGGCGCAGTGTGATGCCGGGTCAGTCGTATGAGGAACATGCTTTTCTGGAACAGTGTCTGGGAAATAAGTGTAATTGCACCTCCACTCCACTAGTTGGAAGTGGCGCTCTGATTGTCGCGTTATGGTGTAGCGGTTTTTGGCACAGCAAACGATAAACAACCCCTCAAACAACACGGCAAAAATTTTGAAATGAACGTAGAGAAACTTGAAGATAGACGGAGATTTAAGACATAAATACGTTGAGTGAGTTAAATAAGGATGTACTTTTTAAATTTCAGGCACATTGGTGCACTTTAACCTTTTCTGTTATAGATTAAAAAACAATGTCAATCAAGTTTTCCTTTAAAGTAAGTTGAACTATATTTTTTTATTTTTGTTTTTAATGTTAATAAGGATACACTTTTATATACAAATAATACTATTTATAGTCGCTCTCAGGGCGGTTGGGGTGGGGGGCGTGAAACGTTTTTTTCTTTCTAGAGGGGGCGCCACCGAAAGTATTTGAGAAGCACTGCCTTAAATAGATGTTTCATTCATTCATTAATTTTTTGCATTGATAATCCCAATGGGATCAAAGAGAGGCTGGTGCCCATCTCAGCAGACTGGGCGAGGGCAGAGTACACCCTAAACAGCTTGCCAGGCCATTGCAGGGCTGAAACACTCTGACAGCTATGCAGACTACTCTTCACAAACAACAGCAATGGTTCCTTTACATGTCTCTCATCACAGACAGCCAAAGACCTGATAGGAATTTGACAACCTACTTAGCTGTACTGGGGGGATTATGATGATGATGATGATGATGATGATGATGATGATTATTATTTTCCTTTTGTCTGCTCCCTTCAGGGATCGCCACAGCAAATCATCTGCCTCCATCTCACCCTATCCTCTGCATCCAATTATTTATATATATATATATATATATATATATTTTTTTTTAAATTATTATTCTTTTTATTCTTTTTATTATTATTATTATCCCCTCCTTGAATCGCAACCTTATCATGGTGGAGGGATTTAAGTATCCTAATCATCGTAGGAACCATGTTGTTGGGGTGTTATACTCCTGTTAAGGTCACCCAAGACAAACAGGTCTTAGGTAAAGGTTCAGACTAAATGTGGTTCAGAAGAGCCCTATGGATAGAAAAACAAGTATTCACTTACCCTTGCCAGGAAGCAGGTTACTGGGATCTCCCCCTGAAGCTTGGTCTAAGGGAGGGGCTCCACAGCAACGGCCTGGGGTTTCTTCTGCCAATGGAATCTGGCCAGACCCAGCACGAAAAGAAACATTGGTCCGCCCTCCCATGGTCCCACCTTCTGTGGTAGGGGCTTGATGAGTTGGACGCATTATGAGTCAGATACTTGTTGGAATCTGGATGGGCTATATTTCGCGCCTCCATTATTGATGACGTAGCACACCTGTGGCCAGAAGGTTATCAGTACCTGTCTTCGTGGTAACCCCCAAACCTGGGGTGTGTCCTGCAGAAGAAGGAGGCCTATTATGTCTTTTTGGCCTGTGGGACTCCTGAGGCATCAGACTGGTCCCGGCAGGACAAGCACATTACAGCCCAGGCTGTTACCGATTCAAAATCTCCAGTGTAGAAGGAGTTCTGTGAAGTCCTGGAATGATTAAGGACCACCATCAAACACCTCAGGAGGGAGAAGCAGTTCTCCACAAATACTGTTTACAGTGGAACGGGGGACTACTTACCTCTACTTGAGATGTTACCGGAAAGTGAATGGTATACTGGGATTACTTCCTCAATCCCACCCACATGCCCTCCGTTGAGGAGTGAAAACCTGGGGATTTGGGTGGGGCTGGGGTCACTGAGGAAGTTAAAAAGCTCCATGGTGGCCAGGGTCCAGGGGTGTATGTGATCCAGCCTGACTATCTCAGGGCTCTGGCTGTTATACAACTGTCTTTTTTGATGCATATCGGCAAAAAAGGCATAGTCATTGTGGGCCGTACCTCTGGATTTTCAAACCAGGGTGGTAGTTTCCCTTTTTAAAAGTAATACTAGAGGGTGTGTTCTTTCTCGTGGAAAAACACACCTCAGCCTACTCAGGAAAATTTATGCAGGAGTACTGGAGAGGAGGATCCGACCGAGAGTTGAACCTCGGATTTAGAAGAAACAATGTGGTTTTTGTCCTGGCCGCAACACTCTCGACCAACTTTTTACACTCTACAGTCTCCTTCAGGGGGAATGGGAGTTTGCCCAATCTGTCCACATTTGTTTTGTGGATTTAGAGAAGACTTTTGACTTGTGTCCCTCTGGGTATCTTGTGGGGTGTGCTCCAGGAGTATGGTGTACTGCACCCGTTGTTATGGGTCACTGCGTCTCTGACCCAGAGCTTGGTCCGCATTGGTAACATCAGGTCAGATTTGTTTCCGGTGAGGGTTGGAGTCCGCCATATCTGTCCTTTGGACAGAATTTCTAAGTGCAGTCGAGGTGTTGAGGGGTTCTGGTTTGGTCGTCATAGCATCTCGTCTATTATCTCGTCTCGTTTTTGCAGATGATGTTGTCCTTTTGGCTTCGTCAAGCCGGGACCTCCAGTTCTCATTGGAGCAATTCGCAACTGAGTGTGAAGCAGTCGGGATGAGAATCAGCACTTCCAAGTCTGAGGCCATGGTTCTCAGCTGGAAAATGGTGGAATTGCACCCTCCGGGTCTGGAATCCTGCCCCCAAATGGAGGAATTTAAGTATCTTGTGGTCTTGTTCACGAGTGAGGGAAGGATAGAGAGGGAGAATGACCGGCAGATCAGTGCAGCCTCTGCTGTAAAGAGTCCATCGTGGAGAAGGAGCTGAGCCAGAAGGCAAAGCTCTCAATTTAGTAGTCAATTTATGTTTAGCCTCACCTATGATAACGAGCTTTGGGTAGTGACTGAAAGAACAAGATTACAGATACAGATGACTGAAATGAGTTTCTTTCATAAGGTGGCAGGGTGAAAAGCTCAGCCATCTGGGAGGAGGTCAGAGTAGAACTACTTCTCCTTCACGTTGAGAGGAGTCAGTTGAGGTGGCTCGGGCTTTTGATTAGAAGCCTCCTGAAAACCTACCTGGTGTGGTGTTTTGGGCATGTTCAAACGGAAAGAGACCCCAGGTTGACCCAGAACAGGCTTGGAGGACTATGTCTCTATAGCTTGTCTGGGAAGGCCTCAGTGTCCTCGGAAGAGTTGGAGGAAGTGACTGGTAAGAGGAACATCTGGACCTCACTGCTTAAGCTTCTGCCCCCACGATCTGACCCCAGATTAAGAGGAAGAAGAAGAAGAAGAAGAAGAAGAAGAAGAAGATGATGATGATGATGATGATGATGATGATGATGATGATCATCATCATCATCATTATTATTATTATTATTATTACTATTATTATTATTATTTCCAGTTATACTTATACAATGATATCAATCTACTCTTGAATGTATTTGAGACATTTTTGAATTTTACTTCGGTTGTTATTCTGCACTGGTATGCCATAATATTACATTTATGTCTCTTCACATTATTACTCCAAAGTCAATTATTTTATTAAAAAATATTAGAATTACAGTGAAATTAAAATTTATAATTGCAGTAAGTGGTAAACATGCAATTTAGCAACAGCATGAAGTAAGTTTTAAATAAAGGGATGAATATTTGTGTATTATATGTATCTAGCAGCTGAACGCTTTATTGGAAACCACCTTATTTTCACAATATTATGTTTAACAAAGTGATGAGATTTTAAAGAGAATTATAAGAAATTTATACAATCAAAGTTTTTAAAATTAGTATCTATAAATATCTTTAAATCACTGCTTAAAATATCAGCTATAAGAATAAAATCAGAATTTAAAAATGATCAAAACCAATGATAGCAATCATATTTTGGTCTTTTATCAGTTTTTATTATTTACTCAGTACTGTAAACTGTTGAACAATAAAATTACGCCACCATGTGGCTTGTGGAATAAAAACAATATCTGTGAGCCAGTATAAGCATGTCAGGGCATATCATTTTCTGAACTATTTTATCTTTCGTTAGGGTTGTGAGGCAGCTGGAGCTGACTCCAGATAAAGGTGACATACACACTGAACAGTTTGCAAGACCACCACAGGACCAACACAGACCATCAGAACTGGAGTATGAAGCAATAGATGAAGGCCTAGCTGGTCTAATAAATGATGTTTTTGGCTGTGTATGTATGCATCACGTACCTGGGGATAAGAGTACCAGGATGTATGTGAAGAAGCTTTTGTGTGGAATTAATTGATTTGTTGTAATTTGATTAATATCAAATTATTATTTTAAATTATTTTTACAAATTTTAAATTATTTGAACAAATGCAAAGCTGCATTTATATATTTTTACAAAGATACCTGCAAATAGGGTGACTACTTTTCCATCTATCAAAAATGCATTAGGTAAACAGGACACAAAAAGTCAGTCATGCAGAGAAATTAAAAGTTTAACCCAAAGTTCCTAATTAAATTAAAGTGGCTGTTGTACAAAGCTCCACGTGACCGGGGACAGAACCAACCTGCCAGCTTTACCGCCATCTGCTGGAGAAATGCTGTCACTACAGCGAGAAATGTGGACAGAAACTAAATGAAGTCGTGTTCAGTATGTTATTTCTATTTACTGTATTATCCAGTTGTGCTTGGAGGCTGTCTGTCATCCTGTCTACCATGTTAACCATATTAATTAATCATATTACCAGGCATGATTAGCAGTGATGATGTTTTGCATAAATGTATCGAGATGCACCCATCTCGGCCAACTCTGGGCAAGAGCAGAATACACCCTGGACAGCCCAACAAGCCATCTCAGATGATGATGACGCAGACACACAATGATGGCTATGCAGCCTCCTCTTGATGAAAGCCAGCAATGGTTCTTTTACATGCCTCTCACCTCAGACAGTGAAAGACATGTCCAGTCTTTGGTAACCCAGTTATCCGCACTGGGAGAGAGCAATGACAACTGTTGACAGTGGGGCTTGAACTCCTGACCTTGGGATTGTTTATCCAGCACCTTACCACCAGATCCCCACTGCAAGAACAAGTTACAAATGTAAATTGTTCTTGCAGTGGGGATCTGGGGGTAAACTGATGAGATGCTTGGGCTGGCATCTCAGTCACCATATATCCACCACCTATAACAGATCCCGTATCTTCAGTACTGCAGTGAAATTTGTTCCAGCCATCTCATGAACTCTTTATCCTGCAGCCTCTTCGCAGAAGATACCAGAACAGTGGTGCTGCAGTCATCATATACCCTAACAGTTTTTCACTGATGCAGTCACACTACTCCATACAGAATGCTTCCCAGCAGACAAAAGCCTAATAATACAGTTGCATTTATTTATTTTTTTCTTGAACAAAAGATACACATCACAGGATAGTTTCCAGTGATTAAATATTGCGACACACAGATGAAGCATTCAAAACCAGGTGGTTCTCCTGAGGGCCAATCCGAGCAATAGGCGGAGAGAATCCACTCTGTTCACATGAGGACTCACAAACTTTAAACAGCAGTTGTGATTCTTCAGGACTCAGTAAACAGCATGAATCTCTGTACAATAACAAAAAAACTCCTGAAGTTGTTTCTGTTTCAGGTAAGTTTATTTCATTAATAAAAATGTAATTTTTTTTTTTTTTTTTTTTAGAGATTAATGTTATCAGCAATAGAATTACTGTATATTTACATAAGAAAGAAAAACAATAACATGAGGAAAAATCTATATTAAACAGCATAGAAAAAAATGACCCCACCCACCCCATCTGATCTCATGAAATTTCACAGTTGATTGGATTATCAATAACACTGTAATATGTAACAAGATCATTGGGTGGTTTGTACATCCAGCTCACATCTAGAAGGTCCTGGGTTGAAGTCCCGGGCGCAGCAAGAGTGTTTAAAATGACGTATTTGTTTTATATATTCCCCCATTTGCATTATCTATCATGAGATGAGAGATTTCCTTTCGACTTTTAACCTTTTTCAGGGGTCGCCACAGCGAATGATTCGCACGTTTGATTTGGTATAGGGTTTTTTTTTTTTTTACGTCGGATGCCCTTCCTGGCACAACCCTTTAGCAAGAGGCAGAAACACGCTGACGGCTTTGCAGCTCCTTTTTACGAAAGTCAGCAATGGTTCTTTTACATGAACCTCACACCATAGACAGTGAGAGACATGGCCCGCCTTTAATAAGCCAGTTAGCTGCACTGTGGAGACAGTGACAACCTTGTGGAGAGTGGGACTCGAACCCCAAACCTTAGGATCAGCGATCCTGCGCCCTATACCACCAGGCCACCACTGCTCCTATTTGCATTATCTATCATATTTATTAAAAATAATTGTGCAGCACAATGGTGTAGTGGTTAATAAGAAGGGCTTTGGTTCCTTGAGAAATTTCATGCAAGCACAGGGAGTCACTGCATGCAAACTCAACACCGAAAGACCCTCACTGAGCCCAGGACTCGAACATATGACACTCTTGCTATGAGTCAGATGTACTAACCACTCCGCTACCATGCCACCTGCTTTCATTCATTTGTTTTTATCTTATTATCAAGACGAATGAACAAAACAAGTGTACTCACATGCTTTCAAAATGCATTTTCTTGTCTCTCAGATTTATTTCTATTGTGGCTCTAATTTCTAATTTAATAATGAATGTTGTGTGTGTTCAGGAGGTTTTATGATAATGCTATATTTACACAAATATTTTAATACAGCTGATTTTGTAAATGTAAGACAAGACAGAGCAGTGAAGAAGAGTCAGGTGCAATACAAGTGATGTTGAGATGCATGATGGCAGTTGTGGGTCAGTTGTCTGAGCCCCATGTGCCAAGGCAGGATAACGCAGCGGAGTTTCCCCACTGGAACAAGGAAGCTGTTATATATTAATCTGTCGCTTTGGAGTGGGTTATACAGTGATACAAGGAACACTATCGCTTCTTTGTCAGCATCAATTGGCCAGAATAACATGTTTTTAATTAATAAGTATACAAGTTAACTTCCATGCCCCTGTTTTGAGTGATTCTTTAAATAAACAAATAAAACCTGACATTAAAATTAAAAACATAAAATGCAAATTCAAATATTCTAATTACTGAAATCGTATTCTTTTTCTTTCGGCTGTTCCCTTCAGGGGTCGCCACAGCAAATGATCTGCCTCCATCTCACCCTGTCCTCTGCATATTCTACTCTTACTCCAACGACCTTCGTGTCCTCCTTCACCACATCCATAAATCTTCTCTTTGGTCTTCCTCTGGCCTTCTGCCTGGTAGTTCCAACCTCAGCATCCTACTACCATTATACTCACTATCCCTCCTCTGTACATGTCCAAACCATCTCAATCTAGCCTCTCTGACTTTGTCTCCCAAACATCTTACATGTGCTGTCCCTCTGATGTACTCATTCCTGATCCTATCCATCCTCGTTACTCCCAAAGAGAACCTCAACATTTTCATCTCTGATTCTGATTCTGATTACTGAAATATGTATGTATAAATGGTAAAATCTCTGAAACTGGGTCAAATTTAATAATGGTTTTGTTGTAATGTTTTCAAAAACTGTAAAGAGTTTGATAAAGCAGCGTGTACCCTGGGCAGCTCAATTGAGAAACATTCAGTGCAGAAAAAAAAAAATTGAAATTCAAAAATTGGTTGCAGTGTGATAAAAACTGTGACATTTTTGTTAGTTGTGTTTCATGCCATACTGTTGCTGAAGTATCATCTCAAAGTGCAAATAGTAGATAAACACATAGTGCATTAAAATACAGGGTGTCCTCAGTTTACGACGCTGATCCGTTTTTAAGACGCGATGGAACCCAAATTTCAGTGTAAGTCAGAACATAACATAAAATATACTGAAAAGTGCTGTACGTACAGTGCTATAATAAAATGTAACAGTTAATGACATAAAAAATTATTTAAAAAAAAAAAAGAGAAAACAAATTCCTGACCACAAGAATGAAATACAGTGTGGGAGGGCGAGACAGGCTTGTTGTGCTGGAGAAGCTGGGGCAGGTGAGCCTGGAGTAGTAGATGCAGCTGAGGTAGAGGGTACAGGATCTGTTGCAGGCCTCTCTCTACCTTCTTAAAATACTGCTCCAGGTTAGACTGGACAGAGAGCAACCTCTTCTCATCCAAGATCTCCTTGTAGCATTGCATCAAATCCATGTTGCCTCTGGAAACCCTAGTGAACAATTCCAAGTTGGGATCCTGAGCCTCAAAAGTTGCCAACGCTTGCTGCATCTTGTGCGCCCGAAACTAGTTCACGTTTGTTTACGTAACTGCGTAAGACGTACTTCTTCTTTTCCTTTTGGCTGTTCCCTTCAGGGGTCGCCACAGCAAATGATCTGCCTCCATCTCTCCCTGTCCTCTGCATCTTCTACTCTTACTCCAACGGCCTTCATGTCCGCCTTCACCGCATCCATAAATCTTCTCTTTGGTCTTCCTCTGGGCCTTTTGCCTGGTAGTTCCAACCTCAGCATCCTACGACCAATATACTCACTATCCCTCCTCTGTACATGTCCAAACCATCTCAATCTAGCCTCTCTGACTTTGTCTCCAAAACATCTAACATGTGCTGTCCCTCTGATGTACTCATTTCTGATCCTATCCATCCTCGTTACTCCCAAAGAGAACCTCAACATTTTCATCTCTGCTACCTCCAACTCTGACTCCTGTCTTTTCCCCAGGGCCACTGTCTCTAAACCATACAACATTGCTGGCCTCACCACCGTCTTGTACACTTTTCCCTTCATTCTTGCCGATACTCTCCTATCACACATCACACCGGACACTTTTCTCCATCCATTCCAACCTGCCTGCACGCGCTTCTTCACCTCTTTTCCCCACTCTCCATTGCTCTGGATTGTTGAGCCTAAGTACTTAAAATCCTCCACCTTCTCTATCTCTGCCCCCCTGTAACCTCAAAGTTCCCCTTGGGTCCTTGTCGTTCACACACATGTATTCTGTCTTACTAAGACTAACCTTCAATCCCCTCCTTTCCAGGGCATACCTCCACCTCTCTAGATTTTCCTCCACTTGGTCTCTGCTCTCACTACAGATCACGATGTCATCTGCAAACATCATAGTCCATGGAGATTCTTGTCTAACCTCGTCTGTTAGCCTGTCCATCACCATAGCAAACAAGAAGGGGCTGAGAGCTGACCCTTGATGCAGTCCCACCTCCACCTTGAACTCTTCTGTCACACCAACAGCACACCTCACCACTGTCTTACATCTCTCATACATGTCCTGCACCACTCTAACATACTTCTCTGTCACTCCAGACTTCCTCATACAATACCACAGTTCTTCTCTCGGCACCCTGTCATAGGCTTTCTCCAGATCCACAAAGGCACAATGCAGCTCCCTCTGACCTTCTCTGTACTTCTCTATTAACATCCTCAAAGCAAACACTGCATCTGTGGTGCTCTTTCTGGGCATGAAACCAAACTGTTGTTCACAAATGCTGACCTCTGCCCTTAGTCTTGCTTCCACTATTCTTTCCCATAGCTTCATTGTATGGCTCATCAACTTTATCCCTCTGTAGTTGCCACAACTCTGTACATCTCCCTTGTTCTTAAAAATGGGCACAAGTACACTTCTCCTCCATTCCTCTGGCATCTGCTCACTTTCTAAGACCTTGTTGAAAATTCTTGTCAGAAAATCTACTGCTACCTCCCCTAGACACTTCCATACCTCAACTGGTATGTCATCAGGGCCAACTGCCTTTCCACTCTTCATCCTCTTCAATGCCCTCCTCACTTCTCCCTTACTAATCTTTGCTACTTCCTGCTCCTCAACAGTCACCCCTTCCACTCTTTTTCTCTCTCATTTTCTTCATTCATCAGCTCTTCAAAGTACTCTTTCCATCTTCCCAGCACACTTCTGTCATCAGTCAATACATTTCCCTCTCTGTCCTTTATCACTCTAACTTGCTGCATGTCTTTCCCATCTCTATTTCTCTGCTGTGCTAACCTGTATAGATCATTTTCTCCCTCCTTACTGTTCAACCTATCATACAAGTCATCATACGCCCTCTGTTTGGCCTTTGACACTGCTACCTTCGCCTTACGCTGTGTCTCCCTGTACTCCTGTTTACTCTCTTCGGTCCTGTCAATGTCCCACTTCTTCTTGGCTAACCTCTTCTTTTGTACACACTCCTGCACTTCCTCATTCCACCACCAAGTTTCCTTATCTACTTTCCTTCCAGAGGACACACCAAGTACTCTCCTACCGGTCTCCCTGATCACATTGGCTGTGGTTGTCCAGTCCTCTGGAAGCACTTCCTGACTACCCAAAGCCTGTTTCAACTCCTCCTTGAAGACAACACGACACTCTTCCTTTTTCAGCTTCCACCACTTTGTCTTCTGCTCTGCCTTTGCCTTTTTCACTTTTCTCACCATCAGTGTCATCCTGCACACCACCATCCTATGCTGTTTGGCAACACTCTCACCAACTACTACTTTGCAGTCACTGACTTCCTTCAAATTACATCGCCTGCACAAGATGTAGTCTACCTGTGTGCTCTTACCTCCGCTTTCATAAGTCACCCTATGCTTCTGTTTCTTCTTGAAGAAAGTATTCACCACAGCCATTTCCATCCTTTTTGCAAAATCGATCAACATCTGTCCTTCTGTGTTCCTGTCCTGGATACCAAACCTGCCCATCACTTCCTCGTCCCTCTATTGCCTGCACCAACATGTCCATTGAAGTCTGCTCCAATGACCACTCTTTCACCTCTGGGGGTATTCTGCATCACTTCATCTAAATCACTCCAGAATCTCTCCTTCTCTTCTAGCTTACATCCTGCCTGTGGGGCATAAGCACTAACAACATTGACCATCACGCCTTCAATTTCTAACTTGAGACTCATCACTCTGTCTGACACTCTTTTCACGTCTAGAACATTCCTGACAAACCCCTCCTTCAAGATGACTCCTACTCCATTTCTCTTCCCATCCACACCATGATAAAACAGTTTAAACCCTGCTCCTAAGCTTCTAGCCTTTCTACCTTTCCACCTTGTCTCCTGAACACACAGTATGTCCACCTTCCTCCTCTGCATCATGTCAGCCAGCTCCCTATCTTTTCCTTGCATAGTTCCAACATTCAAAGTCCCTACTCTCAGTCCTAGGCTCACACATTTCCTCTTCTCTCTCTGCCTACGGACACGCCTCCCGCCTCTCCTTCTTCGACGTCTTCGATCAACAGTAGTCCAATTTCCATCAGCACCCTGTTGGTTGACAGCACTGATGGCGGTCGTTGTTAACCCGGGCCTCGACCGATCCGGTATGAATTTTGTTTTGATCATTTGCATTTTTTAAATGTGGCAGAAGTTTTACGCCGGATGCCCTTCCTGTCGCAACCCTCTGCATTTATCCGGGCTTGGGACCGGCATAAGGGGGAGAGACACTGGTTCGTGCCCCCCCCCCCCCGCCTCATGGCTGCATTCTGCATTGCTGCATCTTGTGCGCCCGAAACTAGTTCACGTTTGTTTACGTAACTGCGTAAGACGTAATGACGCATAATATTACAGTACCGAGACTGAGTGAAGGGAAGCGACGCCATCTTCCTCGGCCCACAACCACAACACGGCGTATTCTTCCGCCTCGTGCACCCAAAACTAGTTCGCATTTGTTTACGTGACCGAGAAAGACGTAATGACTCGTAATATTATTTTTATATATTTTTATGGGGGTGCGTTTGTAACCACGAAACGGTGTAAATCGGGACCGGTGTAAACCGAGGACTCCCTGTATCCCCAAAAAAAAATGAAAATGAGAAATTCCTGGGGTTTTTTCTTTACTTTGTGGACTTAGAATTGCACATCAATTTACGGTTCCGCACTCAACCAGTTGTGTCTGCACCAGTTACATACAGAATCGGTCCATTTTTCCTGTGAAGGGAAAGGTTCCACATTAGAACATTCACTGTACAAGTGAGTGACCTCCTGAAGTTTATTTCACATGTCATCAAGCCATAATTAATTTATTCATGAGAAACTAATGGTATTAATTTCGTATCCATATGTGAATGATTTATTTACCTTTTTTGATAAAGTCTTTGTTTTTTATAAAAGCTAAACATAAACTAAAGGCTTAATGTAGATAAACATTTCCATCCAAATTCTTATTAATGATTAACATCTTCAACTTCCCCGTTATAAGGAAGTTGTTGTATATTGCTGCTAAAATTTGATCTCAGCGGAGTGGGTTATGCAAGAAATATTTTTGCTTCAATTATGGTAGAATAATGTGGATTTTAAATTATTATGACAGACATATTCACACTAGATTTTTTACACACACACACACACACACACACACACACACACACACACACACACACACACACGTATATAATATATATATGTCTTTTTCAGGTCCTCTCGGTCAACATAGACTCAATTACTCTCGAAGAAAGTAAGTCCAGTACTACAACTACTACCTTGGTGTGTGTGTGTGTGTGTGTGTGTGTGTGTGTGTGTGTATGTGTGTGTGTGTGTGTGTGTGAGAGAGAGAGAGAGAGAGAGAGAGAAAGAGAGAGAATTTTCAGAGCCACTGGTTCAGTTGTTACAGTTCCTTACATTTACATATGAGGGCCTTATCACTGCAGTCACTTCAGTTACACAATCTACAGCAGCAGTTACTCAAACATTGGCATCTGCAGGTAAGTCGTGTGTTGTTGATAACATTCATATACAATAAGCCTAACAACATAAATTAATATTATTGGTGTTCTTTTTTCTTTTGTCTCAAGAAATGATGCATTCTTCACCAGATTATTTTTGTCCATACTTACAAATAGGGGCAGTGGTGGTTTAGTGGTATAAGGCACCGGATCGCTGATCCAAAGGTTGGGGGTTCGAGTCCCACTCTCCACAAGGTTGTCACTGCCCCCCCCCCCCGCCCCCAGTGCAGCGAACTGGGTTATCAAAGGCCAGACATGTCTCTCACTGTCTATGGTGTGAGGCATGTATAAGAACCATTGCTGACTTTCGACAAGAGTAGGCTGCAAAGCCGTCAGCGTGTTTCCGCCCTGCGATGGCCTGGCGAGCTGTCCAGGGCGTACTCTGCCCTCGCCCTGAGTTGGCTGGGATGGGCACCAGCCTCCCCATGACCCTAATTAGGATGAAGCGGTTACAGAAAATGAACATACCTACAAATAATGTTTTTGATACTATTGCATCTTCCCAACTGTAACACATTGTACTATTAAGTAGTTGTTGCAATGTTTGGTTTTAATGATATCTTTGCTCATTTTCTGTTGCAGAAATATTGGAAGACATACACCTTTAATACAAATATTAATCAGTGATAGAGATTAATTGATTTGGGTTTTACTCACCAAATCAACACAATATCAAAACTATACATACAACACACCTACAATTTGGTTAATTTCCCTGTTAGGCCTCGTAGCCCACAATAAAATGAATTCTGCCTCTGTCCAAGATTATATTTCACTACTAAGCACAGTCCATATTTGCTTCATGGCTCTAGACACACACACACACACACATATATATATATATGTATATATATATATATATATATATATATATATATATATATATATATATATATATATATATATATATATATATATATATATGTATATATATGTATATATATATATATATATATATATATATATATATATGTATATATATGTATATATATATATATATATATATATATATATATATATATATATATATATATATATATATATATATATATATATATATAGAGGATTTTCTGAGTAGATCCTTCCGTAGGAGAGTGCTCAATACTTTTTGGTAGAGCAAATAAACAAAAATAAAAGGACAGGACAAAGACTTTCTATTGAAACTCCATTTATCACTACAGATCTGTTTCGAGGGGTGGTGAAACCATCCTCTCTCTTCAGGTGATTATAGAAGAACAAAGAGAATTCTTCTATAATCACCTGAAGAGAGAGGATGGTTTCACCACCCCTCGAAACAGATCTGTAGTGATAAATGGAGTTTCAATAGAAAGTCTTTGTCCTGTCCTTTTATTTTTGTATATATATATATATATATATATATATATATATATATATATATATATATATATATATATATATATATATATATATATATATATATATATATATATATATATATATATATATATATATATATATATATATATATATATATATATATATATATATATATATATACATACATATATATATATATATATATATATATATATATACACATATATTTATATATATATATATGTACACAGTAGGCCCTTGACTATTTGCGGTTTTGCACTTGCGGTTTGCATATTCGCGGACTGCCGAGTAACTGGCACGTCATTCAAATTTAAATGTTACAATTAATACAATTAATACTTTACTTTAGCCAACCTTATTGTTGATATATTTAATTAGTTTACACTTCATATATCATTAGTTGTTTCATTGAAGATTTCATTTACATTACATTATTAAATCTTACAGACATGTGTGTAATTTTGTCATTTCCCCCTCTGTCTGTGTTTAATCATTACATATAAAACTTGCATGAGATGGCTTAAAAATCACTCTGAAAAACCCTTAAAACCAACATTTTATGGGGGGTTCTCACCCACACCACCACCACCAGGGTGTCACTCTGGACCTGACCGGGGTCGGCACCCCCTGGACCCCTGCTTCTCACTCTTTATTAATCTTAGGGGTTGACAGGTATGTTTTGGACTGTAGCAGGAGCTGGATGAACATGCAAACTCCACACAGAAACACCTGAGCTGGAATCAAACCCAGGCCTTCTGTCTGTGAAGTGGATGTGCCAACCACTACACCACTGTGCTGCCAGTAGCAGTATTTAGGAGTGGTTTCATTTCACTTGGTCAGAAATGAAATTCTGAAAAAAAGTGCTTTCTGTTGGGTTTTTGTTGTGTTCAACAAATACTCTGCATTTTTTTTTTCCCAAGAAGAGGCATCAAGGTTTTTGCATGGATTTTTATCCAGTCTTCTTTGTAACATCAACGTATCTGTTCCAAAAGCTTTTGCTGCTGCATTATACATTATAGATTTCAGGTTGTTTCCCATGTTATTTGGAGACTGGTCATCTTGATTTTGCAGCTGTTCTTTAAAATATCTTTGAAATTGTGCATTCATTTCTGGATCTTTGGTGGTGTTAGTGTTACTCTTGGGTTTCCTTGACTTCTCCGATCTGGGTGTTTACCTTTACCTGAGTTATGATCAGTAAGCGGTCAGAGTTACAGTCAGCACTATGGTTGGATCTTGTTTGATTTACTGTGTTGGTGTCCTTTCTTCTGACAATAATGAAATTGATCTGGTGCCAGTGGCCTGATCTTTGTTGTCGCCATGAAACTTTGTGCTGGTCCTTGCCATTATAGAACGTATTTGTGATGCACAGGGTGTTGTTTGTACAGAATTCTAGCAGTCTCTGGCCAGTTTCGTTCATCTTACCAAGTCCAAAATGTTCAAGACGGGCCATGACTGGTGATCAGCACCTTCTCATGCATTAAGGTCTCCCAAGAGAAATAGTTGGTCAGCGTTTGTAATGATTTTGATCATGTTTTGCAGTTCATCATAGAATTGATTCTTCTTCTTGGATTCTGTTGTTACAGTCAGAATATAAGCACTGATGATATGAGCTTTACCAGCTTTTGTTGCTAGTTCAATGATGATTTGTTCAGAGATGCCTCTGGGTGTACTGATCCTGTTTACTAGTCTGTTGTGAACAGCAAAGCCAATGCCATGTATTGTCCTTTCATTATTCCCAAGACCTTTCCAGAAGAAAGTCTAATTTCCTTACCTCCTTGATCGAGACTCTGCCAGCCTGGTTTCCTGAAGAGCGGCAATGTCGAGACGCAGTCTTTTTGGCTCCCTGTCTATGATCACAGTCTTTCTCAGATCTTCTGTCCTGTCCAGCTTTGCAGTGTCCATTCCGGTGGTCATTGTCCTGATATTCCAAATGCCCAGTTTGAGTTGGGCAGGCTTTTTCAATTTTCAATTTCCTGGTGTGAGGTTTTACGTCTTCTTTTCGGCTGTTAACCTATGTCCATACACCCATAGCAGCAGGTATATGTGTCGGATCAGCACTGTACCGACTGGGGGCTTCCCAGTTTAACAGGAGCGGTAGCTGATTACTGTGACTAAATAGTCACTCCCATCATTGGAGGTGTCCCATGGCGACATCTCTTCTTGTCAAATACTAGTAGGTATGTCTTATAATTGTCACCTCCAGTGTTGTTTTGCTTGCTTGTAAGAGCAAGGATGAAGTGTCCTCTCCATGACGTCTAACAAAGCTGATTGCCTGGGCCCTATATTTATGGGCTGTATATTTATGTGTCTTGCCCAATTTGCACAACTCCCTTCTTATCTTTGGTGATTTTATTCAAAGGAAAGTCAATACATTTGTAAAAGCTCTAGGAGTTGCCAGATAATGGTTTGGTTTGGTGCAGTCCTCCCCATCGTCTGCCTTCGGGCTCTCCCTCACGATTTTCTGTCTGGGTTTATTCCCATAGCCTTTGCTTCTCCTGAAACAACCACAAGGCAGTGGTTTGGTGCTATTTGCCCAGAGCTGGGGACTAATAATCCTGTACTGTACTTAATAATATTAGCGACAACAACCAAGTCCAACTGAGGCTGGTGGACAGAGAAACAAAAATCCTACCTTACCAGAAGAGAAGCTTACCCTGCTTTCCACAGATCAAAGACATGCACATGAGGATAACTGACCGTTCCAAATTGCCCATGGGTATGAATGTGAATGTGAATCGTTGTGGTGAGCCGTTCTGGTGTACCAATGCCACCTGAGATGGTCTCCAGCCTTTCTGCCACCCTAGCAGGATTAAACGGTTTTGGCAAGTATGTAAGTGAGTGAGAGAAAAGTCATCCGATTGCATGTGGTAGCATCATATAAAAGGTGAGGTCAGTAATAGGTGCAGCTCACAGTTACTAGATTAGCCACAAATGTTCCTCTGCATAGATGAGCTGCGCCATCTTGAACGTGTGAGACATGCAAAGAACCACATTATGCGACACAGAGATTATCTGAACCGGAGGAATGTACTATTAGTTTTATTATTAGAAAACATATTGAATTTACTTGTTGAAATTAACTTTCAGATGTCCTTATTTGTGGAAAAAAATTAATTTCCTATCTGAAAAAAACCTTATCTTGGTGCAGTAGGTTGTGCATTCACATTTTCTTTCTTCCTTTTGGCTTTTTCCCTTTTACTCAGGAGTCGCCACAGCGAATCATCTGATTCGCTCATTTGATTTGGCAGAGGTTTTTACGTCGGATGCCCTTCCTGTCACAACCCCTTAGCAAGGGACAGAAACACGCTGACGGCTTTGATGCTACTCTTTACGAAAGTCAGCAATGGTTCTTTTACATGTCTCTCACCATAGACAGTGAGGGACATGGCCCGCCTTTGATAACCCAGTTAGCTGCACTGGGGGTGGACAGTGACAACCTTTGGGGGGACTCGAACCCCAACCTTAGGATCAGCGATCCTGCGCCCTATCCACTAGACCACCAGGTTGTGTATTCACAGAAATACAAAACAAATAAATCAAAAACAAACAAACAAACAAACAAAAAAACAGGTTGTATCCATGCTCTGAAACATAACGGGATATCTATGCTATGAATTGCACTGCTCACAGTGTGGCCCAACTTGAACTCGGCTTCCAATAAAGCGTTACAGAATTCTGTGTGCTGGTGGCTCTTGGCCAGTCTGATATTATGAGATATCTATGATGTAAATGATCATGCTCTGTTTAATCATTCATTCATTTTCTGAACCGTTTAATTCTAATTTGGGTTGCGGGGTGGCTGGTGTCCATCTCAGCTGGCTCTGGGTGAAGGCGGGGTACACCCTGGACAGATTGCAAGACCATGCACCTGTTTAATCATATACAATAATGAATTAATGTTTTCCTTATTTTCCAAGTTCATGTCCTATGGTAAGTTATATTGAGCACTTTGAGCCCAAAATTGTAAATCATGAGTCTGAAGATTAAGAGTTCAATGTACAGTAATTTATGAAGTTGTTGTTGGATAAATCTTGGAAAGGAATGCTGGGTATTTGTGATGTTAATTAAAACACAGGCCAGATAGGACTGTATCTGTAAAAGCTAAGAATGTGGCTTGTTATAATAAAGTTGGTTCCATTGTTTTTAAATTATTGATGAAAGAATATCATCTGTGTTTCCAACCTCATTCTAACCTCATCACAGATGTCGCCACCTCTGTTGGCACTGTGCCACAATCCACCGCCAATCCGTCCAATTTATCCACCACAGTTCCGAGTCCGACTACTTCAAAAACTTCAACTACACAAACCACAGAAAGAACTCAACCTTCAACTGGTACAAGTAAGTTCTATACGTAAAAAACATTAACGTACTGTACAATCGTTTTAATTTTAAAAGAAACATGTTTTTACTTTTCGAATCTTAAATAATTATACAGTCAACTCCTGAAACAGAACTTCATCTTCTACTGGAAATTAGTAGTTTTCTGCACCATCACATGTGAAAGCATGCTGTCTTACAACAATATTTTATATTATATATTATATTTTATATATCTTTCAGAGTTATCTTCGACACTTCAGACACAGTACTGCAAATGTATAGTTTATTTGAGCACAGGTAAATTTTATTGATATATTTATAGTTATAATTATATAAAGAGTTGTGTGTTGCTCTGGATGACACAAACTGACCATCAGTTCATAGTTGTAATGCTTTAATGTAATAAATTATTGATTAGCCAGAACATGTGCACTGTGAACACACTGAAATGTTCTGGTTATATTATACTGAAGATCAGAACTCTTGGTAGAACACATGTCCAGTAACACTATTGGACTGAAACTAACTTTGAACCAAATGAAAGATTTAGTTTTCGATGTGGAATGCTGTTCACTTTTTAACCTGGTACGTACTTTTAAAGAGAAGACAACAATTGTTAAAAGTTAACTACATTTAAATCTCTAGATTACTTTTAGCAATTTCTTTCCGGTTGCGGAATCTTAGACTGATATCTTAGCGAGAATGATTTCATGGGCAGTTGTTCGAAAAATGAAGTCTCACAATGATATCACTAAAACCCAAGTAAACACAAGTATAGGATTTTTATACTTTATTTTTTTTATACTTGATTTTTATATATTTATTTGCTTTGGATTTGTCAAAATGCTTCGAATAAAATCATTGCTTGTCGAGTGGGAAGCTATATACTAGTATGGACCAGAATTAATATATTCAGGTCCAAACACCTGAGAAACTCCATGTTAATTTGTGTCATGATGATATCATTATTGTGAGATGTAATTTATAAATAACCATTTTTTAAATCTTTGAAATAGCAGATATTCATCAAGCAGGCAGATTGTAACGTAGAGTTGTGATGAAGGTTAATTTTAGTTGTTTACATCTTAAAACATACACATATCTTTGTCTTTTTTTTGCGCTCCAGTCTTTACTAGTTAGAATCAAAACATTTAAAGTGTGATTCACCACTAGCAGAGTGTGCTATCAGTACTGTGTGAACCCAGTTTCTCTGTTCCTCACTGTGGGATCCTTGCACTAAAATGATCAAAATGTATAAAGATGTAACTAGCCAGGAACGACTCATACCTTTTTTGTATTTCATGTTAGTAACAGAAACTGGCCAGAGTTGGATACTGAATGTTGGGTTCTGTCCAGCTGCCACCGATACCAAGAACCGTGATATTCGTATCATATTTATGTGTGTGTGTGTGTGTGTGTGTGTGTGTGTGTGTGTGTGTGTGTATACAGTACTGTGCAAAGGTTTTAGGCACCATTTTTTTAAGTATAAACTTACTTCGCTGTAGATTTTTATTTTATAATTTGTATACAATATAAGTAATTTACTACAAAAAAATCTTTAAATATCTTAACATTAGTTTTCCAGAACAAAATCACATGTTATATAAAAATGTTAGTGCAATATATCATCAAGGAAAATAGTATACACTCATGCCTCGGTTTAACGGACTAATAGGGGGGGGGACACTGGTCCGAAGTACCCAATTGTCTGAAGTTTCCGATTCCATATATTTCAACGATTACATCACGAAAAACTTTTACTTAAGCACACTATGAAATCTGCAAATGTAAATACTGTATACTCTGTAAATGTACACCATAAGATCAGGGGTCGGGAACCTTTTTTATCAAGAGAGACAAAAAAAGACATTTTAAAATCTAATCCTCTGAGAGCCATCCATATATACATATATATATATATATATATATATATATATATATATATATATATATATATATATCAGGGGTCGGGAACCTATAGCTCACGACCCAGATGTGGCTGTTTTCATGACTGTATCTGGCTCTCAGATAAATCAGGTGGCCTTTCTTAACAGAATAACAAATACATAATTTCACTGTCATTTAAATAAAAATACAAAAAAGCCATCAAATAAAACAAAAACAGATGAATAAATCTCACGCATTTAAATCTATACATCTAGTTTCAATGCCACGTCCCTGTGGCGCGCAGCGGAGAGCCAATCCTTTCTGTACGCCAGTATGTGGTTGTGTCCGATACCTTCAAACTCTAATTTTATTGGATTATAACAACAGCCACAGTCTGCGCATGTTGTTTTAGAGTTAAGAGATAAATTTTCCTCATTTTGATTTGCTCATTTCCACGAAGCCAAGCACAGCTGGCAAGCAAACACAAATGGACAGACATGGAAAAACTTCAACCCGCAGACCAGCTGATTGCCAAAACTTGGGACACGCTTACTGTCACATAAACATTGCAGCGTGTGAGTCCAGTAAAATTAGTTTCAAGGAATTGGACCTGCCCGCATACAGAAAGGATTGGCTCTCCGCTTCGCGCCACAGTGACGTGGCATTGAAAATAGATGAATAGATTTAAATGCGTTAGAATTCTTCAAGCCAGTCTGGTCATCTGGTGGTCACTTTCGGAAACAACGGCCTGCGTCAGGACGATCCGGACTAGTCGGAAACTACAGATTTTGTCCGTTGCATCCGAAATCCGTTAAAGCGACGTCCGTAAAACCGAGGCATGAGTGTATTACAATTAAGTGACGAGAAGGCTGCTGTGATTTACATACAAATAAAGAATCACGTATAACAGGCAACATTTCCAGGAGAACTACAGCCGGTTCTGTAAGAGACGCGGTAGATACTGTACTTACTGTACTCTTAAATGCACAAACTCTACTTAATGCTATTCTATTTTTAAACAAGAATTAATCACACCCAGTATTGAATTAGTTTCATTTATTACTGTTAACTGTACTTTATAGAATTTTTATGTAGTGATTTGAAATTTAATGTCATTATTTAAAGGTAAATTTTAGGCATGTGAGTGTTTCATGCCAACTTTGGGACCTACCGCAGGTATCAAATTTGAAATGAGTAAATTTTGTTCAGAAAATTGTAAAATTTCTCAGTTTAAAATCGGTTATCTCTGTTCTGTTGTGAATATACTAGTAATTGCCTCATTTCATTTCAAAGTCTTTTATTTTTCATTTTATTCAAATTTAAAGGACCTCCCAACTTTCCCGATGTTCGGGTTGTAAATAAACAAATTTAATCAGCAAATTTCTTACAGTGAACAAAAAGTGGGGCATGTTCCCACAGCATGAGTTCAGTATAATAAAGGATTACTCTGGAATTTTAAATTGTGATTGCATTGATAATTTAATAGATAATATATTCCACATATAATTTTTTATAATATTTATGTAAATTATCATCGTCATCATTTTCTGAACCACTTAATTCTAATTAAGGTTACAGGAAGGCTGATGTCCCTTTCTAGGCTGAGGCAGAGTTCACCCTGGACAGCTCGCCAGGCCATTGCAGGGCAGAAACAAGCAGACGGCGCTGCAGCCTACTCTTGTTAAAAATATTTATGTAAATACATTTCAAAATTATAGGGTAGTGGTGGTCTGATGGTAGGATGCTGGATTACTGATCAAAAGGTTGGAGTTGAAGCCCCACTATCAACTTGTTATCACTGCTGTTCCCCCCCAGTGCAGCTAATTGGATTGTCTAACGCCAGCCATGTCTCACAGTTTATGGTGAGGAACCAATGCTGACTTTCATCAAAAGTATCAGTGTGTTTCTGCCCTGCGATGGCCTGATGAGCTTACCAGAGTGTATTCCGCCCTTACTCAGAGTCGGCTGACATGGGCACCAGAGTCCCCGCGACCCACATCAAGATTAAGCGATTCAGAAAATGAATGAATTCCCTAATTATACCATAATATAAATTTGACTTTTTAATACATATTAATTTATTATGAAATAATTTCAGTTTCCACATCACAAACTTAAATAAAAAGTTGTTAAGATATGATAAAATAATTAGATCTTAAATATATAATAATATTAATAATAATAATAATAATAATAATAACTAGAAACACATTGACAGCTATGCAGCCTACTGTTGATGAATGTCAGCATCGGTTCACCTACGGTAAACAGTGAGAGACATGGTCGGCCGTAGATAATCCAGTTAGCTGCTCTGGGGGGACAGGAAGAAAATTCTTTTTCAGAATTTTTGTAAAACGATCTGTATTAAATTTAATAAATGCATAATAACAGATTAAATTGCAAGGTAGTGTTTTGAGAAAAAGTCACAGTAAGTAGAAAATGGCGTACCTGGATGAAAATACGATATCGCCAAAAATACATCTCTCAGAACATTCATTTCATTTTCTGTAACTGCTTAATCCTAGGGCCACAGGGAGGCTGGCGCCCATGAACTTATTCTCTGCTTAATTACTTATTAATATTCTCACAGATTCTACCTCATTGAGTATAAAGTGCTTGCTGAAAAATTTAAATATTAAAATATATATATATATATATATATATATATATATATATATATATATATATATATATATATATATATATATATAATAAAAATACATTTTTATAAGTTAATGTAAATTGTTCATTTTTAATATAGTGTGTTCTAAAATTTACTCACAGAACCTTCATTCATCGTTCATTTTCTGAAACCACTTAATCCTAATTCGGGTCACGGTGAGGCTGGTGCTCATCCCAACTGACTCCAGGCGAGGGCAGAGTACATCCTGGACAGCTCGCCAGGCCACCACAGGGTGGAAACACACTGATGGCTATGCAGCTGCTCCTGTTGAAAGTCAGCAGTGGTTCTTTTACTGCCTAACACCATAGACATTAAGAGACATGGCCGGCCTTTGATAACCCAGTTAGCTGCACTGAGGGGAAGTGACAACCAATGAAGAGTGGGGCTTGAACCCCCAACCTTAGGATCAGTGAGCCAGCTCCTTTATCACCAGGCCACCACTGCCCCTCACAGAATCTGACGTTGTGAAAGATCTGAATGTAACTGAAATTAAAACTAGCTCATTGTTTGTGAACTAGACAAAACCTATAGGAGAAAATCTTTCTTTAATGTACAGTGGAGCAATGACATCATCACTCTAAATTGAACAACCACAACCAATTTATAGAACATTACTAATCTCAGTCCAGGAGGAAATTACACCATACATACCATATTCGACGTAATACCCTGCTCCAATAAACGCCCCCATTGTGTTTGATCTTACGTCTAATAACCGCCCATGTGTACTGGGAGCAAAATCGTAGATCAAACTTACCAATTTTATTTGACCAGTCTCTGTAACCATAAAATGAGGCGTTCACTGCCTGGAAAAGTGAGTTTACAGGGTATTTCAAGACCCCTGCCACTGGGGAATGTCTATAATGTTCATCAGTAACAACACATTTGATTGTTCCGCCCTGCTTTAAAAAAAAACAGGAAAATATTTTGCTGTGTTCTCTTTGTAAATGTCCAACAACCAATGAACCATTAGAAACTGCGACAGCAAAACTATGGATACTCTGAATGAATGGAGTGATGAGACAGATATGGACCTATCAGAAAGTGATGAACAGTATTTTTGACCAGATTCTCATGCTTATTAACTTCATAAATTTAAAGACGTTCCTGGCCATGTGCTTTTGTTCATGTTCGTGTTGATTGGTTCAATGTGCCATGTGCTAAAGTTGATATTCGTGTTGATTTTTCTCGATTTTACTTCTGGGAAAATATTTAAAGAAACAGCACCAGGAGGGAAAAGTAAGAGGTCTTTTATTTGAAATTTATGCTGTTTTCTGTTTATTTTCAGCTTTCATGTAAGTAGCTTGGCTAATACAACAAAATAAATAATATAAATACGCGTAAACTCTTTTATTGTTTTGTTATTATTCATGTTTTCCACCTTGATGGTAATAAGCATTTACCGTTCCACTTCGCTGGTAACATTTTAATAAGCGCCCACCCACTCCAATTTTTTTAAGTGCCCTGGGCACTTGTAACGTCAAATGCGCTATATCTGCTTTTGCTGCAGACAGTAGAACCGAAGGAGAACTAGTTGCTCTTTCAGTCTTTACAAGTATGTTTTAGAGAATTGTGTTTTTAGGTGATGACAAAAAATACATTTCTGGTCAGTGTTTGTTAATGGACTTCTATTGCCTTTACAGAACCCAACAGTGTAAACAATCTCACAGTAGTTAATGTTACCACCTCGTCTATATTACTGAACTGGACTGAGGCGATGGGAGAAATCTCTCATTATGAAATCCAGTATGAGAATTCCGATACAATAATCAGTGAGACTGCTGAACACAGCACGATTAACATAACTAATCTGACTCCTGGAGTTCAGTACACGTTCAAAGTGTTTGCAGTTGCTGCAGATAATAAAACAGAAGGAATTTACAGCAACATTTCAGCCTACACAAGTGAGAAATTTCACAGAAATATTACATATTATGTTCTTCAGTAATTTGGTATTTGTGGTGCATGGTGGTGTTGCACGAATTATATAATTCCATGCTGTGTTTAACTGTCTGTTTTGAGTTTCTACACACAATCTCTATATTTCTTTACGGCCATTTCAATGATCGCTAACCTTTACTCACAGAACCTGATGTTGTGAAAGACCTGAAAGTGACTGAAATTACAACAAGCTCATTGTTTGTGACCTGGACTGAACCTAGAGGAGAAAAATCTTTCTTTAATGTACAGTGGAGCAATGACATCATCACTCAAAATTCAACAACCACAAACAATTCCTATAACATTACTAATCTCAGTCCAGGAGAAAATTACACCTTACTGATATCTGCTGTTGCTGCAGACAATAGAACCGAAGGAGAACCAGTTGCTGTTTCAGTCTTTACAAGTATGTTTCAGAGAATTGTGTTGTTAGGTGACGCCCAAAAATAAATTTCTGATCAGTGTTTGTTAATGGACTTCTATTGCCTTTCCAGAACCCGACAGTGTAAAGAATCTCACAGTAGTTAATGTTACCACCTCGTCTATATTACTGAACTGGACTGAGGCGATGGAAAAAATCTCTCATTATAAAATCCAGTATCAGAATTCCAGTACAACAATCAGTGAGACTGCTGAACACATGATTAACATAACTAATCTGACTCCTGGAGTTCAGTACACATTCAAAGTGTTTGCAGTTGCTGCAGATAATAAAACAGAAGGAATTTGCAGCAACATTTCAGCCTACACAAGTAAGTAATTTGATACATGGCGTGTGTGGTGGTGCAGCAGGTAGCACTGCATGGAGTCTGCCGGTCTGTGCTGTATTTTGCTTTCTGTGACATATCTATAATTTTTTTGTATGTTGCTGTGCTTTTGAATGTATTGTACTGTTGACTGAAGCAGTTGCTGTCAGCACAACATAGTTTCAGAGATCACACTTTTTATTCAGCATGATGTTTGATTTAAACAGTAAGCAGTTGACCTGTCTCTGCATGGTTTCATGCATTGTGCTTTATGATTGACTAATTGAACCACATGTTGTTGTTCTTAATCAAGTAAAGTGAGCATAGATTTCATTTTTGTATATGATTCATTTCTTTGTGTTTAATTTGTCAAACTATCCGAAGAGTGTTCAATTTCAGTGATTTGTGTGTGTGTGTGTGTGTGTGTGTGTGTGTGTGTGTGTGTGTGTTTTGCAGACCCTGATGTTGTCACTAATCTCACGGTCTGTAATAAAACCACATCCTCTGTGTATCTAACCTGGAATAATCCAAATGGAAGCTGGTCTCACTTCATAGTAAATTGGACTGATGGCAGTGAGAGTAACAGCAATAGCACGTCAGCTGCATCTTATAATATCACTGATCTGACTGCTGGAGTGAGATACACATTCACTGTTACTGCAGTTGCTGGAGATAAGCAAACAACAGGAGCAAAAACTCAGATCTCAACATTTACAAGTAAATCCTGTACCGCTGTTTATAATTTCATAATTTAATTGCAAAAACAGTGATTTCATGATTTTCATCTTTTTCCACATGAATTAATTCCGAAGGATTGTAAACTGTTCAGAAAAAGAAACAAATATGAACCCATGTGAAGCTGGAAATTATTTTATTGCTGAAAAAGCTTTAAGTGTATATGCACACTGTCTCGTTTCATTGTCGTAAGTGTTTTTTCACCTGTGATGATTTTGAAGTAAACAGTGCCTTATTTATGACGTTTGAGAACCCTGGATTCCTGTCGGTCACTATGAATGAAAAAAATCAAGCAATCACTCAAAAGCTGTATCTTATATTAAAATCAAGACTAAAGCCAACAAGGAATAATTAAACTAATTGTTTGATCGGGTGACATTATCTTATTTACCTGTCATTGTTAGGAGTAATTGCCCCAGGACGCATAGTACATAAAGTGATAGCATTTCTGTTTATACATTTTTGAAGCCTCTTTATATGCCCAGCTTCACTAGTGATGCTTTCGTTGTTACTGACCAGAGACCTAATGTCAAAGAATTATACACATTGTTTCTACACATCTCTTTAAATAGTATGTGTATGTTTCTCTGAAAATTCTAAGTATTTATTATGTCTTTTCTTTTACTACTACTAATTAACATATGTATGATTCACAGAACCAGAAGCTGTCACCAACCTCACTGTCTCTAGCAGCACATCAACTGTTTATCTTACCTGGGCCCCGCCACCTGGAAACCAGTTCAGCTTTATAGTATATTGGACTGATGGCAGTGAGAATAAGAGCAGCGACACTTCAGCTGCATTTTATAATATCACTGGTCTGACTGCTGGAGTGAACTACACCTTCACTGTTACTGTAGTTGCACGAGATAACCAAACAACAAGACCAGAAACTCAGATCGCAACATTTACAAGTAAGTCCTGTGTTCTTGTTAGAACCAGTGTTATTTATTGGAAGGATTAAATTCCATTTTAGATTGACTCAGACTAACTGAACTTCAGAACCTGGTCAAAATACAGTACATTTTGTTCAACATGTTCATTTATTGCTTTCATTCCAAAAATGGTGGAAATATGCAACATAAAATTTATAACGCATTCAGTTGATTGTCGAAGATGAAGAATTAATATTGAAATACAGCTGTAGCATTATTGTCACACAATATTCAAAAACTCCTCAAAACCATGGTGTCTCACACTGAGATCTACTTATTGCATAGTTCTCAGCAGCTCTTTATTTCAGTTTTCCTGACGGGGCGATATGTGAGTCAGGTTGTGAGCAGTATCCTATATTTTATGCCTAATGCACCTTTATCAAGATGTTTCCTTTATTCACAGTGTGTTCTGTCGACATCACTGCTTTGGATGCTTAATACAACAGCTCACAATTCAAACTCCATTCCAAGCTATTAATCTACCATGGCTGGATGAAGATTTTTTTCTACCATATTAGAACATTACCACATTTTTTTCTAATGTTTTTGTGACCAGATCTCAAATTCGAGGCCCATGGGCCAAATCTGGTCCCGCAACTCATTTTATGTGGTCCATGGGAGCTTTAAAAGAATATGATTATCATACAATCTTTGCATCAACCATTACTATGACATGTAATTCATCATCTTTCCACGAGGTGGCAACAAATAAACAACGAGTAATTCATTTAGTCATTTTCTGAACCACTTACCAGTGCAGCCATGAGGGGGGCACAAGTCAGTGTTCATCCTCAATCCGGTCCCAAGCCCAGATAAATGCAGAGGGTTCTGTCAGGAAGGGTATCCGATGTGAAACATTTGCCAAACTTGTAATACGGATCATCAATACGAATGTCATACTGGATCGGTCGAGGCCCAGGTTAACAACGACCGCCATCAGTGCTGTTAACCAACTGGGTGCTGGTGGAAACTGGGCTACTGTTGGTTGAAGAAGGAGAGGCGGGAGGCGTGTCCATAGGCAGAGAGAGAGGAGGGAAAGCATGAGTCTAGAACTTAGAGTAGGGACCTTGAATGTTGGAACTATGACAGGAAAAGGTAGAGACTTGGCTGACATGATGCAGAGGAGGAAGGTGGACATACTGTGTGTTCAGGAGACCAGGTGGAAAGGTAACAAAGCTAGAAGCTTAAGAGCAGGGTTTAAGCTGTTTTATAATGGTGTAGATGGGAAGAGAAATGGAGTAGGAGTCATATTGAGAAGGGTTTTTTTCTGGAATGTTCTAGAAGTGAAAAGAGTGTCAGACAGAGTGATGAGTCTCAAGTTAGAAATTGAAGGCGTGATGTTCAATGTTGTTAGTGCTTATGCCAAACAGGCAGGATGTGAGCTAGAAGAGAAGGTGAGATTCTGGAGTGAGTTAGATGAAGTAATGCAGAGTACCCCCAGAGGTGAAAGAGTGGTCATTGGTGCAGACTTCAATGGACATGTTGGTGCAGGCAACAGAGGGGACGAGGAAGTGATGGGCAGGTTTGGTATCCAGGACAGGAACACAGAAGGACAGATGTTGATAGATTTTGCACTGTTTCTGCAGTTGCTGGAGATAATCACACTAGAGGAGCAGAAACTCAAACCTCAACATTTACAAGTAAGTCCTGCACTGCTGACATTACTGCATTAAAAATAAATGAATATGCAATCAATTCCAGATTTACTGGCACTGGACTTGTATGATACATGTTTTTTTTTTGCTCATGGTTTTTAGAAATAATTTTCTTCAGGTTAAGTATGCAACAAGCACATAACAGAACATAGCAAAGTTAACTATAATTCCTTTTATAAGTTGATTGTCTAATATCTAGAAGGAGTATCAATTTTCAACTTTTTAAAAAAATATTATTTATGTTATTTTCAAAATGATATGGCACATTGTTGTAAATGTATTTCTATTTCTGTGTAACTGTAACACTTTGTGTGTAAATGTACAGTTGGCCCTGTTTTAGTGTGTGTGTGTGTGTGTGTGTGTGTGTGTGTGTGTCTGTGTGTGTGTGTGTGTGTGTGTGTGTGTGTGTGTGTGTGTGTGTGTGTGTGGTTTCAGAGCCAAATGCTGTCACCAATCTCACTGTCTCTAACAAAACTTCATCATCTGTGCATCTAACCTGGAATAATCCAATTGGAAAGTGGTCCAACTTCATAATACAATGGTCTGACAGCAGTGAGAATAACAACAGTCACACTTCAACCTCAATTGTGTATCAAACCTGGAATACGTCAGATGGAAACTGGCCCCACAGTATAATAGATGAGACTGGTGACAGTGAGAATAACACCACTGCCCTTTCGGGTACATCTTACACTGTCACTGGTCTGACTGCTGGAGTGAACTACATATTCACTGTTACTGCAGTTGCTGGAGATAACAAAACTAAAGGAGCAGAAACTCGAACCTCAACATTCTCCAGTAAGTCCTACCTGTCCTGTTGATGAAGACAGCTGCATACAATAGCCTGATTAGATTATATTTTAGATTATATTTGGCCAAACACCTGAACTTGATCAGAATACAGGACAGTGCAAAATGAGATGATTTCTGTCTGTTATTAGTTCTCACAGTACACCATATGAACATAGTATTGTTTTAGGGTTTTTCAACCAGAGCTTTAAGTATCCAGAGTGATATACAGCTGGATTTAAATACATTCCTTGAACTAATATTTAAGATTTGGAAATATATAGACCCCCAGTGCAGCTAACTGGGTTATCAAAGGCCGGCCATGCCTCACACCATAGACAGTGAGAGGTCTGTAAAAGAACCATTGCTAACTTTCGTCAAGAGTAGCTGCAAAGCCATCAGCATGTTTCCGCCATGCGATGGCCTGGCAAGCTGTGCAGGGTATAGCCTGCCCTCGCTCGGAGTCGGCTGGTATGGGCGCCAACCTCCCCGCGACCCTAATTAGGACTAAGCAGTTACAGAAAATGAAGAATGAAATATATGGATGTTATTAATTAGTGTGTGTGTGTGTGTGTGTGTGTGTGTGTGTGTGTGTGTGTGTGTAATTTGCAGACCCTAATGTTGTCACCAATCTCACTGTCTGTAATAAAACCACATCCTCTGTGTATCTAACCTGGAATAATCCAAATGGAAGCTGGTCTCACTTCATAGTAAATTGGACTGATGGCAGTGAGAGTAACAGCAATAGCACGTCAGCTGCATCTTATAATATCACTGATCTGACTGCTGGAGTGAGATACACATTCACTGTTACTGCAGTTGCTGGAGATAATCAGACTAAAGGAGCAGAAACTCAAACCTCAACATTTACAAGTAAATCCTGTACTGATATTTATTTCATAAATTTTATTTCCAAAAATAATTTAATGATTTTTGTCCTGTATTTATTAAATGGATTAGATTAAATTGTTCATAAAATTTAGGTCAGACTAACTGAACATTGAAACCTGAACAAATTATAATACTGTTTAAAATGAATAATACATTTTCCCTGTGTGTGATTACAGGTCATTCTCAAAAAATTAGCATATTGTGATAAAGTTCATTATTTTTTGTAATGTACTGATAAAAATGAAACTTTCATATATTTTAGATTCATTGTACACCAAGTGAAATATTTCAGGTATTTTATTGTTTTAATACTGATGCTTTTGGCATACAGATCATGAAAACCCAAAATTCCTATCTCAAAAAATTAGTATATTTCATCCGACTAATAAAAAAAAAAGTGTTTTTAATACAAAAAAAGTCAACCTTCAAATAATTATGTTCAGTTTTGCACTCAATACTTGGTCGGGAATCCTTTTGCAGAAATGACTGCTTCAGTGCAGCGTGGCATGGAGGTAATCAGCCTGTGGCACTGCTGAGGTGTTATGGAGGCCCAGGATGCTTCGATAGTGACCTTAAGCTCATCCACAGTGTTGGGTCTGGTGTCTCTCAACTTTCTCTTCACAATATCCCACAGATTCTCTATGGGGTTCAGGTCAGGAGAGTTGGCAGGCCAATTGAGCACAGTAATACCATGATCAGTAAACCATTTAGCAGTGGTTTTGGCACTGTGAGCAGGTGCCAGGTCGTGCTGAAAAATGAAATCTTCATCTCCATAAAGCTTTTCAGCAGATGGAAGCATGAAGTGCTCCAAAATCTCCTGATAGCTTGCTGCATTGACCCTGCCCTTGATAAAACACAGTGGACCAACTCCACTGACCAACACTGGACTTCAGGCATTTTGGCATTTCCTTCTCCCCAGTCTTCCTCCAGACTCTGGTGCCTTGATTGACATGCAAAATTTGCTTTCATCTGAAAAAAGTACTTTGGACCACTGAGCAACAGTCCAGTGCTGCTTCTCTGTAGCCCAGGTCAGGCGTTTCTGCCACTGTTTCTGGTTCACAAGTGGCTTGACCTGGGGAATGCAGCACCTGTAGCCCAGTCCACTGCTTCCACAGGTCCCCCAAGGTCTGGAATTGGCCCGTCTCCACAATCTTCCTCAGGGTCCGGTCACCTCTTCTGGTTGTGCAGCGTTTTCTGCCACACCTTTTCCTTCCCACAGACGTCCCACTGAGGTACCTTGATACAGCACTCTGGGAACAGTCTATTCGCTCAGAGATTTCTTTCCGTGTCTTACCCTCTTGCTTGAGGGTGTCAATGATGGCCTTCTTGACAGCAGTCAGGTCGGCAGTCTTACCCATGATTGTGGTTTGAGTAATGAACCAGGCTGGGAGTTTTTAAAAGTTTGTGTTTTCATGAGCTGTATGCCAAAATCATCAGATTTGGAACAATAAAAGACCTGAAATATTTCAGTTGGTGTGCAATAAATCTAAAATATATGAAAGTTTAATTTTTATCAGTACATTACAGAAAATAATGAACTTTATCACAATATGCTAATTTTTTGAGAAGGACCTGTATATCTTTTATGTCAGACACCTGGGTTTAGATGCAACTGAAACAAAGCTTTGTGTGTGTGTGTGTGTGTGTGTGTGTGTGTGTGTGTGTGTGTGTGTGTGTGTGTGTGTGTGTGTGTGTGTGTGTGTGTGTGTCATTCACAGAACCAAATATTGTCACCAGTGTCATAATTTCTAACAAAACCACATCGTCTGTGTATCTAACCTGGGCTGAGCCAGATGGAAATTGGTCCTACTTTTTAATAACCTGGACTGATGTCAGTGAGAATAACATCAATATCACTTCAAGTTTATCTTACACTGTCACTGGCCTCAATGCTGGAATGAACTACACATTCACTGTTATTGCAGCTGCTGAAGACAAAACTATCGGAGCAGCAACTCAAAAATCAACATTCACAAGTAAGTCCTGCACTGTTTTGTAACATGTTTTTTATTTTCTTTAAATTTCTGCTCATTAACTTTATTTTTATTATTGATGCATGTCAAATTTACTGAGTATCACGTCCGCATGTAAGCAATTTGTGATCCATCACAGGTAGGTGGGTATGAAGTTGGAAATGTTTACACTTCCCTCCATTACCCCTCGTTAAGATGTGTTCTTTAGATTCTAATAAATTATTTTTTCAATAATGTAAGACCACAATGAAAAGGGAAATTCATCCTTTATTTCAAGTGCATTTATTCAGTGGGAAAATTATCTCACATTGAGTAATAATTTTTTTACATTAAATCATGTTTGCGACGCTTATTCATATCCCTGATGTTAATATTTTGTACAACCCCCTTTTGCTAACATAACATTACCTCATCTTTTCCCATCATGTTTCACAAGATGGGAGAATACAGAAATAGGGATCTTCGATAACTACACTTTGACAATCTCTCAAAATCATCCTGGTCCTCTCCTTTTCTGCTCACTCCATCACTCCACAGGTTTTCAATGGGGTTGAGGTCTGAGGACTGAGATGGCCATGGGAGGAGCATGATTTTGTGTATGATCAACCATTTCCGTGTAGATTTGGCGACATGTTTAGGGTCGTTTCTCTTGCTCAAAGTCCCAGTGATGAGCTGAAGCTTTCGGGTCGATTTTGATCAGGCCTCTAGATTTTGATTTAAAATGTCCTGGTAGTTCCAAACGTTCATGATGTTTTGCACCTTAACAAGGTTCCCAGGTCCTCTGGAAGAGAAACAGGCCCACAGCATCACCGATCTTCCCCCATACTTCACAGTGGACATGAGGTGCTTTTCTACATACTCATCTTTTGTGTTCCACCAGACCCACTTAGAGTCTTCGTTTCCAAAAAGTTCTATCTTAGTCTCATCTGACCAATGCACACGTTCCCAGTTGAAGTGCCAGTACCATTATAGCAAACTCCAGACATTTGGGAATGTGAGTGAGAAAACATTTTTTTCCGTGCTTGTCTCCCAAACAGCTTATGGGCTGATAGTTGTTTTGGAGACTTTGTGACTCCAAGATGCTCCCATCTGCTGTAATTCTTTACAAGTGAACTTTGGAAGACATTTTATTTCTCTTACCATCCTCCTCACTACGCATGCTGGCAAAATAAGCTTACGTCCTCGTCCAGGCTTGTTTAACACTGGTCCGGTTGTTTTAAACGTCTGAATGGGGGCAGTGGTGGAATGGTGGTAAAGGGCTCTGGATCGCTGATCCTAAGGTTGGGGGTTCAAGTCCCACTCTCCACATGGTTGTCACTGTCCTCCCAGTGAAACCAAACTGGGTTATCAAAGGCCGGCCATGTCCCTCACTGTCTATGGTGTGAGTTTCATGTAAAAGAACCATTGCCGACTTTTGTAAAGAGTAGCTGCATAGCCATCAGCGTGTTTCTGTCCCTTGCTAAAGGGTTGTGGCAGGAAGGGCATCTGATGTAAAAACCTATACCAAAAAATCAAACATACGAATCTGTTGATTCGCTGTGGTGACCCCTGAAAAAGAGTAAAAGCCGAAAAGAAGAAGAAGAAGAATGATTCCTCTGACAGTAGAGATGGGCAGGTGGAGGCGAGGGACTATTTTCTTGTAGCCATTGCCTGACTTGTGAAAGTCAACCCATCTGATTTACTTGAATGGTGAGTTCCATTGTCTTTCCCATGTTGAAGAGTGGATAAGAGAAATGGTCTCTGTGCCACATCATATTTATTCTCAATGGAAACAAGAAGTGATGCATCACTAATTAAATGTTCTTAGATACTCTGATCAACTTTGTAAACTGTATTACTGACAGAAATACTTCAATTACATTTATATCCTAGGAATTGTTGGGGTGCCAATAATTGTGGAACAGGTGATTTTGTTAAAAATTGTTATTTTTTTTTTTAGTCATGGATTTTTTTCCCCCCTTAAAATTCAGTTGAGTTAAAGGTTACATTTTTCTACAATTTTCAGTGTGAGAGTAGCTTCTGCAATAAAAATTGAATTTATTTGAGGGCGTTTAACACATCTTAACCAGGGGTGGCAATAACTGTGGAGGGCGGTTTTGAAGTTGTTGAACTTTAAATGTGATTTTTCTCTAAAACTCCATGTTTGAGGCCCGTCATAATTTGGGCGATTCTTTGGGGAATGTTTTTGAGTTGGTGACTGTCAGTGATGATCTGCGATGAAAAGCAGTGGTTGGCAACAAACTGTTCAACTGAATTCTTTGTAGTTGGTGACTGTATTGCTAACTATCAGCAGCCATGGTCACAGACATGGTTGCAGACAGTTATGGAGAGTTGCAGATTGTCTGAGACTTTATTGGCAACAATAAGCGACTGTAGTTGTGGAGCTGACGATATCCGTCACCATAATGCTGAGATGAAAATCTGAAGGTTAGCAACTAGCTCTGAGAATGTCTACAACTAAGTCGATGATATTGGTCACAGATCCCTCGTGCTTGCTCCTGACCTAAAATTGATCAAATCGTGGGCACTATCAGGCATAATCGCCCAAATGAGATCGGGGCTTAAAAAGCTGAAAATTCCTGGCAGGTTTTGGTTAGTTACTCTAAAACAAGCAACATTCATTCTATAAATAGGTAGGGTAGGTAAAGTCTGTTGGGTTTTTACACTCGAGCCTCGTGGCTCATCAGGCCGGTGCTTATCCCCGGTTTCCATAGCGTGAAGCAACCAGGAGTTCAACTCCCCCTGGATGGGACGCTAGTCCATCGCAGGTTACCTCTTCCCAGTATATTTTTACTGGTACCCATTTATACTGCTGGGTGAACAGAGGCACACTTGTGGTTGAGACCTTGCCCAGGGGTCTTAGCACAGTGGGGGTCTAACTGGGATTTGAACACACAACCTCCAAATCATGAGCGCAGCACCTTAACCACTCCACCACCGGCCCCACTATTTTCTAAATAGCTTAACTCTAATTAGGGTCGCAAAGAGGCTGGTGCCCATATTATCCAACTCTGTGCGAGGGCAGAGTACATCCTGGACAGCTCACCAGGCCACCACAGGGCAGAACCATGCTGACAGCTATACTCTTATACTATACCAGCTATATATCAGCTATACTCTTGACGAAAATCAGCAATGGTTCTTTTACAGCCTCTCACCATATACAGTGAGAGACATGGCCGGCATTTGATAACCCAGTTAGCCTCACTGGAGGAAAACAAGGGTAGTGGTGGCCTGGTGGTAAAAGGTGCTGGATTTCTATTCCTAGTATTGGGGATTCGAGTCCTGCTCTCAACAAGGTTGTCACTGTCCCCTCAGTGCAGCTAACTTGGTCATCAAAGGCCGGCCATGTCTGTCACTGTTTACGGTGAAAGGCATGTAAAAGAACCATTGCTAACTTTTGAGAAGAGTAGCTGCAAAGCTGTCAGTGTGTTTCCACACCTTGTTCAAAGGGTTGTGTCAGGAAGCGCATCCGACGTAAAAGCCTATGCCAAATCAAATGTGCGAATCATTAATATGACTTTCATGAAGATGGAGGTAGATGATTAGATGTGGCCACCCCTGAAAGAGAACAGCCGAAAGGAAAAGAAGAGGAGATATACATATATATATGTGTGTGTGTGTGTGTGTGTGTGTGTGTGTTACAAAAAATTGAGACAAATATTGGTATCTGTGATTTTTTTTGACTGATCTGGATCGACAACAAATCACTTTCTAATTTTTGCTGATTTTATTTGTAAAGGGATTTCACTCGTAGGTCTGTTTTATTTTTGCTTTGATCAAAACATATCGGTTTTTTTGGCTATTTGAAACAGTTTTTAGATATTAGAATTATTATGTATTAAATGTACGAGTAAAATAGAATTATTATTATCAATAATTTGTGTGTGTGTGTGTGTGTGTGTGTGTGTGTGTGGTTACAGAGCCAAATGCTGTCACCAATCTCACTGTCTCTAATAAAACCACATCCTCTGTGCATTTAACGTGGAATGAGCCAAAAGGAAACTGGTCCTACTTTATCGTAAAATGGACTGATGGCAGTGAGAATAACAACAGTAGCACTTCAAACTCGTCTTACACTGTCAATGATCTGGATCCTGGTGTGAACTACACATTCACTGTTATTGCAGTTGCCGCAGATGGAGAAACTGAAGGGGCACCAACTCAAAACTTTACATTCACAAGTAAGTCCTATATTGCTCATAATTGAACTGTTGAAGATATATATATATATATATATATATATATATATATATATATATATATATATATATATATATATATATATATATATATATATATATATATACAGTTGGCCCCCAATTAACGAGATTAATCCATTCCAGAGCCCCCTCCGTATAGCAGGGATTTCGTAAGTAGGGGTCGCATCTTACATGTTAACCGCCGAATTCGTTCCAAGGCTCCAGTCTTTGGACTGGATAAACCCCATAAACCCTTTAGAAATGATAAAAGTACACCAATTTTGCATGAAATATGTGTTAAAAGTTAAATAAAATTATTTATTAAACCATTTAAACATTTTATTAACAGATTAAACCATTTTATTAACATATTTATGAATTAAACCATTATTAAACATTTTTATTAACACACACACACACACACACACACACACACACACACACACACACTCTCTCTCTCTCTCTCTCTCTCTCTCTCTCTCTCTCTGTCTCAAGGCGTGCAGGCCACGCCCACAAGACGTGAATTCAAAGCGCATTCCTGCTTGACAAACTCAACTTTAATTTGATTCCTTGAGGGATCGGAATTCCAGATGAGCTCAAATGCACCCACATTTATGAGACATTTACTGAATTAAAACAACTTAAAAAACTAAACTAAAAACTATAGAGTGAAGCTTCCTCCCGTCTCTATCTAGGAGGCCAGCTGGGCGGGATGTTGAGAGACAGCCAATGAGAGAGCAACTCGCGTGTCGTGTGAAATTTTGATTGGCACGTTTGAATTTTGAATTTCTTTTTGGAAAATGGTTTAAGTAACCGGGGGATTTCAAACACACAGGAGTCTTCGTAAGTTGGGGGCCGACTTATACATGTATTTATGTATATATATATATATATATATATATATATATATATATATATATATATATATATATATAAATGATATTCATGCTGGAATCACCTTCACTTCAGTGAGCTGCAATATACCTGCTTGCACTCAATGGCCATTTTTACCCCTCAGCCCAATGATCGAGATGTCCATCAATTTTCCCCCGTCTGTTTTTCCATTTGTACACAGTATCATTTCTGTGCATTATTTCAAAAATTGCATCACTAACCATCACCATTTTTAGGTTTAATTCTGGGAATGGTAACTCGTCAAGCCTATCGATTTGCCTTGCAGTTATGTTTGGACGACAGTGCTCTACATACTGAACCAAAAAATATTACCTATTTCTTATAGAACTTCTTGAGTATAAGATCACCACAAACACAAGATGTTCTGCCAAAAAATGAATGGAAACCAATCATTCATTCATTTTCTGCTTAAACCTAATTAGGGTTGCGGGGAGGCTGGCGCCCATCCGAGTTGACTCCGTGCAAGGGCAAAGTACAGCCTGCCTGGCCATCGCAGGATAAACACATGCTGATTGCTATACAGCTACTCTTGTCGAAAGTCAGCAATGGTTCTCTTACATGCCTCACACCATAGACAGTGAGAGACATGGCTGGCCTTTGATGACCCAGTTAGCTGTACTGTGTGGACAGTGACAACCCGTGGAGAGCGGGGCTTGAACCGCCAACCTTAGGACTAGTGATCCAGCACCTTTTACCACCAGGCCATCACTCCCTCTACCATAAACCATTAATTGGTCATTTTACAATACTATAATTCTTGGCAGTGTGTCTGTTAAGAGCAACTCATGAACCACTTGAGCCTGAAAATTGGTGTTGAGAAATGTGCTGCATGTGTAATGAATCACTGACCAGTTTTCAATGGTGCACGTAGCTATGATTTAAAACTCTCGTCCTTGTCCTTCTCCTTCTTCCTCTTTTACCTGTTGCTGATAGGGGCCACTACAGTGGTGAATCTTGCTCTGTCCTCTGTCTCCCTCTTTCTCATGCAAATAAATCACCTGAATGTCCTCCCTTATCACATCGCTCAATCTCCTCTTTGACACGCCCCCTCTCTTCTCCTCCTAAGAGGAAGTTTGATCCTCATTCATTCTTTTACCAAAATACAATTCATCCTTTCTCTGAACATTCTTAAACGATTCCAATTCTGGCCTCCCTCATTTTATTTCCAATCACTCCTACCTGTGGTGTCCCTCTAACACATTTGTTTCCTATTCTCTCCAGACTCATCATTCATTCATTTATTTTCTGAACCTCTTAATCCTAATAAGGGTTGCAGGGAGTCTGGAACCCAGCTCAGCCAGCTCTGGGCAAGGGCAGAGTACACCCTGGACAGCTCACCAGGCCATTGCAGGTTAGAAACATGCTGGTGTCTATGTAGCTCAGAGGTTCCTAACCACCCGGCCTCGGACCGGTACAGAAAGGCCTAATTAAAAAAAAGCTATTTTATTAAATATCGTGTCTTTTATTTTGAACAACTGCTCATCTCATTCTTCGTCAAAACAACCATCATTGGAAAGTTTCCCACTAATTCAGTGGGATGGTGAGTTGTACTATAATGCACTTTATTTTTATTGTCATTGTTAACCTGGGCCTCGACCGATCTGGTATGACATCCGTAGTGATGATCCGCATAACAAATTTGGCAAATGTTTCACATCGGATGCCCTTCTTGACACAACCCTCTGCATTTATCTGGGCTTGAGACTAGCGTGAGGATGAACACTGACTTGTCGTCCACCCCCCTCACAGCTGCATTTTTATTCATGCTGCATATTTGATTATGATCAATATATTTACCTAGGGACCCCCATGTAAGTAAAGGTCATGTGACTAGTCAAACAATCCATTCACAAACAGTTATACTCAGTGTTTAAGCCATCTGATTGCTGAACAGAATATTGAGTTTCAATCTCAGTACTGATGATCTGCTGGTGGAGGCAAAGCTCTTAAGTATCAGTTGCTGACATACATAAATGAGATAAATGTATTGCCCTTTCACTTCCATAAAAGGTTCTCTGTGTATGTAATTCTTAGCTATATGGATGCTAGCTTGATCTCTGGAGCACCTACATGCTGGCACACACACGTGCAAGTGTAATGGGTGAAAAACCATGTACAGCACTACCTGTGGCCACCATGAATATTATTTAATAGAATATGGACTGGTTAAGCCCTCTTTGTTCCATGTGCTCATTATTATCAACGTTGATTTTCTGAGCTGCTTGTGTGTGTGTGTGTGTGTGTGTGTGTGTCAGTGTCATTTGCAGACCCTGATGCTGTCACCAATTTAATTGTCTCTACCAAAACCATATCATCTGTGTATCTAACCTGGACATATCCAAATGGAAACTGGTCCTACTTTATAGTAAATTGGACTGATGGCAGTGAGAATAACCGCGGTAACACTTCAAATGCATATTATAATGTCACTGGCCTCAATGCTGGAATGAACTACACATTCACTGTTACTGCAGTCGCTGGAGACCAAACTTTAGGAGCACAAACTCAGACCTCAACATTCACAAGTAAGCCTTATACTGTTGGTAGTAACAGCACGTCAACCTACCAATTTTTTTTTTAAGTAATAATATATTTCTCTCAGCAATGGTCATTATTGTGTCTGTATGGTATACAGGGATCCTTTGCTACTTCGCGCTTCAATTAATGCAGCTTGAGTGCATTGTGTTTTTTTTTTAAATAAATCAATACATTTTCATTGAATTAAGAAATAAGGAAATTAAGGAAGAATGGGAGAAAAGTTATGGAAAATGTCACAAAAACAAGGCCAATTATGCAAAAAAACAAACAAACACAAAACAAAAAAAAAAACAACCCAAAATGTTTAAACCTTGTATAAGTAACCTATACGAGTTTGTATTGTATACGATCTCTCTCTCTCTCTGTCGCTCTCTCTCTCTCTCTGTCGCTCTCTCTCTCTCCATAATCATGTATACATTATCAATCTGTCCCGTGTTTAAACTCCTGGTTCCTCTCAAGTGCAGTACAGCAGATCTGATCAGATTTATAGAGAGTTTCACTCTTATCCAATTCATTATAATACTGGGGTCAATTTGTTTCTTCTTTGAAACGTTTGGCAGGACTTCAGAAATGTGTAGGTTCTGCTGTAAAGCACGTGTCAGCCACGCCCCCCTCTGCTGGAGCCTAGTATTAAGTGTACCTAAGGATAATGTTTAATCATATTTCATACTTGTATTTATGATATATCTGACTATAGATTTTATTCCATTTATATCTCTACTTGTTCTTCGATTTCATTTCACTTTCACTTCTGTCTTTGGATGTTTGTAAAAAGAATGTTGGTAAGTTGGGGACCGTCTGTATTTATATTTTATTCACATCTTATGTTGTTTTTTTAATGTTTAATTGTTATTATAAGCATTTATAGCATTGAATATGTATTTATTGATATTATATACATGTACGTATACGTCACTCGGAGGAGTGATCCTACTTCGCAGGCAGATTTCGATGGTCGTGTGGGGATCTTGGTCTCAATTAACCACGGATAGTGAGGGATCCCTGTATATGGGCCTTAGTTTTAAATTTATACAATTATATAGACCCCGATTAAGACACTTTCCCTGAGCCATTATTTCGCATGTCAGTAATTACACTGTGTGTGTGTGTGTGTGTGTGTATGTGTGTGTGTGTGTGTGATTTGCAGACCCTGATGCTGTCACCAATTTAATTGTCTCTGCCAAAACCACGTCCTCTGTGCATCTAACCTGGAGTAATCCAAATGGAAACTGGTCCCACTTCATAGTACATCGGACTGATGGCAGTGAGAATAACAGAGAATACACTTCAAATGCATATTATGATGTCACTGGTCTCACTGCTGGAGTGAACTACACATTCACTGTTACTGCAGTCGCTGCGGATAATCAGACCAAAGGAGCAGAAACTCAAACCTCCACATTTACAAGTTAGTCCTGTACTATTATTATTATTTATATTTTCTTTACTGTTTTTACAGCAACATTAAACTGAATAATCTGCTGTGGAGAGAACATGGAGAGATACAGCCATGTGAACAAAAAAATACATTCCTTGGATTTGTCTTAAAAACATTTGAACAAACAAGTCACCTTCTTTAATTGAGTGTCTCCACAGAAGGCTGATATTTTTATACTCCTTATATTCTTGTAATATTCACTTACTCACTCATTTGCCAAACCGATAAATACTATTAGGATCCCAGAAAACAGACTACACCCTGAATAGCTTGTCAGACCTTTGAACACACTCACACTGATGGGCAATTTGTAGCATTTAAGTAGCTTGATGTGCTTATCTTTAGACTGTGGGAGAAAATTTTAGTATCCATAGAAGGCCACACAGGCATGTGGAGGACAGGCAAACTCCACATAGAAATGCCCGACCCTGGGACATGAATCCAGGACCCTCTTGCGATGAGGCATACGTGCTAACCACTGTCAAAAAAAAAAAATACTGTCTTGGCATCAGATGCAAATCTTGCTGAAGTTTTTGCCCATGTAAATTTCTTCAGTTGTGAGATTTTTGTTGGTTTTCTTACATCTACGGCCATTTTCATCAACATTGAGATAGGGTTCAAATCTTGACTTTGACGAGGCCATTCCTTAACTTGTCATGTCTTCTTTTTAATCCATTCACTGGTGGTTGATTTATTAAAGAAAGTCAGCCTATCTGGAATTTCTGATGTTATGGATTGAAGATAAATGTAAACATGTGCTTAATTTTTCCACGTCACTGATCTGTTGAAGTTTAAATTTGTTATTTTTAATAATTTTTTATTGTTTTTTAAATTATGAAAATTACTTTGAGTTGGCAATTTCGTGTTTCATTTATAAGAGTAGATCACGTGTACCTGTTGGAACTGTATCAAAGATGGTGAAACAGATATTTATTCAAATGTGTTTAAAATGAATCAACAGTTTACATGGAATGTGTGTATTTCACATGACTCGACTCTCTCTGTGCCACGTTTGTTTTTAACAATAGAAGTGGTGTGACAAGTTGAGAATTACCTGACTGATATCAGCAGTTGTATGAATTTTATATACGTACTGTATTACTATAGTGTAGATAAGAATCATGATGCTTAAAATATCCAAACAAAATTGTCTCGCTGTATTTACTCAATGCAACTTACAACATCAAAGTGAAAGATAACATAGCAACAGCTCAGAAAAAATAAAAACCAGAATCTCGGTTTAAGGACGACCTGCGTAAATGTCTTAGTCTGTGTAACCATCCTTTGTTTTTATTGCAGGCCTGAGTCTGCTGTTATGAGAAGCATTGAGTAAATACAGGTGGAAAATATTTGTGTTCATTTCAGCAAAACATTTTCAACAACATGAATATCTTGCAAGGGGATGATACCCACATGCAGTATGGTGGTGTAGTGGTTAGCACGTCCACATCACAGCACGATGGTCCAGGGTTCGATGCCCAGCTTGGGTGTTTCTGTGCGGAGTTTGCATGTTCTCCCTGTGCTTGAATGGGTTTCCTCCAGGCACTCCGGTTACCCACACACACACACACAAACACAAAAACACAGTCCAAAAACATGCACAGTAAGTTCATTGGCTGTTCCAAATTGCTCCAAGTGTGAGTATGAATGTTTATGTGACTGTTAGCTCTGCGATGGCCTGGGGAGCTGTCCAGGGTGTACCCCGACCTTGCCCAGAGTTGGCTGAGATGGACATTAGCCTCCCTGCAACCCTAATTAGGATTAAACGGGACAGAAAATGAAATGAAATGATACCCAGGGTAGACAACCTGTCCGTATAGTCAGGGTAGAAAACTCGAAGCAGCAATAGTCGAGCGGTCGAGCAGGGTGTGAATTCTCATGCATGTCATTTGATGGAGTAGGAAATTGCTTGCCTTAACCTTGCATCGGCACTAAACACATGATGATAATACTGATGATCTGCTGGTGGAGGCAAAGCTCTTAAGTATCAGTTGCTGACATACATAAATGAGATAAATGTATTGCCCTTTCACTTCCATAAAAGGTTCTCTGTGTATGTAATTCTTAGCTATATGGATGCTCGCTTGATCTCTGGAGCACCTACATGCTGGCGCACACACGTGCAAGTGTAATGGGTGAAAAACCATGTACAGCACTACCTGTGGCCACCATGAATATTATTTAATAGAATATGGACTGGTTAAGCCCTCTTTGTTCCATGTGCTCATTATTATCAACGTTGATTTTCTGAGCTGCTTGTGTGTGTGTGTGTGTGTGTGTGTGTGTGTGTGTGTGTCAGTGTCATTTGCAGACCAAATCAACCATAGTTAGCAACTTAGTCAACCATAACTTCCCAGGGTCCCACAGCAATCACACATCACACATATAGGGTGTCTGAAATCAGATGTGTTGGCGGGGTTACCTGAGATGCCACATAAGGCAGAAATTATAACACGCTGATTGTTTCCGGAATGGACTGAGCTAATGGGAGAGAAAGTTACTGTTAATCTTTTAATGTGAATTATTTTGACTTCACAGAACCTGACACTGTAAAGAATCTCATAGTAGTTAATGTTACCACCTCGTCTGTATTACTGAACTGGACTGAGGCGATGGGACAAATCTCTCATTATGAAATCCAGTGTGAGAATTCCGGTACAACAATCAGTGAGACTGCTGAACACAGCATGATTAACATAACTAATCTGACTCCTGGAGTTCAGTACACGTTCAAAGTGCTTGCAGTTGCTGCAGATAATAAAACAGAAGGAATTTACAGCAACATTTCAGCCTACACAAGTAAGAAATTTCACAGAAATTTTACGTATTAACTGTTAAGTTTTTAAATAATTTGGTATTTGTGGTGCATGGTGGTGTTGCACGAATTCTACAATTCCATGCTGTGTTTAACTGTCTGTTTGGAGTTTCTGCACATGATCTCTATATTTATTTATATCCATTTCAATGATCGTTAACTTTTACTCACAGAACCTGATGTTGTGAAAAACCTGAAAGTGACTGAAATTACAACAAGCTCATTGTTTGTGAACTGGGCTGAACCTCTAGGAGAAAAATCTTTCTTTAATGTACAGTGGAGCAATGACATCATCACTCAAAATTCAACAACCACAAACAATTCCTATAACATTACTAATCTCAGTCCAGGAGAATGTTACACCTTACTGATATCTGCTGTTGCTGCAGACAGGAGAACTGAAGGAGAACAAGTTGCTCTTTCACTCTTTTCAAGTATGTTTCAGAGATTTCTTTTGTGTTTTTATTTAATTATTAAAAACGCAGTCTACATGTTCAATGACTTATTTTGTTTACAAAGAACCTGATACTGTAAACAATCTCACAGTAGTTTAATGTTCCAACCTCCTTTATATAATTGTACTAGACTATGGCGGTGGGAGTGGTCTCTCACTGTTTAATCCAGTGCTTCTCAAATAGTGGGGCGCGCCCCCCTGGGGGGGCGCGATGGGATGCTGAGGGGGGCGTGTGTGACCCAGGAGAACATGCTTTTTTTCCGCCGTACTACAAGAAAGTGTAATTGCACATCCACTCCAGTAGTTGGCAGTGGCGCCCTCATTGCCCATTGTGCGCAGCGAGTATTAACTCTACGGTGTAGGTTTGTTTTGCTACGAGCTGGCGATGTGTAGTGCAGTACACACACCCTCACAACATGAAGAAATTTTTAACAGGGATGAAAAGAAAGGCGGTGAGAAACGTAGATATCGAGTCAAAAGAAAGTCACCCGAAAGCAAAGACGCACAAATATGATGACGCATATGTAGCGCTTGGCTTCACCGTGACTACAGTGGGAGATATACCTGTAACTATATTATAGAAAAAAGTTATAATTTATAGTTGCGGCGGAAAGTGGGTGGTGGGGGGGGCGCGAATTGTTTTCTTCTTGCTAGGGGGGGCGTAACAGAAAATAATTGAGAAGCACTGGTTTAATCCAAAAGGAGAATTTAGTATTGCATTCAGTGAGACTTCTGTATGCACCATTGTTCACATAACTCCTTAAGTGCAGTACAGGCTTTTGATAAAGTATGTATGTAAATATGAGTTTTTATAATTAATTCTGACATCGGAGGGAAGCGCGCCGCTCCCGTTTATAGCTGGCTGCTGGCTGATTGCAGAGTGATACCAGGTGCGCTCTTCTGGAACTCGCCTACCAGCAACAGCCACGCCCCTTGCCAGCGCCTGCAATGACTAAAGAAAGAATTAATGCCGCCAACCAGCATAGACCATAACAGTACCCCCCCTTAAGGGGTGCCACCTGGCACCCGACCAGGCTTGTCTGGGAACTGACGATAAAATTTGTGTAATAAGTCCGGGTCCAGGATTAGGACAGCGCTGGGGTTTATAATTTTCTCTGTTACATAGGGCCCAATGTATCTGGGAGACAGTTTTTTAGAGTCGACTTGGAGGGGCAGGTCCTGGGAGGAGAGCCACACTTGTTGCCCAACCATGTATGGAGGTGCTGGGGTTCGGTGACAATCGGCAATCCTTCGGTTTCGGGCCACTGTTTGTTCCAGGGCAGCACGTGTTTCTTTCCAGACCCGACCTGCTCTGTGAAACTGTGCCTGGACAGATGGGATGGCCACTTTGACCTCCTGGCTGGGAAACAGGGGAGGCTGGAACCCATTAATCACTATGAAGGGGGACATCCCAGTGGTGGCGCAGATCAGAGAATTGTGTGCGTATTCGACCCATGGGAGGTGTGTGGGCCAGGAGGCTGGGAGGCGGGAGGCAACGCAGCGCAAGAAGGATCCGAGGCTTTGATTCGCTCGTTCCGTCTGCTCATTTGACTGAGGATGGTAGCCAGATGTCAAGCTGCAGGAGACTCCCAAGGTGTTGCAGAATGCCTTCCAAACTCTGGATGCAAACTGGGGGCCTCGGTCTGAAATGATGTCCTGGGGCATGCCATGGAGGCGAAAGACGTGTTGGACTAGGAGACCAGCTGTTTCCATTGCCGAGGGGAGTTTGGGTAGGGTGACGAAGTGAACCGCCTTGGAGAACCGGTCCACTATCGTCAGGATAACAGTGTTGCCCTCGGACGGGGGTAAACTTGTGACAAAGTCCACCGCAATGTGCGACCAGGGACGATGGGGAACGGGTAAGAGCTGGAGGAGACCCGTAGGTGCACGATGGGAGCACTTGCTCCGGGCACAGGTGGCACAAGCTTCCACAAACTCCCTGGTGTCAGCTGCCATCGTTGGCCATCAGAAGTATTGTTGGAGCAAGCCTCTCCCATGAATGTTTTCAATTTCTAGCCCCTTCCTCATTCTAAGGAGGTGAGCAGAGCGATCCTAAAGAGGGCTGCTCGATCACTCAGAAGGCTACCGATCTCCACTGCTGTCTCTGTCCAGTGAAGAGCGACCACATGTCCTGAGCCACCTGTGTGCAGGTTCATGACTACAGCTTTCGGTGTATCCGCACCTGTTGCTTCGCCGCTCCCCTATCGCCACAGGACTTGGAAAATGATGATGCCATGACTTGCGCTGAACTTTGATTAAAGTGAAGGAGACTTGCGCTGGATCGGCCTCACTCTCTTGTTCTGAGACGCCGGGTCCAGTAGCAAGACAAGGTCAAGACAACTGAAGGACGTATCAGGATGCAGGAGCTGTCGGAAGGTGACAAGTATGCCATTCAACCGCCTTAGGGGCCCCACTCCGGATTTTTTTCAGTGTTTACTCCCTGCCTTTTCTCTTGCTGCCATATACGTCTGCAGGATTTTCTGTCTGGGTTAACTCCCATAGCCTTTCCCCAACCAAGAGGTATCCACAAGGCAGCGGAAACAGATGCAGGTAGTACAGTCTACTGTCATACTGTAGCAGAGTGTTTAACCCTGACCTGACACGCATGGGAGAGGCTTGCTGTCGACCGCTCTTCCTGGCACTGCGTCATCTCATCAGGAGCCCAAAGAGTAGAGGAACAACGTGTCCAGCAAGCTGAACAGAAACACCAGCTGCGGAAGGACAGAGAAGCTAGAACCAAAAACACAGCTCCAACCCACTCCTGCCTTACTTGTGGAAGAAGCTTTCTTGACAGGATTGGGCTTGTCAGTCATATCCAGTCACATAAGTCCAGCTCGAATACCTAAAGTGATGCCTGTGATCATACTCGAAGACGAGTGATGAACGAAGGAATGTTGGAGCAAGAAGAGAGTTCGGTGGGCTCCGGGGTGGCAGGCTAATTTTGAGGAGTGAGCCCACTGGAGTGCTGGGGTTCTGGCCGGCAGAGGAACATATAGTCGACCTTGGGGGCACCCGACGGGCTCCGGTTCCCCCTGATGGGCATACCGAACTAGCCGTTCTACCTCCCATTGGGCTGCTCCAAGTACACAGGAGGTGGGCAGGATGGTCTCTAGAGAAGATCAGGATGTCGTCAAGGTACACGAATACAAAGCGGTTCAACATGTCCCTAAGCACATCGTTGACCAGAGCTTGGAAAACCGCCGGGGAATCGGTTAGTCCAAATGGCATAAACCAAATATTCGAAATGCCCCAGGGGAGAGTGGCCGTCTTCCACTCGTCCCCCTCCCGAATTCGGACTAAGTGATAGGCATTTCTCAGGTCCAGCTTGGAAAAAGCGGTAGCATCGTAGAGAGGGGTGAAGGCTGAATCGATTAGCGGGAGAGGGTACTTGTTTTTTATGGTGATATGGTTCAGGCTCGTGTAATCGATGCAAGGTCTCAGTGTCTTGTCTTTATTTTGGACGAAGAAGAATCCAGCGCCTACTGGGGAAGATGAGGGCCGAATGAGACCTGCAGCCAGCGACTCGTTAATGTATGCCTCCATAGCGTCTTTCTCCGGCTTCGAGAGGTTGTATAGTCGCTGGGAAGGGAGCTTGGAACCTGGGAGTAGGTCAATGGCGCAGTCGTACAGTTGATGAGGAGGTAATGAGCGAGCCCGGTCAGTGCTGAAGACCTTCTGCAGGTGGTGATATTCTTTGGGCATGCTGGCTAAATCTAGATCCTCCAGGTCTACCGGGGTTCGTGAAGCTTGGGAGGGTATGGCCACCATTAGGCAGTGTTGCAGACAGTAGTTGCAGACAGTAGTCACTCCAGCTGCATATGGTGAGGGTGGGCCAGTCGATGTGGGGATTGTGGGTCTGCAACCATGGCCACCCCAACACTAGGGGAGAGAGAGAGGCAGGGAGAACAAACAGCTCCAAATATTCCAGGTGGTTAACGGACAAACTGAGCTTAACTGGCTTGATCTTGTACGTAAGCTATGAGTAGGCCATCAATGGTCACTACCTCCTTGGGGGTCTCGAGTTCATACACGGTCGTGGAGCTCAACCATCCCCGGATCGATAAAATTAGCATCAGCGCCTGAGTCAATGAATACGTCTACAGGATGAGAGTGTTGCGTGGAGTGTAGCATACCTTCAACTTGCAGGCGCTTCCCGGGTGTCGTGGAGGATCCTCTCGTAGCTGCCGGACCTTGCCGCACGGGGCACTGGGCGAGGTAATGATCCTTCTCGGTGCAGTAGATGCAGAGACCGTTGGCCAGCCGCCGGTGCTTCTCCTCAGCCGTCAGTCTGGTGCGGTTCACCTGCATGGGTTCTTGATCGTCATCCTTCATCAGAGGGCGGAATGGCGTGTGAGTTCGAGGTGGGGTTTCCTTAGGCCTCGCAGAGTAGCTCAAGGATGGGTAGATAAAACTGGTCACCTCCTCCCGGGACTTATCCCTCTGTCTCAGCCGGTTGTCCAGTCTGGTAGACAAGGCGATTATCTCCTCAAGAGTCGTTGTCTCATCTCGGGCAAGCTCGTCTTTCAGCCTTTCATTAAGCCCCTGCAGAAAAGCCCCCCGGAGCGCGGGGTCGTTCCAGCCGCTTTCGATGGCGAGAATCCGGAATCGGATGGCGTACTCCGCCACCGACTGTGAGCCATGTCGAATTCGTAGGAGCTGGGAGCTCACCTCCTCCCCTTTCGCCGGACGATCGAAAACCTTCTTCATTTCTCGCATGAACTGGTCTAACTCGGAGCATAATTCCGGGGTATGGGTGGCGACTGCTAACGCCCAGGACGAGGCTTGCTCCATGAGTAGGCTCATGATGAAGGCAGTTTTTGCTTGATCGGTGGAGTATGTGAGCGGCTGCTGGCTGAAGACGAGCGAACACTGATGAAGGAATCGTGCGCAGGAGCCGATCGTGTCCGAATACCTGGCTAGCGTGGGAATGAGTGGTTCTCGGTGCACGGGGAGTATAGCTGGCACTGGCGCTGGTGCCGAAGCAGAATGTGAAGGGTGACCGGGCGGGGTCACGGCAGCGAGGTGAGTGGCAACGGCGTCCATCCTTCCGCCGAGCTGCGCCAAGCTGGTGGTTATGTGCTGGAGATTGTCCATCATCTGATGCAAGGTGGAGTCGTGCCGTCCTAGCAGGGCGCCCTGGTCGGATAGTGTCCGCCGAAGCTGCGCGGTCTCCGCTGGGTCCATGTTTCAGGTCTGAAGATTCTGTTAAGCCTGGAGTGTATGCGTCAGACCCAGAGATACAGGAGACCATAAGAAGGTTCAACGATTTTATTTTGCATTACGAACTGTAAATCACGGGAATACTAAATCAATGGAACACAAAGAATCATTTATAAACATTCCAGTGCTGAAATGAACGAAACACGGTATTTATGTCGGTTTATATGGCGGGACATCACAGGCTTTAGTTTTGTGGAGTCATGGGTAAAGCCTGCATATTAATTATTCTTATCAGTTCAAATAATCTATACATAGGTATAAATTGCACTGATCAAAATTAAGATGCACTTTAACAGTGCTTATCTGTCTAACTGTATAACCGACCCAAACCATGATATTGACAAATTAACAAATAATTTTAAATGACTTGTCTCTTGTCAGCTTTGATGCCAGCAGCAAGCAGAATCATTTAATATTCATAATTTAATTGTTTCTTAAATCAGGAGACTTAATATGACAGATCATACAGTGCATATATCAGCATGTAATTCTTATGAATTTGTGGAGGTATGACAGGCATTTGCTGGTGTTAGTCATAATATTTGTCATTGTGTTTTTGGCTGTTTAGGACGGTGATGAGGCCAGCGATGTTGTATGGTTTAGAAACAGTGGCCCTGGGGAAAAGACAGGAGGCAGAGTTGGAGGTAGCAGAGATGAAAATGTTGAGGTTCTCTTTGGGAGTAACGAGGATGGATAGGATCAGGAATGAGTACATCAGAGGGACAGCACAGAGAGGCTAGATTGAGATGGTTTGGACATGTACAGAGGAGGGATAGTGAGTATATTGGTAGTAGGATGCTGAGGTTGGAACTACCAGGCAGAAGGCTGAGATGGAGGTGGATGGTTTGCTGTGGCGACCCCTGAAGGGAACAGCCGAAAGGAAAAGAAGAGGTTGTTGTGGTTTTATATTAAACTTTTAGAGTCTTTTTTTCTGCAAATTTAATTCTTTCTGTCACATGTTTCTTCCCATAGAGCCAGATATCATTCGAAATCTCACATCCCCTAGAGTCACATCAACATCTGTATTTCTGGACTGGGCTGAACCTTTAGGAAGTCACTCTTTCTTTAGAGTGCATTGGGCAAACGGCAACGTGACTAAAACTCCTGCAACTGACAGTAACATCACTGATCTAATCCCTGGAACAAATTACTCATTTAGTGTCTCAGCTGTTGCTGCTGATAATAAAACCGAAGGATCATTGGTTTGGCTTTCCACTTGTACAGGTAAGTTTAATATGATTCAACGTGAGAATGAAATGTGACTGAATTTAGACACTGATAGTTCAAATATATTAATAACATAAAATAATAAGAAACTAAGGATTTTAAATACCATCCCCACATTATTTTTTTACTGGGAAGGCAAAATGTTAAAATGCATGCAAATTGTTTGATGACTTTTTTTGTCAGTGCAGATCAATTAAGCATTTAAACAGCGTGGTTTTTGTTTTTTATTTTTTTCAGTTTTCTGTCAACTGATGTGTCTATGCAAATACATGGTTGGACTGCAGTGCAATCTGAAACTTCTTATTTTTACGATTTAAATTTGCTTTGCAATAATAAGTAAGTCTGTTAGTTTTTTACACCCGAGCCTCGTGGCTCATCACGCTGGTGCTTATTCCCGCTTTCCATAGCGTGAAGTGACCTCCTCCTGGATGGGACGCTAGTCCATCACAGGTTACCTTCCCAGTATATTTTTACTGGTACCCATTTGTACTGCTGGGTGAACAGAGGCACACTTGTGGTTGAGACCTTGCCCAGGGGTCTTAGCACAGTGAGAGTCTCAGTGGGATTTGAACTCACAACCTCCTGATCATGAGCGCAACACCCTAACCACTACGCCACCGGCCCCCACTTTGCAATAATGCCAGTCGTAAAACTGAATTGAAATAATCTATAGTGAAATACTTAATGGTGTCGTAGTGGTTAGCACGTCCGTTTCACAGAAAGAAGATCCAGGGTTCGATTCCCTGGCTCAGGTGTTTCTATGTGGAATTTGCATGTTCGCCCCAGGCTTGTGAGGGTTTCCACCAGGTACTCCGGTTTTCTCCCTCAGTCCAGAAACCTGCACAATAGGCCAACTGGCTGTTCTAAATCACTCCTTGTTGTGAGTGTGAATTGTTGTGCATGTATTGGCCCTGTGATATTCTGGTGAGCTATTGTATGTGTACCGAGATGACAATAATATAACTGAATTATTCGTGTTCTTGTTAAAGTGAAATAACTTAGTGAGTATCTGATTTCTTAAAGTTGCAAGTCCTGCCTCTGACATAACCTGCGAAGGACCAAATCGCACTTCACCACCTTTGCTGACGTTAACATGGACGAATCCGCCAGGCAACAACCAGGGATTCAACATCAGCCTCAAGCAAAGTCTGAGTGAATTAATTCCCACCTGCAATGTTTCCTGTAGCCACACTTTTTCAACAAACCTCAAATACTTCAGCCCTTACACTGTGATTATTTTAACACATGGATGTGGTCAGAGTGGGACACAAGAAATTAACTGCAGAACTGGCATTACAGGCATGTGATTTCATTCAAATTTCCCATATTGTCCAATTTGTATAAATGAATAAAAAATAATAGTAGACAATAAAGTGTACACTTGCCCTCTTATTATTCCAGAGCCACCAGTTCCTCGGAAGCCAGAAGAGGTAAAAATAAATGCCACTGCAATAAATGAGCATGCAGTACAGCTAATGTTCAATACCAGTCTTTTGAATAGTACAAATGGACCAATTGAAGCCTACGGTGTTGTTCTGTCAACCGACCATGAAAGTAGGACTTTTTGCATATTTTCCTGAGATTCATATGGAAACATTAAATATTTCATGAATATATGTTCTAACAGGGATAATTTGAAAATGTATATTACAGGTAACATCTCCACTGAGTCTCTCAGAATGAACTATAGTGATTGGAAACATGAGAAGACCAAGACTTATCTCACTGTTTTAAAATTCAATGAAAACATTAAGAGAAGCAGCATGATTACGGTTGTAATTGGAAACGGCTCCACTGGAATCAATAACACAGCTTATGAAAACGGACCTCTGAGTAATGAGAAGTACAGGTAAAGCTGCAGAACAAATTACAGTATAAAAGAGAAAAGATTTATGAAGTTTATTTAAAGATTTACGTGACAGACATTCACAATGTTTTTTGTTTTTTTTGTTTTTGCAGCGTAGCTTTGGTTTTATTCACCTACCTGAATATCACAGACAGACTCATCAACATCCAGGAATCAATCTTCTCTGTGACACATTATTCCACAACAAAGGCAAAACCACTGGACTCTGAATGTAAATCAATTCATATTTTTCCTTCTTCTTTTTGACTGTCACAATAATTATTGTGTACCATTGTTAATATTTGTGACCCATCACAGCAAAGTGGGTATTAAGTTGGAAATTATTCATTTTTTATTATTTTGTAACTGATATACTAAGCTTTAAAATGATAGAAAATTTTCTAACATCTTGCTAGATTTGAACTAACTAACCAAAACTTGCCAGGAATTTTCAGCCTTTCAAGCAACTTTGGAGAAAGACAAGTTTCAAGTTCAACAAAGTACAGTACTCAATACCCACTTTGCTGTGATGGGTCATAATTATTCTTAAAGACCATTACAGGTTTATTAAAATATAGGGGCAGTGGTTGGGTTCTGGATTACTGATCCCGAGGTCGACGGGTCAAGCCCGACTATCAGCGGCTTGTCACTGCTGTCTAACTGGTTTATCAAAGGCCGACCACGTCTCTCACTGTCTCTGGAGAGAGAGGCATGTAAAAGAACCATTGCTGTCGTTTGTATAGAGTAGGCTATTGGGTTGATTTCAGCATGTTTCTACCCTTCAATGGCCTGGTGAGCTGATCAGGGTGTACTCCGCCTTCACCCAGATTCAGCCGAGATGGGCACCAGCCTCCCCATTACCCTATAGGATTAAGAGGCTAACAAAATGAATGTGATTAAAATACACAACCAGGGAACAAAGTGTAAAATATATAATATTGATAAAAATGTATGCTGCCTATAGGTTATATGCTATTTTAAAAAGGTGTCCATTTCATAAATTAACTTCAGACACTGTTGTTTTTTTTTTCCTTCAGCTGCATTATATTCATGTGTGCCTGATATTAATGTGTGATATCGTCATTATCAAAGATAAAAAGCCCACAGCTTCAGAATTGGGCAACTACAATTCTCACACCTTCCTCCAGCATGCACTTCACATTATTCATTCATTCATTTTCTAAGTTGCTTAATCCTAATTAGAGTTTCGAGGAGGCTGGAGCCCATCTCAGCCGACTGTGGGTGAGAGGGGGGGTACACCCTGGACAGCTCACCAAGGATAACACTCACATAACCATTCACACTCATACCCACACATAGGGTTAGTTTGAAACAGCCAATTAGCCTACTGTGCATGTTACTGGACTCTGTGTAACCCCAGTGCAATTAACCAATTTAAAAAAATGAATGAGTGAATAAATGAACGGCAAAACACAATCCCAAAACCCACAGAATCTGTCGGCTGTGGAAGACATACTTTACAGTGATCCCTCGTTACTTTGTGCTTCAGTTTCTGTGGCCTCAGTGCATCGTAGGTTTTTCAAAAATATTCATCAAAATTTTAAAAATAAGGAAATTAAGGAAAAATAGCTGGAAAACAAGGCCAATTATGCAAAAAAAAAACAAACAAACAAAAACAACAACAACAACAAAAAAACAAAACCACTCAAACAAAACTATTTACATTTTTGGGAGGCCCGCATGGGTATGTGCGTGCGCGTGTCTGTATATGTGTGTATTTATATTTTATTTACATCTTAGGCATTATTTTTGAATGTTTAATTGTTATTATAAGCATTTATAACGTTGACTGTGTATTTATTGATATTATATACACATATACATGCACATATACATCAGTCGGGGGGGGGGGGGTCGATCCTACTTCGTGGAAATCATGGGGGTCTCTGTCCCCATTAATTGTGGAAAGTGAGGGATCCCATATTATAAAGAATATACGTAATTACTAAAGCCACTGATAGAATCGGGCAGTGGTGGTTTAGTGGTATAGGGTGCTGGATCTCTGATCCAAAGGTTGGGGGGTTCGAGTCCCACTCTCCACAAGGTTGTCACTGTTCCCCCAGTGCAGCTAACTGGGTTATCAAAGGCAGGCCATGTCTCTCACTGTCTATGGTGTGAGGCAGGTAAAAGAACCATTGCTGACTTTCGACAAGAGTGGCTGCAAAGCCGTCGGCGTGTTTCCCTCGCCCGGAGTTGGCTGGGATGGGCGCCAACCTCCCTGGGACCCTAATTAAGATTAAGCGGTTACAGAAAATGAACTGAACTGATATAATCTTACAATTTTATGCATTAAAATACATTAATCTTTGATCATGCAACCCTAATTAGGATTAAGATGCTCAGAAAATGTTTTCAGTATTTCCATTGTTTACTACAGGTTGAAGGAGTTGAATATTTTGAAAAATCTCATTATTATTTTTCACTTTCCCAGCAAACACTGTTGCAATTGTATTGGGTGTGGTGTTGCCAGTTATCTGTTTTATCATCCTCATGATGCTGAGAAGGTGAGGAAACCATGTCATTCATTACATAATGCCTCACACATGTCCGAAGCCCAATGCATCAGGTTTGGTGCAAGCATTAATTCCAGCCAACCACACCTGATTCCATGGTGTAATGGTTAGGGTGCTGGGCTAATGCTTGTGAGACCATGGGTTCAAATCTCATACCCCATATGCTATACCCCATTGTCCAAAGACCTCTGGGCATGGTCTCAACCACAAGTTTACCTCTGTCCACCCAGCAATATAAATGGGTACCAGTAAAATACTGGGAGGAGAACCTGTGAGTGTCCCATCCAGGAGGAGTTGAACTCCTAATCTTTTCGTGCTACATCAACTGGGATAAGCTCCAGCTCAGCAGTCTTTACACATAATTCTAATCGTTTAATCAGTTCTTGTTTTTCAAATGACTAACAGTTGTGCTGTTTGTGTGTTCTTGTGACAGACTCCGAACCCGCCGTGGCCATGACCGGGATGAAGCTGTTACTGAAAGTGAGTGTAAATTATCACTATTTCTTTACATATTCTCTTGGTCCTCACTTACTCATTTGCTAAAATACTTAATCCTAAAAGGATTCCAGTGAGAGTAGAGCAGTGCTTCTCAAATCGTGGGACGCGCCCCCCTTGGGGCAGCAAATTTCTAAGGCCGGCCATGTCTCTCACTGTCTATGGTGTGAGGCATGTAAAAGAACCATTGTTGACTTTCGACAAGAGTAGGCTGCAAAGACGTCAGCGTGTTTCCGCCCTGCGATGGCCTGGCAAGCTGTCCAGGGTGTGCTCTGCCCTTGCCCGGAGTCGACTGGGATGGGTGCCAGCCTCCCCGCGACCCTAATTAGGATTAAATGGTTACAGAAAATGAACTGATGAACTGAGGTGCATGAGTATGTGTATGAATATATACGTAGATAGCAGTATAATGTTAGCTTGGCCCCCTGCTCTGACTGACGGTGTACGTGCATGTAATATGTGTATAAGCCTCATGCTCATGCTCAAGAGGTTGTGTGTTCAAATCCAGCGAGACCCCACTGTGCTAAGACCCCTGGGAAAGGTCTTAACAACAAGTGTGCCTCTGTTCACCCAGCAGTATAAATGGGTACCAGTAAAAATATACTGGTAAGGTAACCTGCGATGCACTAGCATCCCATCCAGGAGGAGTTAAACTCCTAGTTGCTTCACGCTACAGAAACCGCGAACCTGATCAGCCACAAGGCTTGGGAGTAAAAAGGCCAATATGTGTATATAATATCAATAAATACATATTCAACACTATAAATGCTTATAATAACTATTAAACATTCAAAATAATGCATAAGATAAATAAACTATAATATGCACGCACACACACAAACGAGTGCACACACGGACACGTGCACCTCACATAAAAATGAAAGTAGTTTTTTTGCTTGTTTTTTTGTTGTTGTGTGGAGGTTTTTTGCATAAATGGCTGTTTTGTGGCATTTACCTTAACTTTTTTGCTATTTTTCCTTAATTTCCTTACTTTTAAAAAATGTACAATGAATATTTTTGAAAAACACGCAATGCACTGAAGCCACAGAAATTGAAGCACAAAGTAGCGAGGGATCCCTGTATATAGACGCTATATATAATACATAATATATAGACTTCTAGTCCTAGCCCATAGGCTTACACATTAGACCAGGGGTCACCAACTTTTTTGAAACTGAGAGCTACTTCTTGGGTACCAATTAATGCGAAGGGCTACCAGGTCGATACACACTTGTGTAAATTTGCTAAATTTACCTTTAATTATATGTTATTATGGTTATTATTAATAATTAATGATATTCATCTATGTCAGGGGTTGGGAACCTTTTTGACTAAGAGAGCCAAAAAAAAAAAAAAAATTCAAATCTAATCCTCTGAGAGCCAAATATATTTTTTAATATTCAGACCAACAATTTTAGCGTATAATACAACTCTGAATTTATTTTAAACAACATTGTTATAACGAAGTTATTTATTAATGAGAAAAGTACTTCTTACTATTAATACAACTTCTGGCGCTGCATGGTTTTGCTGATAGCTTTGTAGTCTGGTTGATACGTGCTGAGGTTCAGCTTCATGCAGGGGTTTAGTCTTCCATCTATTACACGTGACCGCAGGTTGGTCTTGATGCTTTTCAGGTGTGAGAAGGACCGCTCGTGTGCGCATGTGCAGCCAAATGAGGTCAACACGACAGGACTCACACGCTGCAGTGTTTATGTGACAGGGAGCGCATCCCAAGGCAATCAACTGGTCTGCGGGTTGTTTTTCATTCTGTCCATTTGTGTTTTGCTTGCCAGCTCTGCTTCGTGCACATGAGCTGATCAAAATGAGGGAAATTTACCTCTTTACCCAAAAACACCTCGTGCAGGCTGTTGCATATAATCCAATAAAATTAGAGTTTCAAGGTATCAGCCCCGCCCACACACCGGAGTACAGAAAGGATTGGCTCTCCGCTGCGCGCCACAGTGACAAGTGGCATTGAAAATAGAGGTATAGCTTGAAATGCGTGAGATTTATTTATGTTTTTGTTTTATTTGATGGCTTTTTTCTGTATTTTTATTTAAAGGACAGTGAAATTATGTATTAGTTATTCTGTTAAGAAAGGCCACCTGATTTATCTGAGAGTCAGATGCAGTCATCAAAAGAGCCACATCTGGCTCGCAGGCCATAGGTTTCCGACCCCCAAACAGGCTCGTGGGCGACTCATGTTGTCCTTGTGGGCGACCTGATGCCCGCGGGCACCATGTTGGTGACCCCTGCCTTAGACCGGCTTTCATCTGTCTAATGTGGCTATTGATCACCTGACGGAAGCTACTATATATGGTTGTTAATGTAAAAATAATCTTTGGGTAGGAGGTGGGGTGTGTATGGGTGTGTGTGTCTGTGTGCGCGCGCGTGTGTGTGTGTGTGTGTGTGTGTGTGTGTGTGTGTGTGTGTGTGTGTGTGTGTGTGTGTTGGTTCTAATTATAGCCTGTTCAGGTACTTAATTGAAGTAAGTGTGAAAATAAAAGAAATGCAAATATTCATAACACAAGTGTGAGTGTGGTGATGGGTATGGGTGTTGTGATGTTGGGTGAGTGGGTGTTCCATTTAATTGCAACTTCTTTATGTGTGTGAAGTATTTTAATTGGAATCTTAAAAAATATTTTAAAAAGCCAAATGTTAATATTTGTTAATTATTTAATGTTAATAAACATAGAAATATAGTTCAACTTACAATCAAGAAAAACTTCATTAACATTTTTAATCTGTAACAGAAAAGATTTAAAGTGCACCAATGTGTCTGAAATTTAAAAAAATGCATCTTTATTTAAACTCATTCAACTTATTTATGTGTTAATATCTCTGTCTCTCTCCACCTTTCTTTTTGTTTCAGTTACAAATTTTTCCCGTGTTGTTTCTTGAGGGGTGCAGACGTGTACTAATAACAATTTTATAGACAAATAATACTATTTATAGTTGCTCAGGGGCGGTGGGGGGAGGGGGTGTTTTTTTTCTTCCTAGAGGGGGCGCCACAGAAAATAATTGAGAAGCACTGGGCGAGAGGCTATCTCAGCTAATGCTCGACAAAAGCAGTACCCTGAACAGCTCACCGAGCCATCACAGACCAACACACACAACCATTCACACTTGCACATTTTTAGTCAATTTTTAACAGGCAATTATCTTAATTTGCTTGTCTTTGGACTTTGGGAGGAAACTGGATTACCTGGAGGAAAGCTACACAAACACAGGGAGAACATGGAAACTCCACATAAAAGCACCTGAGCCTGGGATTCGAATCCAGGACTTGGGAAGCGGACGTGCCTACCACTATGCCACCAAAAATTTCTTCTTAAAATTTAATTCAGCATGTTCACCTGACTGACCCAATAGGATAAAAATGATTAGTTTTCTGCAAAATAGAAACATGTTTAGTTCTTAATCTTGTTTATTTAGTTTGCATTGCTTCGTATTTTGGGCAGTGGTGGTTGATGGTAAGGTGCTGGATTTCCGATCCTAAAGTTGAGGGTTCAAGCGCCACTGTTAAGGAGTTGTCACATCCCACCTAGTTCAGTTAACTGAGTTATCAAAGGCAGGCCATGTATCTCACTGTCTATGGTGAGAGGTTCAACTAAAAGAAATATTACTGCCTTTTCTTAAAAGTAGCTGCATCCATCAGTGTGTTTCTGCCCTGCGATGGCCTGGTGAGTTGTCCAGAGTGTACTCTTCTCTCACCCCGTGTTAGCTGAGACGGGCACCGGCCTCGCCGTGACCCAAATTAGAATCAAGCAGTTCAGAAAATGAATGAATGAATGTTTCCTCTTGTATAATCATAATTCCAAGGAAGGTAATTAAGTACTGTACCTCATTTTTATATATTTTTTAATTTAATTTGACTATATGGTTTATTGTCCGAATTTAAATATTTTCCTGCCTCCTCAATGTAATTTAAGAAATTGTATGCTTTCAGGAACTGACCTGCACATCTATGAAAACTTGTCAAATACTTTAAGAGCTGCTCCAGGCTCTGACAGCAATTCTGTTCAAATCTCTAAAAGTAGTTTCTGAAGCATCCCGCATCCTTTCCATCCAAATCCATCTGGCTCGTTACGAAGCTTACTCATGCCATTCATGAAAGTACCCACTATATTTTCACCACACGATTTGTTTGCTAATCATCACTCTCATGAATGTAAACCTATGTAAATTACGCTTCATTGCTAATAGTTTGCTTTTACTTTTTTATTGTAATATGCATATTTTATAATTGTATAAAATTCACTGTTTGTATCTGTAATGAAGGTAGCCGTTACTGTGCATTCCAGACATGCTCCCAGATTGCCAATGCAGTATACTTGAATTAAAAAGAAGACAGAAATATAAAGGTCTGTCTGTCTGTCTTCCTTTCGGCTTTTTCCCTTTTACTCGGGAGTCGCCACAGCGAATCATCTGATTCGCACGTTTGATTTGGCAGAGGTTTTTACATCGGATGCCCTTCCTGTCACAACCCTTTTTAGCAAGGGACAGAAACACGCTGACGACTTTGCAGCTACTCTTTACGAAAGTCAGCAATGGTTCTTTTACATGCCTCTCACCGTAGACAGTTGCCAGGTTCAGGATATACATTTTCAAGCATGTTCATTTTATGAACTTCCATAAATCTGCAGCATGTCTAAAAATGACTGACATACAAAAATATTATTTATATAGACTTCTTTAAAGTGTACTTCTTCTTCTTTTCCTTTCGGCTGTTCCCTTCAGGGGTCGCCACAGTGAATCATCTGCCTCCATCTCACCCTATTCTCTGCATCTTCTTCACTTACACCAACTACCTTCAGGTCCTCCTTCACCAAGTCCATAATTCTCCTCTTTGGTCTTCCTCTGGGCCTTCTGCCTGGTATGGTAGTTCCAATCTCAGCATCCTACTACCAATGTACTTACTATCCCTCCTCTACACATGTCCAAACCATCTCAATCTAGCCTCTCTGACTTTGTCTCCAAAATTTCTTGCATGTGCTGACCCTCTGATGTATTCATTCCTGATCCTATCCATCCTCGTTACTCCCATAGAGAACCTCAACATTTTCATCTCTGCTACCTCCAGCTCTGCCTCCTGTATTTTCCCCAGGGCAACTGTTTCTATACCATACAACATCGCTGGCCTCATCACCGTCTTGTACACTTTTCCTTTCATTCTTGCTGATACCTTCCTATCACACATCACACCGGATACTTTTCTCCAAACATTCCAACCTGCCTGCACACGTTTCTTCACCTCTTTTCCACACTCTCCATTGCTCTGGATTGTTGAGCCTGAGTACTTAAAATCCTCCATCTTCTATATCTCTGCTCCCTGTAACCTCACTGTTCCTCTTGGGTCCTTGTCGTTCACACACATGTATTCTGTCTTACTGAGGTTAACCTTCATTCCTCTTCTTTCCAGGGCATACCTCCACCTCTCTGGATTTTCCTCCACTTGTTCTCTGCTCTCACTACAGTTCACAATGTCATCTGTAAACATCATAATCCATGGGGACTCTTGTCTAACCTCGTCTGTCAGCCTGTCCATCACCATAGAAAACAAGAAGGGACTCAGAGCTGACCCTTGATGCAGTCCCACCTCCACCTTGAACTCGTCTGTCACACCTACAGCACATCTCACCACTGTCTTACATCTCTCATACATGTCCTGCACCACTCTAACATACTTCTCTGCCACTCCAGACTTCCTCATGCAATACCACAGCTCCTCTTTCACCACCCTGTCATATGCTTTCTCCAGATCCACAAAGGCACACTGCAACTCCCTCTGACCTTCTCTGTAGCTCTCTGGTAACAGCCTCAAAGCAAACACTGCATCTGTGGTGCTTTTTCTTGGCATGAAACCAATCTGTTGTTCACAGATGCTGACCTCTGCCCTTAGTGTAGCTTCCACTATTCTTTCCCATAACTTCATCGTATGGCTCATCAACTTCATCCCTCTGCAGTTGCTACAACTCCGCATGTCTCCCTTGTTCTTAAAAATGGGCACCAGCACAAAGGGGGGGGGGGGGGGGGAATAAAATTTAAAAGCAGGGTAGTGGTGGCCCAGTGGTCAGGTGTTGGATTACTGATCCCAAGGTTTCGAGTTAAAGCCTCATGATCAACTGTTGTCACTGCTGTCCCCCCAGTGCAGCTAACTGGGTTACCAAAGGCAGGCCATGTCGCTCACTGTCTATATGGCGAGAGGTTCATGTAAAAGAATTATTACTAACGTTCATCAAGAGTAGCTGCATAGCTGTCAGCATGTTTCTGCCCTGAGGTGGCCTGGTGAGCTGTCCAGGGTGTACTCTGCCCTTGCACAGAGTTGGCTGAGATGTGAACCCGCATCCCTGTAACCCTAATTTGGATTAAATGCTTCAGAAAATGAATTTTTAAAAGCATGACCAAATGACACAACCTGAAAGTTTAGTCTACATCTACCACTCATTGGTATCAATACTTAGGCTCAGGTGAATGTATTACCATGTTTATCACACTAGGAATTATTTTTTTAGTGCATTAAGCCTCTGATCTCACGAGTAACAGGGTGAATAGCACAAATTAGACGACCTTAATACAAGCACTCCAATACAAATTACCATCTACCGCCATCTGCTGGACAAGTGCTGCCATTCCATCTGAATAAATAGAAAACTTAAAGAATCATTACGCTATTTATGAAATACACAAAATAACAACATCAGTATAAAAATAAAACAAAATAAAAATCTGTGCCCTCTTAAGGATTTTAAAATTGTTTCTTGTATTTTATTAGACGTGAAAGAATCGGTATGATATTCTTTTTCGGAAGGGAACGTCGATCTGAACCTTGATATGGGCGTGGCTTAGGATAAATACTTAATTTCGATTGGTCATGTTGAAGCCTCCAAAGTTTAACGCTAACAAGAGAATTATCAAAATTAAAGTGCAGCTGAAGAATTAAAACATGAGAGAGAGAGAGAGAGAGAGAGAGAGAGAGACGCTTATGAGCACATTTTAATTCAAACACACACACACACACACACACACACACACACACACACACACACACACATTTTATATATATATACGTATATCTATCTATCTATCTATCTATCTCTCTCTCTCTCTCTATATATATATATATATATATATATATATATATATATATATATATATATATATATATATATATATATATATATATGTGTGTGTGTGTGTGTGTGTGTGTGTGTGTGTGTGTATGTGTGTGTATGTGTGTGTGTGTGTGATTTTGTTTTAAATTCAGCATTGATGGATAAACCTAATAAACTCACTCATCTGCTGAACCACTTAATACTATTAGGGTCGCTGGAAGGCTAGTGCCTATCTTAGCAGACACTGGATGAAGGTGGGGTACACCCTGAACAGCCCACCAAAGAGTACCCAGAAGGAAACCAATGTAAGCACTGGGAGAACATGCAAACTCCACATGAAAACGCCTGAGCCTGGAAGTCGAATTTGTTAATCATGACACAACATTGTCACCCTGAACCCATACACTTGGTCTCCAGCATTTACTCTGGAGACTCTGTCTCTGTGCTCTGTCTGTTGTCTTGATTAGCTGACATTACAAGTTGTGAATGATGAACATGTGTATCTAAACATTATAAAAATAATAAACATCCTCTTCTTAGTGTGAAAGTTGCAAGTTATGAATGCTTCTCAAGGCAATAAGCTATTACATGTGTACAACAGTTAAAACCACTTTTATATGTTTTATTTTGTAAATCGTAAATCATACTGGCTCAATAATTTTCTTGTCTGTTCCTTGCTTTGCTTTTAATTTTTTTTAAACTGTTATTTAATTTCTAGTTGATTCACAGAGTGGTATTTTACTATCCAGTAAAATTAGATATGTTGCAGATGGCGGTAAATAATAATCCACACTTTTCTTTTTAAATTTTACACCAATTTATGAATCTCTTTCTCGCTCTCGTCTACATCCAATCATGAAGAATGGACTTTGATTCCTGAAGCTTGAATGATGCCCATACAGGGATTGTCATGGCTGTGATCACAATGATCTACCATATGGTTTGTCAGGATTCATATGGACTCACTCACACCTACAGGCAATTTGGAACAGCCAATTAACCTACTGGGCATGTTTTTGGCTGTGGTAGGAAACCGGAGTACCAGGAGGAAACCCATGCAATCACGGGGAGAACGTGCAAACGCCACACAGAAACACCCAGGCCTGGAATCAAACCCAGACCTTCTTGCTGTGAGGCGGACGTGCTAACCACTACTCCACTGTGACGTCCCGATTTATGAATACAGTCGGCCCCCAACTTACAAAGACCCCTGTGTACGAAATCCCCGGATTACGAAAAACATTTTCCTGAGTTTCCGTCCCTGAGATACGAAACAACCCCCTCTTATGAAAAGAAATTCAAAATTCAAACGCGCCAATCAAAATTTCACAGCAGGCGCAAGTTGCTCTCTCATTGGCTGTCTCAACGTCCCGCCCCGCTGGCCTCCTAGATAGAGACAGAAGGAAGCTTCACGCTTTAGTTTTTAGTTTAGTTTTTTAAGTTGTTTTAATTCAGTAAATGTTTAATAAATGTGGGTGCATTTCAGCTCATCTGGAATTCCGAATTCCGATGTTGAGTTTGTCAAGCAGGGAATGCGCTTTGAATTCACGTGCGCCCAAGAGAGAGAGAGAGAGCGAGAGAGAGAGTGAGAAAGAGAGAGAGAATAACATTTTAGTTTTTAGTTTCGGTTTTTAAGTTGTTTTAATTCAGTAAATGGTCAAGCAGGGAATGCGCTTTGAATTCACGTCTTGTAGGCGTGTGTGTGTGTGTGTGTGTGTGTGTGTGTGTGTGTGTGTGTGTGTGTGCGTGTGTGTGTGTGTTAATAAAAAATGTTTAATAATGGATTAATTAATAATTATGTTAATAAAATGTTTAAATGGTTTAATAAATAATTTTCTTTTACTTTTAACACATATTTCATACAAAATTGGTGTAGTTTTATAATTTTCAAAGGGTTTATGGGGTTTATCCAGTCCAAGGACTGGAGACTTGGAACGAATTAGGCGTTTAACATGTAAGATGCGACCCCTACTTACGAAATCCCCACAATACGAAAAGGGCTCTGGAACACATTAATTTCGTAAGTTGGGGGCCGACTGTATATTTATTGTCTGTAATATAGTTTTGTATCTACACCATGTTACTTTTTTATTAACCTTCATTATGGTATTGATCAAAAGTAAGATTTGAGTTTAGCTCCAACACTGTAAGTTGCACACAGACGTTATCAGTACAGAAGCAACGAATTCCGGCTTTCACTCAAACGACAGACTGATTCATTGCTGCTGCTGCTGCTGAAAAGACAACGTCTGTCATTTTCATTCTTAAACACGATGCCTGATCATACTCCAAACCTAAAATATGCAAGAATGTCATTTACATTTTATCATAAAACATTTCACAGTGACATACAGGACCATAAAGCTCAGTCTCAGTAATGTACTGCAGGACATACTGTTCATCTTCTCCCCAAAAAATGTCTCACCCTTTGTGTTAAAATTCATGAGAGAATTAATAATCTGATATGACAAAATGCAAGACTGCAAAGAATTAACATCTTTCAAAATATACAGTATATAAAATTATGAAAATATTCCAGGAATTCAATTTTTTCTGTGTGTGTAAAGGGCACAGCTGCATAAACTAGTATTGGATGCGTGTGACTTTTCTGGCAGCTCTGTTTGAGAATCCATCATGCTGCTGTGAACAGATAGAGTAAGAATACTTTAAAAAAAACTTTTTTTTTTATTGAACACAGTAAAATGCAACCTCAAACTGTGCATAGTGTATTACATGAGAAGGAAACCATCGTGCAATTCTACGCAGAAACACCGACAAATTCTTTGAGTTTTGATTATGCATAACATGCATATGCCTTTATAATATAGTTTCACCCACCCATCATTTATCTCTACCGCCGATCTGTCAGAATCACAGGAGAAGCTGAAGATAATTAGAGCATAATTTGGATGATTGGTGGGTACACCCAGAACAAGTCAGCAGTCTATTACAGGGCAAACACAGACAGAAACAACCATTCACATTCACGTTCACGTTCACAGCTGCTATGGGCAATTTAGAGTCACCAGTTTACCTAATTTGCATTTTTTTTTAAATGTGTGGAAAAAAAACCCAGAATACCCGGATGAAGCCATGCAATCACAAGAACAACATGGAAACTCCACACAGAAAGCTCCTCAGGTGAGAATCGAACCCAGAACCTTCTCACTATCAACCAATATACTACTGGACATTTATGTATTTATTATACGTATATTAGTTCAGTTCAGTTTATTTTCTGTAACCACTTCATCCTAATTAGGGTCGCGGGGAGGCTGGCGCCCAACCCTGCCAGCTCCAGGCGAGGGCAGAGTACACCCTGGACAGCTCACCAGGCCATCGCAGGGCGGAAACACATTGACGGCTTTGCAGCCCAAGCTTGTCGAAAGTCAGCAATGGTTCTTTTACATGAACTTCACACCATAGACCAGGGGTGGCGAACACGCGGCTCTCGAGCCGCATGCGGCTCTTGATCAATAAGAATGTGGCTCTTTGCCTCTTATCATATTTCTATATACTGTGGCTCTTTGCCCCTTTTCATGTTTTTTTTTTTTTTTTTTTATCTTAAAACACACTTAAATCTTTCAGAGGTTATTAAAAACAAATAATAAATAATATTTTGACAGGTTGGGTTTTTTTTTAATGCCGCGTCTGACACATAAATGACCGCCAATCATCTGAGTAGATCTTCTTTTACTTGCGGCTGCTCCCTTCAGGGGTCGCCACAGCAAATCATCCGCCTCCATCTCACCCTGTACTCTGCATCTTCTTTTCTGACTCCAACGACCTTCATGTCTTCCTTCACCACATCCATAAATCTCTTCTTTGGTATTCTTTTGATCTGAGTAGATGACGTCTATTAATTAAGTAAACATTTTCTTTGCATGCAGGCTTACCCTCTTTGTCAAAAGGCAAAGCTAAACGAAAAAATGAAGATAAACACAGGACATTTTTGTTAGAATGGGAAGATGCTTACTATTTAATTGAACGGAATGGCAAATCACTCTGTTTATTATGCAGTACCACGATATCACATTTCAGGGATTCAAATCTTCAGCGTCATTTTAGCAACTCCATGCTAATATTGACACGGAATTCCCCCAAAGGTAAAAAACACCTGACTCAACATGCTTGTGTGTATATTTCAATATTCATCAATTTATATTATACAGGCCACATCTATGTATCTGAAGTGTGTTCAGTAGTTGTATGTGTCAGAGCAAGGGAGAAAGAGAGAGAGGTGTGTGTGTGTGTGTGTGTGTGTGTGTGTGTGTATGCGTGCGTGCGTGTGTGTCTGTCTTGGCAGATCAGCACATGGTGTAGCTCTTTAACTCTCACAGTTAAAAAGTTTGGCTCTTTTTGTCTAACTTAACCCCCCCCCCCCCGCCATAGACAATGAGAGACATGGCCGGCCTTTGGATAACCAGTTAGCTGCAGTGGGGAGGAGGGGGTGGTACAGTGACAACCTGTGGTGAGTGGGGCTTGAACCCCCAACCTTAGGAACAGTGATCCAGTGCCCTATACCACTAGGCCGCCACGACCCCTTATTATATACAGTATTATTATCGTTAAATTGTACCTTAAAAGCATTACTGTGAACAAAATTATGAAAATAATAATAATAATAATAATAATAATTATTATTATTATCATTATTATATAGTAGTAGTAGTAGTAGTAGTAGTAGAAATGATAGTACCAACTGCTAAAAAAAAATTAGGGAACACTTCATCATATTACGATGCAGTATATTATACGCCTAATTAGGATTTGCAGCCGTTTTAAAAGAGAAGTATAAAGCTGCAAAGGATTTCGACATATTTAAAATTAACTTCCCTTCACCACCAAAACCACGAGAGAGATGTAGAACAAAACTTATTCTTATAGTTCTTTCCTTTTTCGTGCTCTCATGTGAGGCTTTTAAGGGAACATCAGATGATTCACCAAGTTCAATGTTAATGATCCAGTGAGTGTTCAATACACTGCAGCCTTGGGCATTGCCATCTGATGAAAATTATGCTGAGTGACTGAATTAGTATCATAACATATTTAATTATGTGTTTAAAATCTTTTGTTTGTTCATCCGTCAGAAGAGATCATATATCCTGATCACCTTTGCAAAACAGCTTTTTTAAAAACCCTGACTAGGCACATCATAGCCAGTACAATTAATGATAATTCATATACAGTGCAGGTTTGACTGATGCACTAATGTTGTTGATGTTTGGATGCACTGTGGAACCCTGGAGGGCTTTTCGTGAATGATATGTGTTTGAAAACCTCAATTCTGAACAAAACCAATGATTATTTAGGCATTCTTTTAATTAAGGATCACACGGAGGCTAGAGCCTATCTCACTCGACTCTGGGCAAAGTCAGGACGTGTCCTGAACAGCTTGTCCAAACAATGCACCGCCAAAACAACCAACATCTATCCATTCACACTCACACCTAGGGACAATCTGCAACAGCCAATTAGCCTCATGTGCAGGTCTTTGGACTTCAGGAGAAAACTGGAATACCCGGAGGAAACCCACACAAGCACGGCGAGAACATGCTAACTCCAAACAGAAGCAACTTTGCCAAGCCCAGGACTTGAACACAGCACCTTCTGGCTGTGAGAGGACATACCACTGTGCTGCCCAATTCAGTTAAAAACTTTATTAACCTCAAAGATACGCAGTCCTTTCAATTTAATAGTCATACAGTATATACACCTCCCAACATAAAAATTCGATTGTAATGAGAGTTTGACCAGTTTAAATTTGAACTGTGTGCTCGCAGTGCTGGTACTTTTTGCATTTTGGTTTGGGGTTTAGCCTAAGGTCTCTGTTTATAGGAAACCTACTCAGCAGATTGAGGGGAGGAACTGGAGGCTAATAACCTTTCATGAGCTGACACACCCACCAGCCCAGACCAATGACAATGCCTATTTGTACATTGTACTTTTTAACCATTAAATTTTTAAGCATCACCATTAAAGAACAGAATTTTCTACAATCACCCAATCAGTCTCACCGAAATGTGGATGGATTTCCCTTTCTAGTTTGCCTTTACTGTCAAGATTTCTTGTGATGTTTCAATGTCTCACCTCGGAGAGTAGGGATCTATAGAATTTATACATAAATATAAATGCTTATATTTTTATTTATTAGCAAATTAATGTATTCTGTAAAGCTGGTCTGTGACATTGTCCATTTTACAAATCTCTCTCTCTCTCTCTCTCTCTCTCTCTCTCTCTCGCTCTCTCTCTCTCTCTCTCTCTATATATATATATATATATATATATATATATATATATATAAAACAGGGCCACTGTTTGTAAACCATACAACATCGCTGGCCTCATTCTGTCTCTCTCTCTCTCTCTCTCTCTCTCTCGCTCTCTCTCCCTCTATATATATATATATATATATATATATATATATATATATATATATATATATATATATATATATATATATATATATATATATATATATATATATATGATTTTCTGAGTAGATCCTTCCGTAGGAGAGTGCTCAATACTTTTTGGTAGAGCAAATAACAAAAATAAAAGGACAGGACAAAGATTTTTTATTGAAACTCCATTTATCACTACAGATCTGTTTCGAGGGGTGGTGAAACCATCCTCTCTCTTCAGGTGATTATAGAAGAATCTTCTATATTTTCTTCTATATATTCTATATATTCTTCTATAATCACCGGAAGAGAGAGAGGATGGTTTCACCATCCCTCGAAACAGATCTGTAGTGATAAATGGAGTTTCAATAGAAAGTCTTTGTCCTGTCCTTTTATTTTTGTTATATATATATATATATATATATATATATATATATATATATATACACACACACATACAGTATATATGTGTTCATTCATTTATTTTCTGAACCACTTAATCCGAATTAGTATTACAAGGAAGCTGGCACCCATCTCAGCCAATGGGGGGGCGAGGGCAGGGCCAGGCCATCACAGGGCACAAACTCGCTGACGGGTATGCAGCCTGCTCTTGATGGAAGTCAGCAGTATTTCTTTTACACACCTTTCACCATAGACTATATATATATATATATATATCTTCTTTTCTTTTCGGCTTTTCCCTTCAGAGGTCGCCAGAGCAAATGATCTGTCTCCATCTCACCCTATCCTCTGTATCTTCTACTCTTATTCCAACTACCTTCATGTCCTCCTTCACCACATTCATAAATCTTCTCTTTGGTCTTCCTCTCGGCCTTCTGCCTGGTAGTTCAAACCTCAGTATCCTACTACCAATATACTCACTATCCCTGCTCTGTACATGTCCAAACCATCTCAATCTAGCCTCGCTGACTCTGTCTCAATAACCTCTTACATGTGCTGTCCCTCTAATGTACTCATTATATATATATATATATATATATATATATATATATATATATATATATATATATATATATATATATATATATATATATATATATATATACATACACACACACACACACACACACACACACACACACATATATATATATATGTATATAGTGTATATAGTATATATATGTATATATATAGTATATATAAACTGAAATGGAAACCAGTAACTCATATCTATGGGGTTTATAGGGGTTACAGTGTTGGCTGGGAGTTGATAAGAAGTTGCTTCAACTATACTGTGCAAAAGCCAGATGGTGCCATAAATACATGTTGTTTGGGTCTCTACATCCGCTGTTTGTGCATAATTAGAACAACTTGCAGTCTGTGTAAATAACTCAAATCTCAAGAGACACAAATGACAGCATTAGGATTCTGCACCCCATGAAAAGAAGTAATGATGTTGAACTTGTATGATAAGATGTAATAGAGAAAGCATTTCTGTATTTATACAGGAAGTATGGTTTTCGACTCCACTAAAATACTTCTAAGAGTTTGTTTTGAGGTCACTATCTGACAGTATACACTACTGTTTAAATGTTTTAGAGCATGCTCATTTTTTATCCATGTCTCCAGTTCAACTACAGAAAAAATAAGAACTTAAAAATAAGAATTTCTTTGATTAACGTAATTCAGCAGAACACAACTGTGAAACTGTTCGACAATGGAAATTGAATATTTCTTTGGCTGTTTCTGCAAAGCATTTGCATGTTTTCTCTGCTGTTTTCCCCCACACAGTCCAACATGCATGTTATGCTAACTGGCTGTTCCTATTAACCTGTAGATGTGCTTATGAGTGTGGATGATTGTCTGTAACTGTGCTGGCGCTGCAGTGAACTAGCGAGCATTGCAGGGCGTACCAGAGAAGCGACTCCAGGTTTCTTGCAACCCTATATGATGAAGGATACGGATAATCAGTGAACGAAAGAAAACTTCTACTAACAACACTGTTGGAGAAGTTTCCACCAATCTGTTGCGCTTAGTGATTGCTTTGCCTTTTGCCATCACAATTTGAGGTTTAAGTCTGAACACCGTAATGCTAATCTATGATTTGAAGCCTTCCACCTTACACTTTTCTATTAGGGTAGTTTTGATGTATGGCTTATCTTTACTTCTAAATTACACACACACACACACACACACACACACACACACACACACACACACACACACACACACACACACACACACACTAATGAAAAGAGCATTCTAAAAAGTTTGACCAGGAGAGTATTTTTCCTGGTTAAAGTATATGCGTTTTGGACATAACGGCACCCACAGGCTATAGGTTTTCGGCATAATTATAGCAAGACTTCCTGATGGCCAGATTTGAATAATGATTACTTTTAGGGTAGTGTTTCTCAATTATTTCTGGTCCCCCTCCCCTTCCCCGGAAGAGGGAAAACATTTTGCCCCCCCCCAACACACACACACACACACACACACATATAAATAGTGTTATTTGTCTAAAATTGTTATATGTAATCCTCTTCATAACACTATGTCCTTATTAAAATTATGGAATACAAAAAAAAGGAAGAAATATAGATAAACTTAGAACAAAGAATAACTTTATTAACATTTTTTAGTCTTTAAACTAAAAAGATTTAAAGTGCATCAATTTGCCTGAATTTAAAAAACTTTATTTAAAATTTAAACATTTTTGACCAACAATTTGAACCATTTGATACTGAAAAATAAAATGAAATAAAATCACCAAATAATAATAAAAATTTCAAATTGATCAGCAATATTAACTCAGGAGCACAATATATAAAACACTTTAACCTAAAAAACAAAAATGAATAAAACAAATAGTATATTTTTTTTTCTTTCAAAATGATTAAGTCCAGATTAATGGCTATAATGAGCACGTTTTGCAGTGCACAGCTTTTCTCGATACTGAACTCTCAGCTCCTGCTCAATGCTGAACTGGGACCTGCACTTATTTTCACAGCAGTGACGTCATCCAGCATGACAGAGGCCGTGTGTGCCGCAGGTAGGATCAGTTCCTCTGCTCTGCTGTGAGGTTTTCTACACTGACCAGTTTGGTACTCCACCTTATCTGGTGCTAACAGAGCTCGCTGGTTTGCTGGAATATCGTTCACAAAGCGGGATGGTTGTTGGAAATACTCGGCACGTTTTCGCTGAAACGAAACGGTTAACGTCATCACCGTGGTCAGGGTGTGATGTCTTTAAGTGATGCCTGAATTTATTTCGCTTCATGCTGTCCACTGCCAATGTTTTCAGACACAGTAAACTCAGTGATCTGTCCTCGTTTCTTACCGCAGCACAGTGAAGCCGAGTGCTACATCCGCTTCATCATATCTCCTCCACTTAGCTTCTGGGAGACTTTCGTTTCTCTCACCGTCTCTGTCTCTCTTGGACTCTCTTTCCGTTCCCGTTAAAAATTTCCATGGTGGGTTTATTAACTTCACTTCTTATTTTACATCTGAGCACACTCTGACAGTGAGGAAGCCACTGCCACCTGCTGTAGTGGGTGTACAATTACACTTTATTCTAATACAGCAAAAAAAAAAAAAGCATGTTCCCGGGGGTCACACAACCCCCCCCCCCCCCCCACACACACACACACACACACACCTCCCCACCCCTCAGCATCGCACCACGCCCCCCCAGGGGGGCATGCACGCCCCACTATTTGAGAACCAACGTTTTAGGGTAAAAACCCTGCGGTATCACAGAAGGTTCAGCTGGATTGTAAACACTGAAATTTACAGAAGGTCTCATTTATTAAATTTTTTATACTTCTAAAAACAAGAATATAGTGAATAGTTAACAATAACACCCCAGCGGCACGGCACCACACACACACACACACACACACACACACACACACACACACACACACACACACACACACGCACTAATTTATTTATTCATTTATTCGGAGAGATACAGGAGAGTGCCAATTGCAGGCACACAGCCTAAGACCTTTGTATAAAAAAAAAGAAAAGAAAGAAAAAAAGCTGTCAGACTGTAGTACATACTATGCAGACATGTAGAATTAAAGGTTCCATTATAGTGTGTTTGCACAGTTATTACTTTTTAATATGCACATTTCAAGGAAATACTAGGAAAACAAACAAAAACCAAATGTTATGCTTTTTTTTTCTTAAATAACAGAAGTTACAAAATGAAAAAAAATATATCTGAGTTTCTGGCATCCTATGTGCAAAAATCCTTTCTTACCCAGAATTACCTTTGCTTACAACAGCTTATGTGCTTTCCATTTGCCTAACCTCTAGTTTACTGGCTTATCGAGCTGATCTTTCTATATCCATCTTGCGATTATTAAAAAAATTGATTGATTGCAGCATTGTTTTACAGTCAGTTACTTTCCATATCAATGTCTATTAGGTATTGAATAATGTAAAGATAATACAATTACATTCCAGAACTGCTTTAAAGTTTAAAAAAATGTTTAATGTAATAAGGGCATGGTGGTGTAGTGGCCATCATGTCCACCACACAGCAAGAAAGTTCTGGGTTTGATCAGGCTTTTGTATGTGGGATTTGCAACTTCTCCTATTTGCCTGAGTTTCCACCGTGTACTGTACTTCAGTTTCCTCTCACAGTCCAAAGAAAAGCACATGAGGCTAATTGGCCTCGGAGTGAGTGGTCGTGTGTTGCTCTGTGATGAACTTTTGATCTATTCAGGGTGTAACCCACCTTTGCTCAGAGTTGACTGAGACAGACTGTAGCCTCCTTCTGACTAACAGAATTTGATAGTTCGCAAATTAATGAATAAATGTTCTCCTTTAATGGATGGTTGAAAGTTATCTGGAAAACAAGCACATATTTAACATTTTCAACATAATTAACAACAATTTAATATATTTAACAACAGAAACTTCACATAATCACAACTGTTATTTTGTAATTACACAGATTAACCACTGAAATAAACCTGAACTGCATCAGAAAGATAGTTGGCCTAATAAATGCATCATTACATCAGTACTAAATAAAGTCCTGATTAAGTTTCATTACTAATTTGCTAAATATCCTAAAATATACAACTTTCAGATCTCTGATTCTGGTGAAAATTTATACAGTATATAAAGACAAAGCCCTACTGCTGTATTGACAGTACAATACAGAACTCATGGCTAACCGTGTCTGATGAGTCTATAGGGCTTTTTTAGAGGTTTTCCTGTAGTTATATCGAGTATGGAGGGTGATATGCTGGGTCATATAGGCTGGGACCAACAGTGGTGATAGTGGAACAGGAAGTGCAGCTATAAAAAAAGAAAAACTGCGAACATGGCAGTGGTTTTCTGTCGTTGTCTTTGGTTCCGCTGTCTTCTGCTCTGCATAACCTAGATATGATCTGACCATGAAAAGGAGACCACAACAACTCACTGAGCTCATTTTAGTGGTTTACTACTGTTAAAAATCTTAATTAGTTTAAAATAAAACATTTTAGTCTACAGTTAAACCTGTTTCAGTCCAAAATCACTGAATTATGTTGTTAGTTTTTTGAAGAGAAAGAAAACTTGATGATTTTTTAAAACATGTATATGGCCTAACTTCCTTTTTTCATTGCGTGAAAGCCACTAACCAACACTACTCATAGTGAAGACAGCGAGACTGTGTGAGAGAGTAAAAGAGAGAGAAAGAACGAGTGAGAATGAGAGAGTGTGAGAGCGAGAGAGAGAGTGTGTGTGATAGAGAAAGAGCGAGTGATAGTGAGAGAGAGAGAGGGAGCGAGAGAGAGAGAGAGAGAGAGAGTTGTAAGTGGGTTGTAAGTTGAGAGAGAGAGAGAGAGAGTGTGTGTGTGTGAAAGAGAGAGAGAGAGAGACAGAGAGAGAGAGAGAGAGAGAGAGAGAGAGAGAGAGAGAGAGAGAGAGAGAGAGAGAGAGTTGTAAGTGGGTTGTAAGTTGAGAAAGAGAGAGAGAGAGAGAGAGAGAGAGTGTGTGTGTGTGTGTGTGTGTGAGAGAGAGAGAGAGAGAGAGAGAGAGAGTGTGTGTGTGTGTGTGTGTGTGTGAAAGAGAGAGAGAGAGAGACAGAGAGAGAGAGAGAGAGAGTTGTAAGTTGAGAAAGAGAGAGAGAGAGAGAGAGAGAGAGAGAGTGTGTGTGTGTGTGTGTGTGTGTGTGTGAGAGAGAGAGAGAGAGAGAGAGAGAGAGAGAGAGAGAGAGAGAGAGTTGTAAGTGGGTTGGCGGAACTGATGCCATTGTAAATGCGCGTTTGGTCCCCGCCGCTGCTCCACCCAATTGAAATGCGGGTTTCCTCCAGCGCACTGATCTGCCTCAGATATCTCACGCGCTCCCGGACGCTCTGTGTGTGCGACTTTGAGATTTTCTTTTCTCTCTCCCGTGTATTTATTTATTTATTCATTTTTTTAAACATCTTTGCCGAACTTTCAGAACATTAGCGGCGGTAGCCGGACGCGCTCGAGCTCGAAGGCGGAGCTTCCGCCCAGACAGAGCTTCGAACGGGACACACGCGACTTGACCGCGCAGCTGAACACGAACTCCCATCATGACAACACATTCCTCAACATTGTTCTGCCGTGCGGTTCTCCTGAGCCTGTGTCTGCTCTGTCAGGTAGGTTTCTGTTCTTCAGTCACTTCTGAAGGAGTTTTTGGGTAAAGTTGTTCCGGGTGGGAGGACTGAGTGGGGTGAAGTGGTCTCGAGCGGTGCACCTGTTCACCAGAGCGACAGCACACCCACCTCCACCGATAAACACATCTGGAAAAGGGAAAATCTTACCACTGTTACAGCACTTCATTTCATTTTAAAGACTTTTATTCTTTAATATCAAACTGAGGGTTGAAAACCAGAACTGGCACACACACACACACACACACACACACACACACACACACACACACATGTCCAATTTGGAACAGCCACTTTGCTTTACCTGGGTGTCTTTGGACTTTAGGCGGAACCCACTCACACACATGGAAAGTATGCAAACCCCACACAAAAGCTCCTGAGCTCTGAACTCGAACCCAGGACCTTCGTGCTTTTCGATGGATATGCTAAGCACTACACTACCATGCTGCCATTTATCAAAATATCAGCAACAAAAATCTGAGAAATTATTTTTTCATTATTTTTTTAAATTTTTTTTGGCCACAGCTGAACTTTTAATTCTATTACAATATAACAAATTGTTAAGTTTGGACATCGGTGGGTCTGGTTTACACTTTCTCACTCATTTGCTGAACCGCATAATATTATTAGTGTCACAGGGATGCTCGAACCTATCTCAGCTGACACTGCACAAAGGGGGAGGGGTGCACCCTGAACAGCTCACGAGATCATCACTGAGCCAACACACACAACTGGTCACATAATTTGGAAGAGCCAATTAACCTAATATGCATGATTTCAACCTGTCGGAGGAAACCAGAATACCCAGATCAAACCCATGCAAGCACAGAGAAAGCATGCAAACGCCATACAGAAATGGCTGAGCTAAGCCCAGGACTCAAACGTCTCAAAAGTCTCAAAAGTCTTCTGCTCGTGAAGCGGATATGCTGACAACTACATTTAAGGCCTGAAATTTAACCTACATTGTTGTATCCTTTGTTTCTCTGGCATGAAATGGTGCAGATTTTCCTTTTCTAAATGTATTATCAAGCTTTTAAAAGAACAAATAATGAGACTGAATCTGTGTGTTTTTAAAAAAGGTCTTTAAAAAGTTCATGTCTCGATCTCCTGCATAAGACAACATGTAAGATGAGTAGATTATAACATCTGATTCAATCCAATAAAGGATTTTTTGATATACAGGGATCCCTCACTTTCCGCGGTTAATGGGGACCAGACCCCCCCCGACCACCGAGTTCCGTGAAGTAGGATCGACCCCCCCCTGACTTGATGTATACGTACATGTATCTGTGCATATAATATCAATACATATTCAATGCTATAAATGCTTATAATAACAATTAAACATTCAAAAATAATGCATAAGATGTAAATAAAATATAAATACACACACGTACAGATGTGCACATCACATAAAAATGTAAGTAGTTTTGTTGGGTTGGTTTTTTTTTTTGTTGTTGTTTTTGTTTGTTTGGGTTTTTTTCTGCATAATCCACCTTGTTTTGCATCAGTTTCCTTAACTTTTTCCCCCTATTTTCCTTATTTTTTATTTTTCTATGAATATTTTTGAAAAACTTACGATGCACCGAAGCGGCAGAAACCGCCGCACGAAGTAGCGAGGGATCACTGTATTCATTTGAATGACGTGCAACTTAACAATTATTTGCCTTCGGCTCAAAGTTCTGTTTCAGGAACTGTTCACTGATATCCACCTCGCTTTCACTGAATAGTTGTTATAAGCACATAATCTGAGTGCAAACATCAAAACACTCACTAACTACAACTGACATCTGTGTGCACTACGTTCACGTTTCCATGAGTGCGTTTATCACGAACAATGTCTCTTCGCATTTTAGGAAAACCTTAAAGGTGTAGCTTACTGAAGTTATAGTTGCTTTTCTATGCTCGTTTCTGAAGCGATCCCTTAATAGGTCGTTTATGGGATAGTGTATGATATGGGATCAATGCTCTTCATCAGGGGTCCCCAACCACCGGTCTGCGGACCGGTACTGGCCCATGGCTCAATTGGTACCGGTGCGCAGAAGAAATAATTAATTATTTCCGTTTTATTTTTTATCTGAGTCTGAACGATCATAATTTTTGAAAATATTTTATTTTGAAAAATGACCGGATTCTGTCAGTGACATGTCGGTCACTTGAGCAGTAAAATGTAACCCACAAGGGGACGGCACATGAACAGAGGTGGGTTGGACATGTTTCAAACAATAGTGGGGATTTGTTTGGGATGGAGTGTTTCTTCTTCTTCTTCTTCTTCTTCTTCTTCTTCTTCTTCTTCCTCTTCTTCTTCTTCCTCTTCTTCTTCTTCTTCCTCTTCTTCTTCTTCCTCTTCTTCTTCCTCTTCTTCTTCTTCTTCTTCTTATTATTATTAAGTGGGGCCGGTGGTGTAGTGGTTAGGGTGCTGGGCTCATGATCAGGAGGTTGTGTGTTTGAATCCCAGTTAAACCCCCACTGTGCTAAGACCCCTGGGCAAGGTCTTAACCACAAGTGTGCCTCTGTTCACCCACCAGTATAAATGGGTACCAGTAAAAATATACTGGGAAGGTAACCTGCGATGGACTAGTGTACCCTTCCAGGAGGAGTTGAACTCCTGGTCGCTTCACGCTACAGAAACCGGCGATAAGCACCGACCTGATGAGCCACTAGGCTCTGGTGTAAAAAGCCCAACAGACTTTACCTTTTACCTACCTATATTATTATTATTATTATTATTATTATTATTATTATTATTATTATTATTATTATTATTATTATTATTATTACTACTAGGGGCAGTGGTGGTCTAGTGGTATAGGGCGCTGGATCGCTGATCCAAAGGTTGGGGGTTCGAGTCCCACTCTCCACAAGGTTGTCACTGCCCCCAGTGCAGCTAACTGGGTTATCAAAGGCCGGCCATGTCTCGCACTGTCTATGGTGAGAGGCATGTAAAAGAACCATTGCTGACTTTCGTAAAGAGTAGCTGCAAAGCCGTCAGCGTGTTTCTGTCCCTTGCTAAAAAGGGTTGTGACAGGAAGGGCATCCGACGTAAAAACCTCTGCCAAATCAAACGTGCGAATCAGATGATTCGCTGTGGCGACTCCTGAGTAAAAGGGAAAAAAGCCGAAAGGAAGACAGACATTATTATTAATACTACTGCTACCACTAATAATAATTTCTTTCTTTCTTCCTTTCGGCTTGTCGGAAAGTCAGCAATGGTTCTTTTACATGCCTCTCACCATAGACAGTGGAAAACATGGCCCACCTTTGATAACCCAGTTAGCTGCACTGGGGGGGCAAAGTGACAACCTTGTGGAGAGTGGGACTCGAACCCCCAACCTTTGAATCAGCGATCCAGCGCCCTATACCACTAGACACCACTGCCCCCTATACAAATTATATTTACAATATAAACAATCTATAACACACACACACACCCAGTCCACGGTAAAATTGTCAAGCGTTGACCGGTCCGCGGTGATAAGAAGGTTGGGGACTCTTGCTCTTCATGACTTGAAATCAATGATTCCCTTCATGCGGATTTCTTGAGTGTGTTATGAGAGAAAGTTGTGTTCTTAATAAATTAAACACTGCAAGAATGTTTCAAAATAGCTCCATGAAACACCCGACTCTATTAATGTACGCAGAGCAATCAAAAGCTGGCCCTGTGGGTTGTACCTGCCTTGCTCCTAAAAACTTAGAAGTTCTTAAACTGCACTTAATGAAATATTTAACATATTTGCTCGTAAATGGCTCCATGCACAGTACTATCTAAAATTTAACCACAAAAAAGACACATTGGCGCACTGGCATAGTTTGGCCTGACTGATTATAAATAATTCCCATTTAGTCTCTAATTGCTTGCCCGTTGTTCACAGGTTCAGTAAAATGCCACTGTATGCACCATAATGTAACAGTTTTGTTGTTTTCATGTAAACACTCATTTATTTTGTTATTAAGGTAAGTCTGTTGAGTTTTTACACCCGAGCCTAGTGGCTTAGCCTCGTGGCTTATCAGGCCGGTACTTATCCCTGGTTTCTGTAGCATGAAGCGACCAGGAGTTCAACTCCCCCTGGATGAGACGCTAGTCCATCTCAGGTTACCTTCCCAGTATATTTTTACTGGTACCCATATATACTGTTGGGTGAACAGAGGCACACTTGTGGTTGAGACCTTGCCCAGGGCTCTTAGCACAGTGAGGGTCTCAGTGGGATTCAAACTCACAACCTCCTGATCATGAGCACAGCACCCTAACCACTACACCATGGGCCTCACTATTATGTTATTAACATAATAATAAAGCAACTGGGTGCAGTGGTGACCCGGGGGTAGGGTGATGGATTCCTGAGCCCAAGGTCGTTAGTCCATGCCCCACTGTCAATGGGTTGTTACTGCTGTTCTCTCAGTGCAGCCAGCTGGGTTATCAAGGGCCAGCCATGTCTGTCACTGTCTGTGGTGAGAAGCATGTAAAAGAACCATTGCTGATTCTCATCAAGAGTAGACTGCTTAGCCATCAGCACGTTTCTGCCCTTCGATGGCCTGGTAAGCTGTCCAGGGTGTACTCTGCTCATACCCAGAGTCGGCTGAGCCTTAATTAGGATTAAGCGGTTCAGAAAATGAGTGAACAATAAGGCAACTGTGGTTGTTTTGAGCATAAATTAGTTGCGTATATTCTAATAGCTTGAGTAGCTACAGCTGGTGATTCCATGAGGTTCGATCTGTTGTGGCCACTAGCGGTGTGGGCGGAAAAAATGGTGAAGAACATTTCAGATCTTATTTTAATGGGCTTTAAAAAAAAATCTTAAGGTACACATAGATAAAATGTTTCAGGAAGTATGATGTGAATGGGGTGATGTTCGGCTACTGTTGAAGGCTATATAAATGCACATTTAAATAAGAGAACTGAAACTTCTTAATTTTGCCACTTTTGTTATTCCTGATTGTATGATCATTTCAAACCCAGTAACTCCAAGTTTTATTATGCAGGTCTCACTGTTAAATGCCTCTAGGCTGTTTAGTCTGAAAGCACTGATGGGAATTGAGTTTGATAGAACGTATTTTACTCGGTGGAAGAGCACCCATAAAACTGTTTCCTGTGGACAAGAGGAAATACATTGAGATAAACATCACATGTTGTTAAAAAAGCTAAATTTATGATAACAGAAGTGGTTAGTAGTACTGGGAAAGTGTTTCATCGACCTGGGTTTACATGGACTTTTTGTCGCGTAGTTTAAGGACTGCTCAAAGTAAATCCTCTGAATCAAATAAGTACGATCACTTTTTCTGCGCTATTATTATTGATATATACTCTATTACTATAACTAGGGGGCAGTGGTGGTCTAGTAGTATAGGGCGCTGGATCGCTGATCCAAAGGTTGGGGGTTCGAGTCCCATTCTCCACAAGGTTGTCACTGTCCCCCCCAGTGCAGCTGACTGGGTTATCAAAGGCCAGCCATGTCTCGCACTGTCTATGGTGAGAGGCATGTAAAAGAACCATTGCTGACTTTCGTAAAGAGTAGCTGCAAAAGTCGTCAGCGTGTTTCTGTCCCTTGCTAAAAGGGTTGTGACAGGAAGGGCATCCGACGTAAAAACCTCTGCCAAATCAAACGTGCGAATCAGATGATTCGCTGTGGCGATTCCCGAGGAAAAGGGAAAAAGCCGAAAGGAAGACAGACAGACACTCTATTTCTATAACTACTGCCTTGAGATTAATATAAATACCTCATTCGTACATGGCGGCATTATAGTTTTCTGCCTCATAGTAAGAAGGTCCTGGGCTTGAATTCCAAGCTCGGCAAGAACTTTTCTGTGTTGGGTTTACATGTTCTTCCTGTGTGTGTGTGCAAGGGTTTCCCCTGCGTACCTCGGTTTCCTTCCACAGTTCAACAACATGCAAAATTATGATAATTTGCAGTTCATGCCAAAATAATTAGATGTCATATAGTTACACTGAACAAGAATACAATAAAAATGTTCTGGAGGTTTTTCTCTCCGATCATTCGTCATCAGAGCATTACGTTAATTCAGAAACAAGATTATATAGAACTGCAATAGAGTACTGCTCATTTTTAGTTTTAATGGTGATTGCTATGTCAGAAATGAATATGCATAGTTGGTACAGAAAAGACTCTCAATCAATCAAAATATTCACATTGTGTTGCTTTGCAGCTTCTTCTCCCAGCTGTATTTACTCATTGCAAATTATAACAGCTAGGTACAAGATATACAGTCCTTATAAAACTGTTGAAACTCAATCAATAGAGAAGCTGACCTCTAGATGTACACAGATTTTATGCCTGTGCACTGACTAGGCCATTCTAGGACATTCACCCTTTTTCTTTCAGCCACAGTATGGTTAGCTTTGCTGTAGCCTTTTCATTATCATTGGCATGTTGAAAATCGGTGCAGATTTTCCTCAAGAATTGGGCGGCATGTTGTCCCATATTTTTCCTTCTATAATGAAAAGTTACCCAGTCCCTGCTGGAGAGTCTTCTTCTGTTCCTTTCGGCTGTTCCCTTCGGGGGTCGCCACAGCGAATCATCTGCCTCCATCTCACCCTATCCTCTGCATCTTCTTCTCTTACACCAACTGCCTTCATGTCCTCCTTCACCACATCCATGAATCGTCTCTTTGGTCTTCCTCTGGGCCTTCTGCCTGGTAGTTCCAACCTCAGCATCCTACTACCAATATATTCACTATCCCTCCTCTGTACATGTCCAAACCATCTCAATCTAGCCTCTCTGACTATCTCCAAAACATCTTACATGTGCTGTCCCTCTGATGTGCTCATTCCTGATCCTATCTATCCTCGTTACTCCCAAAGAGAATCTCAACATTTTCATCTCTGCTACCTCCAGCTCTGCCTCCTGTCTTTTCCCAAGGGCCACTGTTTCTAAACCATACAACATCTCTGGCCTCATCACCCACTGTTTTGTACAAAAAAGAAAAAAGCAGTACAGTCTTGTCTGTATCCCTCATGATGACTCTTCACCTCTTCAGGTGTCATTGGTCTTCATTGCTTGCACTAGGAGAGGAGAGTACCTCCTCAAAAACAAGATGCTACCACCAGCATGTTTTACTGTAGAAAAGGTTTTCTTTCGATGGTAAGCTCTATTGGCTTTCTAGCAGTTCGATTTTGATCTCCTTTGATTATAGCAACCTTTTTTTAATTAGGCTTTAGAATCCTCAAACTGAGTTCATGTAGGTTTTTTTTGAGGAGGGAATTTGTTTAGTCTCTATGATCAGTTTCCTCCTGGCAATGTCATCCAGTATGTATGGACATTCTTATCTGGGAAAGGCTCTTGTAGTACCAAAAGTGTCCACTTCCTTTACGGTGCTCCACAGCATTGATAAAGCTTTTGATTTTTTTTTTTTTTTATTATTTCCATTGCCTGACTTAGCCCTGCAATCTTTTGATAAAGGTGCAGTGGTGGCCTGGCAGTAACGTGCTGGATTACGGATCCTAAGTTTGGGGCTTTAAGCCCCACTGTCAACGGTTGTCAATGCTGTCCCCCCAGTGCAGCTAACAGAGTTATCACAGGCCGGCCATGTCTCTCAATGTCTATGGTGGGAGACTGTAAAGAACCATTGCTGACTTCTGTCAAGAGTAGGCTGCATAGCTGTCAGCGTGTTTTTGCCCTACAATGGCCTGGCAAGTTGTCGGCTGAGATGAGTGCTTGACCCTAATTAAGATAATTCAGAAAATGAATGAATGCTTCTTTTGACTTCTGTCTTGCCACCAAGATTGTTGATTGCTTGATTTCAGGTAGACTTTCACGCACTGGAATGCTCAAGGAAACGGTTTCATGCTGAAAGGGTTGACAAGTATTTTGTAGGAAGGGCTGTTCCTTTAGCTGTCTCACTGATTCTGTTTTTTTCCTGAAATTTTGCAAATTCACATCTTTTTTTTTTCTTTTGGGGTAGTTCAACAGTAACAGACACAATATTTTGTAGAGATTTGAGTTAAAAAAAAAATCAGTTGGCTGCATAACTGAATTATACTTACCATATTAAATATATGACTGCCAAATCTTGCCTTTATTTGTAGTCTACTATTTCCAACTACTGTTCACAATTTCTATTATTTCGCCAACCTTGAACTGTGGTAACAGTAATTTTGTAATGCAAAAAAATCCTTGATTTGAAACATGAATTTAAATAAGCTGTATCTCTCTGATTCTTCTTCTTCTTCTTCTTCTTCTTCTTCTTCTTCTTCTTCTTCTTTTTCTTCTTCTTCTTCTTTTCCTTTTGGCTTTTCCCTTCAGGGTTCGCCACAGCGAATCATCTGCCTCCATCTCACGCTATCCTCTGCATCTTCTACTCTTACTCCAACTACCTTCATGTCCTCCTTCACCACATCCATAAATCTTCTCCTTGGTCTTCCTAGCTGTATCTCTCAGAGTGTAAAGACAAATTCACTAACCAATTATGTGATTCTGCAGTTCAGTACTAAACTCAAAGATCATTGAAAGTGCTGAAATAAATGTTTTCAATTTGGGTGATCTAATTGCATGGTGATGTGGGGTGGCTGGCCTGTGCCCATGACCTTGTCTCTTGTCATTTTTTTCTGTAGGACTACCTTAAGTCACGAGTATATACTCATTGACTTCAAACTCCTGAAACACGACCTATCAAGCTTTCAAAACTCACCCTCAAGTGAGTGTGTACAGACAATGATAATTTGAAGGCCGCCATGTATAATACATTCATTCATCAATCATTTTCTGAATCCCTTAATCCTAATTAGGGTGACGGGGAGGCTGGTGCCCATCTCAGCCAACTCTGGGCGAGAGTGGAGTACACCCTGGACAACTCACCAGGCCATCGCAGGGCTGCAACACGGCAATAGCTCTGCAGCCAACTCTTTTTGTGAAAGTCAGCAATGATCCTTTTACCAGGGATCCCAGCGAGGTTTAGAAAAAATGGAGGAAACGAGTTTAGAAATAGAAGAAATGAAATATTTCAGCTGGGGGGCAATGGGGTCGCAGGGCCCCTTCCGGGGTACAAGGGCAGAGCATGTAAAAAATCATACAAACAAGTTAATCATTGTTTCGTAACATGCATAAACATGAAACAAAACACCTTAAATAATGTAAAAATACTAAAAGGTTATTTCAGTGTAGATAAACACACATAATTCAAGTCGCATAGCCCTATGCCTAATCATTCGTGCGTAACATTAATTATGAAATAATTATCAAATAATTTGTAGAATGATCACACAACACATGTGCAACTACCCCCCACCCCCCACCCCCCACAGCAGGAGTTGAGTTCCGCTGGACAAGAAATTATGTGTGTTCACAATCTTATAAATAAACTTAATGACTGTTATTGAAGAGAAGGTCGGAGATAAGTTCCGCATGACTAGAGTCAGGAAGTAAACCGGAAGTTGACGTGTATCGGGCACTGCGCATGTGCACGCCTGAGCTGACCAATAAACAAACGTAATATTATCAGTAAGCAATAATAGCTGAACACTGTCAATCAAACAAAGTGCGAGTGTGAGAATAAAGCGCAGTTTGTTAGTACCGCCTCCGGCTCCTGCACATGTGTTCGAACACAAACATTGACGTACAGAGAATGAATGGATAAAATAATCAGAAGCCATCCAGCCTGGATCTGCAGCCTAATGCTCAGTACTTTTAGAACATTAATAGTATGTTTTTGTGCTGTAAATATGTATTAATATTTGTTTGTGCCTTTGAATAGATAAATAAGTTTATCTCAATTTGTAAACGTATTTAGCACATGTACTTGCAGATGTAGTTTGAAATATATTTGAGAATGTTTTTGGTTGAACTATAATATTTAATTTGTCTTCTGAGAGTAATAGATGAATCGTCTTCTGCTGAAAAACTGTGCGTGTTGTTGGCGTGAGATTCCATGTTGTTTATATCATATAATATGCTGTGATATGCATGCGCGATATTGCATGTGGTACTTTGTACAAACCCAGTGACGTCACGGTAACTTTGTGTAGGCGGACACTTAGCAATGGCGGCTTTCGGGTCGATAACTTATACGACAAGAACATAAAACAAAACCGCTGTGTGTGCAATGGTTTATTTATGATATAAAATTTAAGCCACAATCGCTTCAATAAACTATACTTAAGCTGCCAACAACTTATTTAGTCGGTGTTTCATTCCCCCCCCCCACGGTCAGACCAGCCTACGCCCTTGTAACACATGACCTATATTATCACAACAACATTTGTGTTCAACTAGTGAGCATACCTGCTACAATATAGTGTCTTAATAGTATAATATTATAATTTGAAATGTCACAACATTTACTCTGCACTAGTAAACAGCCTTACACTGTACTTATTGCATACATTTATAAAAATAGCGGAATTCTGCTAAATAGCGGAGATCTGGGATCACTGTTTTACGTGCATCTCTCCATAGATGAGACGGTGCTGGCCTTTGATCTCCCAATTAGCTGCACTGGGTAGGACAGCAGTGACAACCGTTGATAGTGGGGCTTGAAGACCTGACCTTGGGATCAGTAATCCAGCACCTTACCACCAGGCCACTACTGCCCCTATCTATAAAACATGGTGTAGGATACTTTTTTGAATGACGTTTCATGCATGCAAGTAATAATTTTATCTGCACAAGTGTGGACATTATTATTGATGTTCTTTATTCATCCAAGTAAGTCCATGTTGAAACCCCAACTCTTTTCAGTCCATTTAATTGAAAATAGGGTATTGTCTACTTATTCAGGTCTCAGTATCCAGCAATTTATCTAGAAAATAAAAAATATTCAAATTGTGTTATTGGCTAATGTTAAGATAACATCATGATTGTTATCTAATTATTTTGCTTCAGTGAGTAAATGATGTGTTGCGTCAGTTACCACCAGATGAGAGAGGTGAGAGATGTAACCAAATTAAAACCTTGTGTCCTGCATGTGTCACTTAATGGACCTCAGTAAATTTATATAAAAATACCATTTTAAATGCAAAGTTATAACAAAGATATCATTAAAAGGGTAACTGATGCAACAAGCATTCATTTGGAACAAAATTTAAAAAATACTGATGACAATTCTTAAAAGTTTTTCTATTTTTAATTTCTGATATGTAATGGTCAGAATAACATACTTACCTTACGAGTGAGGGAAGGATGGAGCGGGAGCTCGACAGAAGACGTAAGCGGAGCCTGTACCAGTCTGTCATGGTGAAGAAGGAGCTGAGCCGCAAGGTGAAGCTCTCAATTTACCAGTCGATCTACGTTCCAACCCTCACCTATGGTCACGAGCTTTGGGTAGTGACGGAAAGAACAAGATCGCGGATACAAGCGGCTGAAATGAGCTTCCTTCGCCGGCTCTCCCTTAATGATAAGGAGCTCGGAGTAGATCCGCTGCGCCTCCGCATTGAGAGGAACCAGTTGAGGTGGCTCGGGCATCTGGTCAGAATGCCTCCCGGACGCCTCCCTGGTGTGGTGTTTCGGGCATGTCCAACCGGGAAGAGACCCCGGGGTCGACCTAGAACACGCTGGAGGGACTATGTCTCTCGGCTTGTCTGGGACCGCCTCGGTGTCCCCCCGGGAGAGTTGGAGGAAGTGGCTGGGGAGAGGGATGTCTGGACTTCTTTGCTTAGGTTGCTGCCCCGTGACCCGACACTGGACTTAGCGGAAGATGATGATGATGATGATGATGATGATATTTGGCACTTTGTTGGACTGGGTTGCATGCATTGAAAGATGTATGTTTAAATAGTTAGTATGTCAAAGTGTAAAATGGCATTTGTGGGTGTAACAAGTGTAAGATCACAGAAAGCGTTTCCCATGTTGGCATTTAATGTATGACTGGTGAATGTCAAAGATCATTGTTCTTTATTTAGGCTTATAATTGAATTTCGTGTTTTGTTTAATGTGTAGGCTGCTGCCTTGATAGTTCATAACATTTAATGAAATACTTTTATTAATATTGTATATTAATAAAATACTCCTCCTTGAATTGCCATCTTATTGTGGTGGAGAGGTTTGCATGTCCTAATGATCCTCGGAGCTATGTTGTCGGGGGCATTATGCCCCTGGTAGCGTCACCCAAGTCAAACAAGTCCAAGGTGATGGTCCAGATGAAGCGCGAACCCTCTATTGAGAAACTTAAAAGGACACAGTTTCTCTTGCATGGGTCACCGGGGTCCCCCTCCTGGAGCCAGGCATGGGGGAGACTCATAGGTGAATGCCTGGTGGTTGGGCCTCTGCCCATGGAGCCTAGCCAGGCCCAACCAGAAGAGGAGACATGGGTCCGCCCTCCCATGGACCCACCACCTGTAGGAGGGGCTATGGCTATGGGGGTTGTGTGCAGTGTGAATTAGGTGACACTTAAGGCAAGGGTTCTGTCGAACCATTTCTCGGCTACTGACTATCACTCTTGGGACATGGAATGTCACCTCTCTGACGGGGAAGGAGCCTCAGCTGGTGGGTGAGGTGGAGAGATACAGACTATATGTAGTCGGACTCACCTCAACACATAGCTTGGGCTCTGGAACCACCCATCATGAGAGAGGCTGACCTTATTCCATTTGGGAGTTTCGCATGGGGAGAGGCGGCGAACTAGTGTGGGCATCCTTGTTCCCCCCGTCTCAGTGCACGCACATTGGGGTTCCCCCGGATTCACAACAGAGTAGCTTTCTTCCACCTTCAGGTGATGGGACAGGTCCTGACTGTTGTTTGTGCTTATGCACCAAACGACAGTTCAGGGTACCCACACTTCTGGGAGACTTTAGGAGGTGTGTTGGAGAACTCCCCCTGGGGGACTCCCTCTGTGTCCTGGGAGACTTTAACACCCATATGGAAAATAATAGTGTGACCTGGAAGGGTGTGATTGGTAGGTACAGCCTCTTCAGTCTGAACCCGATTGGTGTTTCATTGTTGGACTTCTGTGCTCAATATGACTTGTCCATTATGAACACCATGATTGAACATAAGGGTGTCCATAAGTGCACTTGGCACCAGGATGTCCTAGGCTGGAGTTTGATGATGGACTTTGTAGACGTACCATCGGACCCATCATCGGAGCATCCCCTGCCATCGGAGCCAGCTCACCAACGGGAGGTGATTGGTTGACAGCTCCATTCCTCTCTTCATCTGATTGTCCAGAACATGTGGCCGCAATTCCGGTGACAAGTCTATAAGGTCAATCATCAAACTGCAGCCTAGGGCATCCTGGTGCCAAGTGCACTTATGGACACCCTTATCTGTACCATTCACTGGAGCTCAGATTACTGAGGTAGTCAAAAAGCTGCTCGGTAGTCAGGCTCCGGGAATGGATGAGATCTGCCCTGAATATCTGAGGGCTGTGGATTTTGAACCTCAGATTCAGGAAGAACAATGTGGTTTTCGTCCTAGCCAGGACACTCTCAACTAACTCTATATGCTCTATAGGATCCTGGGGGTAGCATGGGGAGTTTTCCTAATTCATCCATGTGTGTTTTGTGGATTTAAAGAAGGCTTTCAACAGTATCCCTTGGCTATCTTGTGGTGCATGTTCCAGGAGTACGGTGTACTAGACCTGTTTCCATAGGCAATTTGGTCTCTGTATCAGCGGAGTCAGAGTTTGGTCCCCATTGGTAGCAACAGGTTGAATTCATTTTCGGTGAGGGTTGTAGTCCGCCAAGGTGGACCTTTCTCACCGGTTCGGTTAATAATTTTTATGGGCAGAATTTTTTAGGCGCAGTCACGGCATCGAGGGTTCTGGTTTGATGGCCATCAGATCTCTTCTCTGTTTTTTATAGATGATGTTGTCCTTTTGGCTTCATCAATCCAGGAACTCCAGCTCTCCTTGAAGCGATTTGTAGTCAAGTGTGAAGCAGCTGGGATGAGAATCAGCATCTCCAAGTCCGACTCCATGGTTCTCAGCTGGAAAAGGGTGGAATGCCTCCTCCGGGTCTGGAAAGAGGTCCTGCCCCAAGTGCAGGAGTTCAAGTATCTCAGGGTCTTGTTAACAAGTGAGGGAAGGATTGCGCGAGAGATCGACATGCGGATCACTGTAGCCTCTGCTGTAAAGCAGAGCCTGTACTGGCCACCATGGTGAAGAAGGAGCTGAACTGCAAAGCAAAGCTCTCAATTTAATAGATGATCTACGTTTCAACTCTCACATGGTCACGAGCTTTGGCTAGTGGCCAAAAGGACAAGATTGCGGATACAAGCGATTGAAATGAGCTTCCTTCGCAGGGTGGCAGGGCCCTCCCTTAGAGATAGGGTGAGACTCTCTGGGAGGAGCTCAGAGTATACAACTGCTGCTCCTTCACATTGAGAGGAACTAGTTGAGGTGGCTCAGGCATCTGGTTAAAATGCCTCCCTGGTGCTTCGGGCATGTCCAACCAGGAAGAGACCCCAGGCTCGACCTATAATGCGTTGGAAGGAGTACATCTCTCAGTTAGTCTGGGAATGCCTCAGTATACCCCCAAAAGAGCTGGAAGACGTGGCCAAGGAGAGGGACGTCTGGATCTCACTGCTTAGGCTGCTGCCCCTGCGACCCGACCCCGGATTAAGTGGAGGAAGATGATGATGATGATGATGATGATGATGATGATGATTCATAAAATATTTAATAGCATACATGGAATATTTAGTATACATATTCTTTGTATTATAACAAATCACAATGTGGTATGTTTAATAAAAAAATTTATAAACAAGGTCAAAGCAGGTAGCATTTTTGTCATATTAAGTCATATTTTGATTTAAAACTGATGTATGACATCTATGAAAATAATTGGAAAAAAAAGTATTTAAATATCCAACTCTGACCAGAATGAAGTGCGTACTGTAACTGGATGAATTGTTGAACGAGCAGTATGGTGTTATTACTTCCTTATTGTCTTTCTCACATTTCAAATATGCATGGTCAGTGTTGAGTCAGGTGTTAAAAGTGTGGCAGGACCCCTGTTTATCTTTTTATTTTGGTTGCAGGTATTAGTGTTATAATCTGGGAACCTAAATGAGACACTGTATTAAACACAGTTATGGTGTTACTTGACTTTCTGAATCAGATACGACAATTTAATAGCCCATGCAAAAGGACCAGCCAAGGACTAAGTTCAGTAGTGTAGTCTACACATTTGATGAACAGCTCAATTTCTTCCGAAAGCATGATGTCAGAGAACGCTTCCTTTTTTACATATTTTTTACATTTTACAATTTTTACATCTTAACATTTCAGTGGCTATATTTAGGGAACAATGGATACAGTAACCCACAGGGGGGGTATTCAAATTCAGCTAAAATGATTCTATGCTTTCCATAAAACCCTGTAGCTGGTTGTTTTTAGGTGGAAACAGACATTATTAATTTACAAAAATGTGTGCCCTTGGTTATATCTTTAAAGTAATATATGCATTCTTAGAACTGAATTATTAAAGAAAAGAAAGCACCTTTGTATTATCCCCCACTGAATCACTGTTAAAGTTCAAAGCTGGGGTCAGGGAATATTCAGACAACACTATCACTGCTACATCAATAATCAGGGTCCAGTTAGGGACATGATGTGTTACAGGAAGGACAAGGAAATAAAGCACCAAATAGTAGAGCTCAGTATTGCAGATTTACATATGCATGCCAACACAGAAACATGAAACCTAAAAAGAGGTTTAAAAAAGGACTGGTGAGGTTCACTACAGATATGAGTGTACAGGACACAAAAGGTGATAAACATCAGAAGAACTAGAACAAATATGAAATTGTTAAGACTTTAATAATATGCTTTTGTTTTGTTGAAACCATGGTTTTGTGTTCTTTCTTCATTTGCATGATTATCTGATAGTATGTCATTTGTAGCATGGAAATATTTCCATTGGTAGAACTGATGAGACTGAAAACTACCTGTAATTTGGATTTCAGCCACAGTGCAGCATCATCAGTGCATCAGTGTAACACACAGCAGGACTCACTTCACTATTCAGACTATTTACCTTATGTTTATTTGCCTTTTAGGAAAAGCAGTAACAAAACTATTTACAGTAATATGAGGAAGCGTGTCAGTCAGACATCTGGATCCACGTTTCAGTGTTTAAATCTGATCATAGCCATTTATAGCTTACAGTATTTGCATTTAGTACAGTGCTTCTTAATTATTTTCTTTTTGCAGATGACATTGTGATCTGTAGTGAGAGCAGAGAACATGTGGAGGAAAATCTAGAGAGGTGGAGGTATGCCCTGGAAAGGAGAGGAATGAAGGTTAGCCTCAGTAAGACAGACAGGATACATGTGTGTGAACGACAAGGACCCAAGAGGAACGGTGATGTTACAGGGAGCAGAGATAAAGAAGGTGGAGGATTTTAAGTACTGAGGCTCAACAATCCAGAGCAATGGAGAGTGTGGAAAAGAGGTGAAGAAGCGTGTGCAGGCAGGTTGGAATGGTTGGAGAAAAGTGTCCAGTGTGATGTGTGATAGGAGGGTATCGGCAAGAATGAAAGGAAAAGTGTACAAGACGGTGATGAGGCCAACGATGTTGTATGGTTTAGAAACAGTGGTACTGAGGAAGACAGGAGGCAGAGCTGGAGGTAGCAGAGATGAAAATGTTGAGGTTCTCTTTGAGAGTAACGAGGATGGATAGGCTCAGGAATGAGTACATCAGAGGGACAGCACATGTAAGAGGTTTTGGAGACTACTGGAGGGTACTGTAGATTGAGATGGTTTGGACATGTACAGAGGAGGGATAGTGAATATATTGGTAGTAGGATGCTGAGATTGGAACTACCAGGCAGAAGGCCAAGAGGAAGACCAAAGAGGAGATTTATGGGCGTGGTGAAGGAAGACATGAAGGTAATTGGTGTAAGAGAAGAAGATGCAGAGGACAGGGTGAGATGGAGGCAGATGACCCGCTGTGGCAACCCCTGAAGCGAGCAGCCGAAAGGAAAAGAAGAAGACTTCTCATTTATTTTCTGAGGCGCCCCCTCTAGGAAGAAAATACCCCCCATAGTATTATTTGTCTATAAAATTATTAGTACACCTCTGCATAACATTGTGTTTGTACAGTCGACCCTCTACTTATGAAATTAATCCGTTCCAGAGCCTGAAGGTTTCGTAAGTAGAATTATATTTTACATATAAAACGCGTGATTTGTTCCAAGGCTCCCAAAACTACCCCATAAACCCTTTTAAAATGATAAAAATACACCAAATTTGTATGAAATATGAGTTAAAAGTAAAAGAAAATTATTTATTAAACCATTTAAATATTTTATTAACATATTAAACCATTTTATTAACATATTTATTAATTAAATCATTATTAAGCATTTTTATTAACTCACATAACACTGTCTTTCTCTCTCTCTCTCTCTCTCTCTCTCTCTCTCTTTCTCTCTCTCTCACACACACACACACACACACACACACACACACACACACACACAACACAAAACTCTCTCTCTCTGGTGTGTTTTGCCGAATGCGGCCCGGCCACACGCTTTTGAGACGGGATGTTGTATTTAAAGTGGAATTACAGTGCCTGTTTGAAAGATCAGAGGTCCGGATTCAATATTAACTTGCTTCCTTTGCGAGATCGGCGGTCTTGTCCCACGGAGCACTCTGCTTTTCACATTCCTCCTTCTGCTTCAATATCGTTCCGAAATAATTGCCTCCGTCACTGTATTTCCGCTTTTAAGGTCTCCTTCTGCTTCAATATCGTCCCGATTGTAGAGGGGTTTCGGCCATACTCCTTTGCGATTTCACTCAACCGCATCCCACTTTCGTATTTTTTTATTATCTCCTGCTTCACTTTGTTTGATAACGGAGCTCGCTTCTTCTTTTCTGTGTCACCGGGAATCACTTTCTTGAGGTTCATGATGGACAATGGAAAATAACGCTGCAATGATCAATCTAAAAAAAAAAACCCCTCATGAGCCAACAGTCCTGTTCAACTCTCCTTCACGCGTGTGACAAACAGGAAGTATGGGTACAGTTCAGCTCCCTCCTGGCCAACGGGAGGCCAGCAGGGCAGGATGTTGGGAGACAGCCAATGAGAGAGCATTGTTTGAATTTTTGAATGACACTTTGAAATTTTTAATGGCGCGTTTGGCGCTTTTCGTAAAAAGAGGTTGTTTTTGTAAAAAGAGGACAAAAATTTAGGAAAGTGTTTTTCGTAACCTGGATTTTTTGTATTCAGAGGTTTTCGTAAGTAGAGGGCTGACTGTATTAACATTAAAAACAAACAACAAAAAAAGAAATATAGTTCAACTCACAATAAATAAAAACTTAATTAACATTGTTTTTAATCTGTTATAGAAAAGATTTAAAGTTCACCAATGTGCCTGAAATTAAAAAAAATCTTTATTTAAACTCATTTAACTTATATTAACTCATTCAATTTATTTATGTCTTAATACATCCGCATCTCTCCACCTTTCTCTTCGTTCCTGTTAGAAAATTTTCCATGTTGTTTCTTGAGGGGTTGTTTACTGTACTTCATATCGTTTGCTGATGCGAAAAACCGCTGCACCATAGCGTGTCAATGAGAGCACCACTGCTAACTAGTGTAGTGGAGGTGCAATTACACTTAATTCTCGTACACGATTCCAGAAAAGCATGTTCCCCAGGGTCATACGTGCTCCCCTCGGCATCATACTGCGTGCCCCACTATTTGAGAAGCACTGATTTAGTAAATCTTTGATATCTTTACAGTGCTTAGTCGGCATATATGAATATAAATGGAATTATTTCTGTAATGGCTGTATATCCGGTCTGTCTTTTGTACTTATAAAGCAATTTAGCAGCTTTCACTCAATATGGTCCCAGAATTTTTTTTTTTTTTTTTTTTCTGAAAGGATGTGAGCTGAGGATAATTGAAATCTCTGTTCATGAAGTTGGTTTTGAGTTGCTGACACTACACATGACACACATAACTATCAATGTTCTTCACGGAATTCAAGAAAAAGCTTGCTAACTGTATGTCAAATGTGCGAATCATTCGCTGTGGCGACCCCTGATAAAGGGAAAAAAGCCGACAGGAAATCTCACCTGTATGTCAAAAAAATTAAAAATTTTATTGTTTCAATGGGCTATAGATATGAGGTGATGACTTCAGACCTTTTGTCTTCAGAAGAATGCTTAAATGAAATTCAACAAAAGCATGACCTTCATAAATCCGACAGTGGAAGTAAAATTAACTTCATATATTTAACAAAGCCAATAGTCACTGTTAGGGCAATAAATAAGAACTGTAATGAATCTGACTTGAAGAGGATGTCAGTATATTTTCATTTCCTCCCTGTGGGGTGGTGTTACTTCCCATTTTCACATTAAGACATTTGTAGGATATCAATGAGTTTTAAACTGATTATGTCTACAAAACCACAATTAGTCTGCATAAATCTCATGCGAACAAACTGATTGGAGGACATGCCAGCTCTCTTTCATCAGACCACATGTGCTCGGAGTTTGTGGGAAAGTGCTGGAAAGGTGCTTTTTGGTCTGATGCCACAAAAAATAGTTTTTTGTAACTTAGACACAAGGTGTGCTGAGCATAAACGGAATGTTTTTACACAAAGATATCATGTAAAGGATCTGTAATCATGCAGAGCTGCTTTTCTTCAGAATGATGAACTTCAAAAAATGGAAGGAGATTTTAAATATACACTTGAAATGCGTCCTGGTCATGACTCTACAGGGCTAATTTTAATGAATTCTTGTGATCTTGAAAAATAGGTCAAGCAGAAAAAGTTTTGATGGGCTTGTCGGGTGTACCATAGGGACCATTCGAACTAAGTGTAAAATAAATCCATAAAGCGTGGCACTACTAGATTGTTAACAAGAAGTGTCTGCGGCAACTGTGAATTTGGATAGCCCCTGAATATGTAGTATTTTTCTATGTTTTGCAAGGGATACGGGAATGGCTATAAATATCTTCTACCATGAAAATGATTCAGTGACCAAAAAGATTAATCCATTCATAAGGCCATCCAGATCCCCTGAGCTAAATCCCAATGAAAACCTGAGTGGCTGAGTTAAATGTAAGAGCCTGCAAGAGAGGATCTAGTTCCATGGAGGATCTGGAGAGATTCGATCTGGAGGTGGTCTCTCAGATAACCAAAGGTTATTTGGAAAACAAAGGTGAACAAAAGTACTAAAGACAAGGGTGCCAATAATTATATTGTAATAGATGTTTTGTTGTGTATTATATGGCTCATCGCAACTATTTGTGCTTATTGAGCATTAAATTCCAGGTTGAGATCTGCAGTATGTATGAAAGATTCTGTAAAATATATTTATACGTATATGTTATATGTTTGGGCTAGCTCCCAGTGTAGCTAACCGCGTTATCAAAGCTCATGTCTCTCATTGGTCTATAGTGAGAGACTGTAAAAGAACCATTGCTGACTTTTGTCAAGAGTAGGCAGCATAGCCGTCAGCGTGTTTCTGCCCTACGATGGCCTGGCGAGCTGTCCAGGCATCTGCCCTCACCCAGAGTCAGTTAAGATGGGCACCAGCCTTCCCACGACCCTAATTAGGATTAGATGGTTCAGAAAATGAATGAATGAATGAATGAATGAATGAATGTTTAGGCTTACTAAATAATGGTGAGCAAGCTGATATCATCAACAGCCAATATTATAATGTAATAATAACCAGAGCTGTGAGTCTGGAATGTTTCTGGTGAAAAAAGCTAATTTAGTCCGCTCTACCCGGAAGCTATCTTGATTATGCATAAAAATAGTGGAATAGCATAGACTACCTTTGTCCTACCTGTACCGAAGCCTTCCAGGAAGTTGAAATAGAATTTCAGTTACACAGTAATATGTTGTTTTGGTAATTTGAAAAGAGTCCTTGATTAGAACTTGTTCCTTGTTGAGAATGCAACCTTGTGGAGATGAAGTTTTGCCACTCACTGCTGGCCTAATTTTAAGCACATGGTGTTTCCTCTCTCATCTTTGTAATTACAGTATTTGGTAAGAGTACCAAAAAAAAATGAGTATGAGAAGGCCAGATGAATTTGTGAAGGCAAAACTATTCTGCTGTTGACTGAATTGTGTTAACTGAAAATCTAGCAGATTATTAATGTTTTTAAAGAAGCACTGTATTGCTGAGTCGTGCTACGACATCGAAGCTCAGAGGACATTTTATTTCCTCTCTCAGGTTAAGTCTAGAACTTTATTTGTATATCTATTGTCTCATAGAACAACCCTTTCTATTTTCCATTTTTTCATAAAGAGCCTTATAAATGCTTTTATGTCAGAGGAGATGCTAGAAACTATTATCTATTCAAAGGAGCCATAAGGAACCTTCCACTGTGCAATTTGCATATGAAATAGTGCGCAGGTACAATCCAGCACCATTTTGCTGCACATTGTTAATGACTGCACAGTAACACAATGTAAGCTGTTAAACCCATGACCACACAGATGTTTTCATATATTTTAATTCTTAAGAAAAATTTTACAAAAGGTAATTATTTGTCCTTGTACTTGCCAAATTTTGATAGATTCAGTGATAGATAAGGAAACTGGATTGAAAGACAGTAAGATCTAGTTTTAAATCATTTGCATTGATACACAGAAGCGAACATGTGTCAGGAACTGAGGAAGTTGCTGCTCATTCACTTGGGTAATATGTTATGCATTAACTCACCCAAATGTAAAATCTCCCCTTTTCAAAATAGGTTCGAGGCTATACGGCACAGAAAAATCCAACCAAGAACACATTTTCACAAGTGCACTAACAATACCATCGAAAAGTGAAAAACATTAGTGATAGTCTGGCCTAAAGTACTTTGGTCGGATGGTTTTTAAAGAGTAAGACCAACAGCTGTAGTGCTAACTCTAAACAACGGATTACAATACCGGCAAATTAAGGGCAATCCTGAACCACTCTTAAATCCAATTCCATTCCAGACAACCTGGGGCGAGAGGAGGTTTACATCCTGAACAGGTCACATCTCACACTCTATTGCAAGGCCAACGCTATGAACTGATGAAACATACTGTATATGTTCTTGGTGTAATTCTGAAACTGAACTCTTCAAGTCACACACATTCAAACTGAGGTGTTGCATGTCTACTGCTGATTTCATACATTCATTTCATTCATTTTGTCAACCGCTTAATCCTAATTAGGGTTGCGGGGAGGCTGGCGCCCATCTCAGCCAACTCCGGGCGAGGGCGGGGTACACCCTGGACAGCTCACCAGGCCATCGCAGGGCTAACACTCACTCAATCATTCACACCTGGGGCAATTTGGAACAGTTAATTAACTAACCGTACATGTTTTCGAACTGTGCGAGGAATCCAGAGTATCCGGAGGAAACCTACGCAAGTGCAGGGAGAACATGCAAACTCCACACAGAAATGCCCAGGCTGGGAATCAAACCCAGGACCTTCTTGCTGTGAGGCGGTTGTGCTAACCACTATGCCATCGTGCGGCTTTCTGCTGATTTTGTTCATGATAGTACTGTATTTCTCTATTCAGATGGATGTATAAGGTTATTAACTCATTTGAAGGTCTAGCTGTGAGCAACCTCTTGCTTCCTGTTAGACGCAAGCCAGTAGTCCATTACTTGAGTGGTTTTGATTGATACCTGGTTATGCTTTTTTCAAAACCATCATTTTAAACACCGGTCAGTCAGTTCGCAGTTGCACAGACCAAGGGACGGAATAAATGTACAGTACCAACCTGGCGCAAAAAATAATTTACTTTCTTTAAGAAAGGCAAAGCTTATAGTTGAAATATATTCACCAATGGTAAAGGACATAAGGACTGTGACTAAGTTTCACCAAGAATGTATTAACTTGTCTGTTTCTCTGTTTTAATTCAGTTACAGTAAACTTGCAAACTACAGTATCTCCCCATATGTTATTACGCTCCATTTGATATCAATCTTTCTATGAGTCAGTTTCTGAGAACCAAAAACTGGGTGGTGCACTGAAGATTTTTGCTTTCTAAGTAATGAATTTAATTCTGCTTTTTCAAAAGGTATTTTGGTGAGTTGCTGATAAAAACAGAAGCTGAGAAAAAATTCTGTCAAAAAAGTAACGATGGTGTGCAACACTGGAATCAGCAGTATTATAAATACCCCAGTTCTTCACCCCATTCTGCAGAGCTGTAAAATGTGATATGACAGAAGAAATACATCTCCTGCAATAAAAAAACAAACCAACACACAAACAAATAAACAAGCAAAAATACAGTAGTTGATGTCTTTACGGATCATACTGTACATTCTGTAAATACTGTAAATGCTATGTTTTTCTAAAATACTGACTTCCTAAATGATAAACGCTTGTGTGTCTGCACGTGTGAGGAAGAACAGGAAACTAAAATTGAGGAACATTGCGGAAGTGTCGTAGATCAAGAAAAAAAACAGTTGCACAATAAAAAAAAAGTCCAACGTTTACTCTTCAGTATCAGGAGGTTTGGTCATCTTGATGACATCACACAGTTGAATACTGTAATGTGTCCGTAGAAGTGTGTTTTATAGAATAGTAAAGCTGATTTGATCCTTTTTTGTAATATATGGGGAATTTATTTTATGAAATTTGTACCTGATAATTAATAATTATTTAACAAAGGCAAAATGGATGTTGCTGAATAGTCCTCAGAGACAAAAAAATTGACCCTGAGGCAAATAGCTGTTTTAATGTATACAGGAAAACTTAAAGAACACACACTTAAATGAGGTTTTTATGGCCTTTTTATTTAAATTCCTGACAGACACATGAGCTTTGAGGACTTTTGAGCATTGGTGAATAAGAGCTGAGTCAAAGAATCTTTTTGATTCTCTCGAAGAGTTTCTGCTTATACTAACTACACAGACACATAAAATAAGAAAACAAAATTCTTTAAAATATTTTATAGTGATTTTTATTGTCTTTTTAATATATTTTAGTCATGACAAAAGCAGGTTAGGTGAGCTTTGTACACACTGCGTATTAAATGCTGTGGTCAAGGAGCCTGTTCAATCTACTTATTTGCAGTTAGTACATGCCAACTTGTGTGTGTGTGTGTGTGTGTGTGTGTGTGTGTGTGTGTGTGTGTGTGTGTGTGTGTGTATATATATATATATATATATATATATATATATATATATATATATATATATATATATATATATACTAGTGTAGGGCTGTGGTGGTCTAGGTCCAAAGATTGGGGGTTTGAGTCCCACTCTCCGCAAGGTTGTCACTGTCCCCCCAGTGCAGCTAACTGGGTTATCAAAGGCGGACCATGTCTCTCACTGTCTATGGTGAGAGGAATGTAAAATAACCATTGCTGACTTTCATAAAGAGTAGCTGCAAAGCCGTCAGCGTGTTTCTGTCCCTTGCTAAAGGGTTGTGACAGGAAGGGCATCCGACGTAAAAACCTCTGCCAAATCAAACGTGCGAATCAGATGATTCGCTGTGGCGACTCCCAAGTAAAAGGGGAAAAGCCAAAGGGAAGATAGGATAGATATATAAACTAGTGTATGCATTTTATATATATATATATATATATATATATATATATATATATATATATATATATATATATATATATAATGTATAATAAAAATATAAATAGCAGTTTTTGAGATATTAAAATTGACTTTCCAACAGCCATGCCACAGTTAACGTGAGATCAGCTTTTTGCCCCATTCTGATATATGGTGTGAGCTCTTGACCTGTATCCGATTTTATGCATTCTGTTGCTATGACAGGACTGGCTGATTGAATACATGGGTAAATATTCATGACACATGTTTATTTATCAAAGAGGATTTTATTCAATGTTTATTGTTGCTTGAGCATTGCACACATTCATTTAGCTGACATTTGATTTAAACACATCATAAAATGATGTGTGTGTGTGTGTGTGTGTGTGTGTGTGTGTGTGTGTGTGTGTGTGTGTGTGTGTGTGCGTGCGTGCGTGCGTGCGTGCGTGCGTGTGTGCTGTTGTGTTCTAGTATGTAACATGCAAAGTGTTTAAAAGGAGGCTATGTTGTTGGACTGCAAGAAGTCACATTGAAGAAATTGTAAACACAACAGTGTTTTTCAGATGTGTTCACCGAATTGTACACCATACATATGAGCATTGCATTTCTGATGTCTGCAAATGTAAAATAGTATTATGTGCACATATCCTTTGTTTTATTTTATTCAGAAGTTCACTAGCTTATAGCTGATCTTCATTCAATATCTGTATACTGTTATTTTTGCCATTATTTTGTCTTATATGACCCAACACATGTCCTGTTCTTGCAATAAGAGTTAAACGGACTCCCAATGGGACCCTTTCAAGCAGACTAATTCAGAGTATCAAACACATCTTGGCAGATACAACTTTGAAATATATGTAAAGACAACCTGATTATAAAACTAAAATATTTTTAGTGTCACTGAAGTGTTTGCAAACGGCCAATCCTAACATTTACTTTTATTTGTTAGAGATGCTCCTTGATCATATATTTTGAATGCCATTAAATTATTATTTAAATATTGTTTAATTCTCTCCATGGAACAGACATTATTTATAAACAAAAGGAATTGATAAAAATGTTTTTTTTTTTTAATTGAACAGAATAAAACTATGTAGTGTAGGTACCACTTAAGGAACTAACATGTAAACAGTCACAACATTTATTAAAACAGAATATCCAGTATGTACCAGTATAGGCTGAACTCAGATAACCCTGTAGCCTTTCCCCATTCCCTCCCTCTTTTTAAATACATGCCATTCTTTAGTAGAAAGTAGGGGATATTTCCTTAACTTGAAACCATGAATGGATACTAATTATTATTAGAGGCAATGAAGCTTAAGACAAATATAAAATTATAAAAGAAACTTTGGACTTCCAGAAGTTTAATCTCTGTATATAGAGATTTCTCCTAAGTTATAAAATTCTCAAAAGGGAAGTTTATTTATATGCAGTTAATTAATTATTAATACTTGGACCACATCAGCAAATGAATAATATTACAGTATTAAAACCTTATTAGTATAGAATGCTGTGACAATTGTAAGCATATGCAGTAGACCTTATTAAAATTCTGTGGATAGACCTACATTATATGTGGTGTTGTCTGTGACCTTCATAAAGAATAGAGTATTGAATTTGAGTCAGGGCAGAGTAGTGGAAAAGGGTCAGGAGGGTTAGCAGCAATGCAAGGCTCTTTGAGAACAGTTCATTGTGGGAAGTAGCAATTGTGATATTAATATGATACTCTTCCTGCTCCCAGGCGACTCTACACACCCACTGCTTACCGTCCAGAAGTGAATTTAATATGTGATAAAAATCTTTACTTTGATTGTTCTACTGTTAAAAAGCCTAACAGAACTTGTGTGATAGTGGAATTTGTTTAATATTTACCAGTTTAGTAAATAGAGCACTCATTGAGTGATAGTGTTGGCATGTTTTAAAATTCCTTTCTATTTAATTTCCCATTAATGATTAGCAAGCAAATAATAGGCCTCTGTTGTTTGTTACAAGGAATCTGTTATATGTAAGTATTTAAGATTCATCATGATTTTATACACTATTTCCAAAGCTTTTTGGATGTAGCCTCAACAATGAGTTTCTGAACAGTGCTTTAAACAGATCAAATGATGTCATCCTCACTCACTTGTTGAACTGCTTAATCGGTGGTGCCTATCACCAATTTGGTTTAAAAACATTGCATCTGCAGAGTTTTTGTCTTTAAAATTAATACAAAATTTAAAATTAATACAAATATTTGGATACCGCGGGCAGTGGTGGCCTGGTGGTAAGGTGCTGAATTACAAATCTCAAGGTTGTGGGTTCAAGCCCCACTGTCAACGGTTGTCACTACTGAACCCCAGTGTTGCAGCTAACTGGGTTGTCAAACTGGGTTATTTCGGTCAAGAATAGGCTGCACCGCCATCAGCTTGTTTCTGCCCTGCGTTGGCCTAGCGAGCTGTCCAGGGTGTTCTCTGCCCTTGCCCAGAGTTGGCTGAAATGTGTGCCAGCATCCCCGCGACCCGAATTAGCATGAAATGGCTCAGAAAATGAATGAATGAATCACTGTCTAAAAGCTGAGCTCTGAAAATATTTGCATCTGTCAGTTTACAGAAACTTGCATATGTTAAGTAAGATAAGTCACCAGATGCAAGTGATTTCAGCAGGTGTCTGTGTGGGCATGTGAAAACAATGAAAATCGACCTCATTGCTTCGACATTAGTGTGGCGTTCCAAAGCTCGGTTATTAAATATGTGTTTGCTTATAGTATGAGTAGACATAATTAACAAATAAGCATTGTCACTAATGAAAAACAATAAGTGAAAATGTGTTGTTTATCATGTTGCTGAATGGCTTTATTTTCTTTTAAGCCCCTGAATGTGAATGTTACTGTTGACAGTCGGTTCCACTGATTGGTACGGCAGGTTAAGACTTTTCTTAGTTTTTTTTAGTTTTTAACTTCATGATCTTAGACTTTTAGTTGATTAATACATTTTAATCCTTTTGGTGTCCTATTTAATAGTGTGTGTTGTGTGGTGGTTTCCGGTAAACCTGTCTCAATTTCTATACAAACTATGAAGGACAAACAGTACAAAATTATTGCTAATGTGTGGTTTGTTGTTATTATACATGGTTTAACTGTGGAATTTTATTTTGATATTATGTATTAATCCTGTAAGGGAGGTTATCCCCTCTACATTTAACCCATCCAAAGTGAGCAGACACACACACACACACACACACACACACACACACACACACACACACACACACACACACACACATGTAAACAGTTAGCACACACACTTGCAGCAGTGGGCTGCCACACAATACAGGGTGTTTGGAGAGCAGATGGAGGTTGACACTTCAGCCATGAATGTGGAGTTAGGGAAGGTGCAGCTCACTTCCCCACCTCACATTTTTTTCTGATGGTTTGGGAAGCAAACTGCTTCTTTAACCATTTAGGTCATCACTGCTCCCTGGCTAATACCCTTCAGTTTACACATGACATATGTATTTAAATATTGAAATGTTATAGCACTTTAATTTATTAAAGATTATACTGAAATTTGATTCATTATGTTTTTTTGTTTTTTTTTGCTTTGCCTCATCTCTCTTTCAGATCAGAATTGCTGTACAAACGAACACTGATGGTACAAGTAAGTACTTTGGAATAATGATAACCTTTATGTTAATAATTTAATCATTATTATTATTATTTTTTTTTTAAACTTATTTTCTTTTTTAATAAAAGAGAAAGAAGAGAAAGCCAGGAAAATTACAGCTATTGACAGATCAGTTTTGTGATGTGCGACAGATCACAGTCTCACATTCTTTGAGTGGAAAGTTGGCCAGGAAATAAGTGAGATGTGTAGGACTATGCAAAAGTCTCGGACTGCATTTTTGTTTCATTTCCTCTGCATTACTGTCTTTATACAAAATATTTTATATTTCCAACAATGTTTGTCTGTCAGGAAAAGAAAGCTGTAAATAACACACACACACACACACACACACACACACACGCACACAAGCACGCATGCACGCACGCACGCACCCACACACACACACACACACACACACACACACACACACACACACACACACACACACACACACACACACACACACACGCACGCAAAAAACCCACAAAAACCTTCTTAGACAAAGCATAGTGACAGCTGTTGTGTCTTTCTGCAAAAATAGTAAGAAAGATGTGCTGACAGTTAAAAGTTCTGAAAGAATTCTGAAAGAATTTCATTTGTTCATTTTCTAAGCCACTTAATCCTAATTAGGGTTGTGTGGAGGCCAGTCCCATCTCTGCCGACTCCTAGTTGAGAGAAGAGTACACCCTGGCCAGCTCGCCAGGCCATTACAGGGGCAACACACACAACCACTGACACTCACCCTCACGCCTACGGAAGAGGCCAGTTAGCCCACTGTACACATTTCTGAACTCTGGGAGAAATGGCAGTACCAGAGGAAATGTGCACAAGCACAGGGAGAACATGAAAACTCCACACAGAAACATCTGAGCCCGGGATTCGAACCCAGGACTCCTTGCTTTTAGGCAAAGTGAAAAACCAATGCGTCGCCTTAATGTAGAAGCTCTAAAAACAAAGAAAATTTTCATTATTTTTGATGGTACCATTTGCTCTTCAGTATTTCTTTGCATGTGCTTAAGGCTTCTGTACAGTTCTATATTTCTCTCTGACAAATAGATTGTTCTATGTATATTATATGTATATACTGTATTATGGTATGATGAGGCATCATTAAAAGTATTTTTAATGTATGAAAAATCTTTGATTAGAATGGAACACAGATTATAATACGAAGCTCATCATCGAAAAAAGTGAAAGATAAAATTGATCACTGTGGAATATGAAGGAAGCAGTTAGCAAACCTTGGGGAGAAAATAGAATGCACATTTAAAGCATTTCCTGCACATTAATATTTGCACGTCAGGCTGATCAAGCTCAACATCGCCATCTGCTGTCAGTAAAAAATCACAAGAATATTCACGTGAATTTTTTTCTTGTGCATATAACCTATGTCTTTGCTTCTTTGCATAAGGACACTTTGGACTTGTATAAGGACAGTGTGGCTGGTGGATGCCTGTTATTATTTGAAAATGTGGGCCAGTTTAAACATCAAACTAAGAAGTATTATGATAGGCTAATATTTATACCCCTTCCTTTTCATTCATTCATTCATTTTCTATAACCACTGAATCCTAATTAGGGTCACTGGGAGGCTGGCACCCATCCCAACCTACTCCGGGCGAGAGCAGAGTACACCCTGGACAGCTCTCCAGGTCATCGCAGGGCAAAAACAAGCTGATGACTACACAGCCTACTCTTGTTGAAAGTCAGCAATGGTTCTTTTACCTGTCTCACACCACAGACATAGCAGGCCTTTGATTACACAGTTAGCTACACTGGGGGGACAGTGACAATGTGTGGCGAGTGGGACTCGAACCCCCAACCTTGGGATCAGTGAACCAGCACTTTTTACCACCAGGCCACCTCTGCCCTCCCCCTTTGCTTTTGTCCATGTTTTATTTTGATTTTCTTTTGCTTTTCTTTGATTAAAACATTTCTACCAAGCTACAAATGTAGCATAGATTGGGGAAAACACTTATAAATAAAATAGAATAAAATAACTAAAACCATCATTCTTAACATTGGTATTGAGACCATATATTTTAAATTGTTTACACGCCATTATTTAAATGTGTGAGGATAACTTTTCACTTTATGAAGCTATCAACAGATGTTAATTCTCTGACCTGCTCTAATTTCTTGGTAATTTTTAAAAACTTAACTGAATTAATCAAATGTTATTATTGTATAAAAACAATACTCTGTCCTGTGGTCCTCTTCCAAGTACCAATAGAGCACGCACTGTAGGTTATCCTCAATACCTCAGAACCTCCACACACTCTTCAGATCATAACAAATTCGTATAATATGAAGAAAATTCAAACAACTGCACTGACTGGCCTGTAAATGCAGCTAAAATTCAACAACTTGAAATTCATCAAAGTGTCAAGAAGAAATAAAATTATCAGAAATAATTGGCTGTGATGCAAAAACGAGTGAAAAATCCATGTTTGTCATTCCTTCAGATAGAAATCGCAAAAGGTCACATTGTGAAAATCAGATCATATGTCATGGTTAAATTATCCTATTGGGTGATAAAGTGGCGTAGTGGTGAGTACGTCCGCCTCACTAAAGTCTAAGCAGGTCCAAGGTCTGAGTCCCAGGCACGGCGAAGGTGTTTGCATGTTCTCCTCACTTTCCACAGACCAGAGACATGCACATTAAGCTTGTTCAAATAATTGTTCCAAATTGCCCCTAGGAATGAATGTGAGTGTGAATTGTTGTGTGTACATGTTGGCCCTATAATGGACTGGTGAGCTGTTCTGGTGTACCAATGCCACCTGAGATGGTCTCCAGCCTTTCTGCCACCCTAGCAGGATTAAACAGTTTTGGCAAGTGAGTGAGCGAGTGAGAGAAAAGTCATCCGATTGCATGTGGTAGCATCATATAAAAGGTGAGGTCAGTAATAGGTGCAGCTCACAGTTACTAGATTAGCCACAAATGTTCCTCTGCATAAATGTGCCGCGCCATCTTGAACGTGTGAAACATGCAAAGAACCACATTATGCGACACAGAGATTATCTTTGCTCGAACTGAACCGGAGGAATTTAGTATTAGTTTTATTATTATAAAACATCTTGAATTTACATTCATGTTGAAATTAATTTTCAGAGGTCCTATTTGTGAAAAAAAAAATTCCTATCCGAATTATAACATTATATTGGTGCAGTAAGTTGTGCATTCAAATAAAATTCAAAAATACAAAACAAAAAAGCAAAAAAAAAAAAAACCCCCAAAAAAAACAGGCTGTGCTCATCCTCTGAAACATAACGGGATATCTATGCTACTGCTCACAGTGTGGCCCAACTCGAACTGAGCTTCCAATAGAGCATTACAGAATTCTGTGTGCTGGTGGCCCTTTGTGCTCATGCTGATGATCATGCTCTGTTTAATTAATCGTTCATTTTCTAAACCAGATAAGTCTAATTTGGGTTGCAAGGGTGGCTGGTGCCCATCTCAGCTGACTCTGGGCAAAAGTGTGGTACACTCTGTACAGATTGCCAGGTCATTGCAGGGCCTGTTTAATCATATACATGAAATGAATTAATGTTTTCTAAGTTCATGTCCTATGGTAAGTTATATTGAGCACTTTGAGCCCAAAAGTGTAAATTGTTACTGCATACTTACCAGTAAGCTCTAATTTAACAAACTGAGGAAAGTGGACGGGAGTCTGAAGATTAAGACTGCAATGTACAGTAATTTATGAAGTTGTTGGATAAATCTTGGAAAGGAATGCTGGGTATTTGTGATGTTAATTAAAACACAGGCCAGATAGGACTATATCTGTAAAAGCTAAGAATGTGGCTTGTTATAATAAAGTTGGTTCCATTGTTTTTAAATTATTGATGAAAGAATATCATCTGTGTTTCCAACCTCATTCTAACCTCATCACAGATGTCGCCACCTCTGTTGGCACTGTGCCACAATCCACCGCCAATCCGTCCAATTTATCCACCACAGTTTCGAGTCCGACTACTTCAAAAACTTCAACTACACAAACCACAGAAAGAACTCAACCTTCAACTGGTACAAGTAAGTTCTATACGTAAAAAACATTAACGTACTGTACAATCGTTTTAATTTTAAAAGAATCATGTTTTTACTTTTCGAATCTTAAATAATTATACAGTCAACCCCTGAAACAGAACTTCATCTTCTACTGGAAATTAGTAGTTTTCTGCACCATCACATGTGAAAGCATGCTGTCTTACAACAATATTTTATATTATATATTATATTTTATATATCTTTCAGAGTTATCTTCATATGAAATAAATATAATGTAACTGATACTTCAGACACAGTACTGCAAATGTATAGTTTATTTGAGCACAGGTAAATTTTATTTATATATTTATAGTTATAATTATATAAGGAGTTGTGTGTTGCTCTGGATGACACAAACTGACCATCAGTTCATAGTTGTAATGCTTTAATGTAATAAATTATTGATTAGCCAGAACATGTGCACTGTGAACACACTGAAATGTTCTGGTTATATTATACTGAAGATCAGAACTCTTGGTAGAACACATGTCCAGTAACACTATTGGACTGAAACTAACTTTGAACCAAATGAAAGATTTAGTTTTCGATGTGGAATGCTGTTCACTTTTTAACCTGGTACGTACTTTTAAAGAGAAGACAAAAATTGTTAAAAGTTAACTACATTTAAATCTCTAGATTACTTTTAGCAATTTCTTTCCGGTTGCGGAATCTTAGACTGATATCTTAGCGAGAATGATTTCATGGGCAGTTGTTCGAAAAATGAAGTCTCACAATGATATCACTAAAACCCAAGTAAACACAAGTATAGGATTTTTATACTTTATTTTTTTTATACTTGATTTTTATATATTTATTTGCTTTGGATTTGTCAAAATGCTTCGAATAAAATCATTGCTTGTCGAGTGGGAAGCTATATACTAGTATGGACCAGAATTAATATATTCAGGTCCAAACACCTGAGAAACTCCATGTTAATTTGGGTCATGATGATATCATTATTGTGAGATGTAATTTATAAATAACTATTTTTTTAAATCTTTGAAATAGCAGATATTCATCAAGCAGGCAGATTGTAACATAGAGTTGTGATGAAGGTTAATTTTAGTTGTTTACATCTTAAAACATACACATATCTTTGTCTTTTTTTTGCGCTCCAGTCTTTACTAGTTAGAATCCCAACATTTAAAGTGTGATTCACCACTAGCAGAGTGTGCTATCAGTACTGTGTGAACCCAGTTTCTCTGCTCCTCACTGTGGGATCCTTGCACTAAAATGATCAAAATGTATAAAGATGTAACTAGCCAGGAACGACTCATACCTTTTTTGTATTTCATGTTAGTAACAGAAACTGGCCAGAGTTGGATACTGAATGTTGGGCTCTGTCCAGCTGCCACCGATACCAAGAACCGTGATATTAGTATCATATTTATGTGTGTGTGTGTGTGTGTGTGTGTGTGTGTGTGTGTGTGTGTGTGTGTGTGTGTGTGTGTATGTATACAGTACTGTGCAAAGGTTTGAGGCACCATTTGTTTAAAGTATAAACTTACTTCGCTGTTGATCTTTATTTTATAATTTGTATACAATATGAGTAATTTACTGCAAAAAACCTTTAGATATCTTAACATTAGTTTTCCAGAACAAAATCACATGGTATATGAAAATGTTACTGCAATATATCATCAAGGAAAATAGTATACACTCATGCCTCGGTTTAACGGACTAATAGGGGGGGACACTGGTCCGAAGTACCCGATTGCCTGAAGTTTCCGATTCCATATATTTCAACGATTACATCACGAAAAACTTTTACTTAAGTACACTATGAAATCTGCAAATATAAATACTGTATACTCTGTAAATGTACACCATAAGATCAGGGGTCGGGAACCTTTTTTATCAAGAGAGACAAAAAAAGACATTTTAAAATCTAATCCTCTGAGACCCATCCATATATACATACATATATATATATATATACATATATATATATATATATATGTATATCAGGGGTCGGGAACCTATAGCTCACGAGCCAGATGTGGCTGTTTTCATGACTGTATCTGGCTCTCAGATAAATCAGGTGGCCTTTCTTAACAGAATAACAAATACATAATTTCACTGTCATTGAAATAAAAATACAAAAAAGCCATCAAATAAAACAAAAACAGATGAATAAATCTCACGCATTTAAATCTATACATCTAGTTTCAATGCCACATCCCTGTGGCGCGCAGCGGAGAGCCAATCCTTTCTGTACGCCAGTATGTGGTTGTGTCCGATACCTTCAAACTCTAATTTTATTGGATTATAACAACAGCCACAGTCTGCGCATGTTGTTTTAGAGTTAAGAGATAAATTTTCCTCATTTTGATTTGCTCATTTCCACGAAGCCAAGCACAGCTGGCAAGCAAACACAAATGGACAGACATGGAAAAACTTCAACCCGCAGACCAGCTGATTGCCAAAACTTGGGACGTGCTTCCTGTCACATAAACATTGCAGCGTGTGAGTCCAGTAAAATTAGTTTCAAGGAATTGGACCTGCCCACATACAGAAAGGATTGGCTCTCCACTTCGCGCCACAGTGACGTGGCATTGAAAATAGATGAATAGATTTAAATGCGTTAGAATTCTTCAAGCCAGTCTGGTCATCTGGTGGTCACTTTCGGAAACAACGGCCCGCGTCTGGACGATCCGGACTAGTGGGAAACTACAGATTTTGTCAGTTGCATCCGAAATCCGTTAAAGCGACGTCCGTAAAACCGAGGCATGAGTGTATTACAATTAAGTGACTAGAAGGCTGCTGTGATTTACATACAAATAAAGAATCACGTATAACAGGCAACATTTCCAGGAGAACTACAGCCGGTTCTGTAAGAGACGCGGTAGATACTGTACTTACTGTACTCTTAAATGCACAAACTCTACTTAATGCTATTCTATTTTTAAACAAGAATTAATCACACCCAGTATTGAATTAGTTTCATTTATTACTGTTAACTGTACTTTATAGAATTTTTATGTAATGATCTGAAATTTAATGTCATTATTTAAAGGTAAATTTTAGGCATCTTTGTTCTACACTATTCATTTGCACAACATGGTATCTATCAGGTGTTTTACAGAAGCAGTCTATCTGTGAATGTAGGTCTATATACAATTCAGACTTACTCATTGTTCACACACTGTGTGTGTGTGTGTGTGTGTGTGTGTGTGTGTGTGTGTGTGTGTGTGTGTGTGTGTGTGTGTGTGTGTGTGTGATTTGCAGACCCTGATGCTGTCACCAATTTAATTGTCTCTATCAAAACCATATCATCTGTGTATCTAACCTGGAATTATACAGATGGAAGTGGGTGCGAGTTTATAGTAAATTGGACTAATGGCAATGAGAATAACAGCAATCACACTTCAAATACATATTATAACGTCACTGGTCTGACTGCTGGAGTGAACTACACATTCACTGTTACTGCAGTTTCTGCAGATAAACAGACTAGAGGACCAGAAATTCAAACCTCAACATTTACAAGTAAGTTTATTATTTGTAATTTTATTTACAAAAATAGTGATTCCATGATTTTCATCTTTTTACACATGAAATATTGTTCAGAAAAAGAAATGAATGAATGAAGTTATATTTACACTCCATAGTTTCATTATCATCAATTGGTTTTTTATCTCTGATGTTTTGAAAATAAACAGTGCTGTACATCATCTACAGCAAGTTCAATCATTCAAATGATAAATGGGTGAATTGAATAGTTTTGATATCCACTGTATGTGAGTGTTTCATGCCAACTTTGGGACCTACCGCAGGTATCAAATTTGAAATTAGTTAATTTTTTTCAGAAAATTGTAAAATTTCTCAGTTTAAAATCGGTTATCTCTGTTCTGTTGTGAATATACTAGTAATTGCCTCATTTCATTTCAAAGTCTTTTATTTTTCATTTTATTCAAATTTAAAGTACCTCCCAACTTTCCCGATGTTCGGGTTGTAAATAAACAAATTTAATCAGCAAATTTCTTACAGTGAACAAAAAGTGGGGCATGTTCCCACAGCATGAGTTCAGTATAATAAAGGATTACTCTGGAATTTTAAATTGTGATTGCATTGATAATTTAATAGATAATATATTCCACATATAATTTTTTATAATATTTATGTAAATTATCATCGTCATCATTTTCTGAACCACTTAATCCTAATTAAGGTTACAGAAAGGCTGATGTCCCTTTCTAGGCTGGGGCAGAGTTCACCCTGGACAGCTCGCCAGGCCATTGCAGGGCAGAAACAAGCAGACGGCGCTGCAGCCTACTCTTGTTAAAAATATTTATGTAAATACATTTCAAAATTATAGGGTAGTGGTGGTCTGATGGTAGGATGCTGGATTACTGATCAAAAGGTTGGAGTTGAAGCCCCACTATCAACTTGTTATCACTGCTGTTCCCCCCCAGTGCAGCTAATTGGATTGTCTAACGCCAGCCATGTCTCACAGTTTATGGTGAGGAACCAATGCTGACTTTCATCAAAAGTATCAGTGTGTTTCTGCCCTGCGATGGCCTGATGAGCTTACCAGTGTGTATTCCGCCCTTACTCAGAGTCGGCTGACATGGGCACCAGAGTCCCCGCGACCCACATCAAGATTAAGCGATTCAGAAAATGAATGAATTCCCTAATTATACCATAATATAAATTTGACTTTTTAATACATATTAATTTATTATGAAATAATTTCAGTTTCCACATCACAAACTTAAATAAAAAGTTGTTAAGATATGATAAAATAATTAGATCTTAAATATATAATAATAATAATAATAATAATAATAATAATAATAATAATAATAATAAATAGAAACACATTGACAGCTATGCAATGCAGCCTACTGTTGATGAATGTCAGCATCGGTTCACCTACGGTAAACAGTGAGAGACATGGCCGGCCTTAGATAATCCAGTTAGCTGCTCTGGGGGGACAGGAAGAAAATTCTTTTTCAGAATTTTTGTAAAACGATCTGTATTAAATTTAATAAATGCATAATAACAGATTAAATTGCAAGGTAGTGTTTTGAGAAAAAGTCACAGTAAGTAGAAAATGGCGTACCTGGATGAAAATACGATATCGCCAAAAATACATCTCTCAGAACATTCATTTCATTTTCTGTAACTGCTTAATCCTAGGGCCACAGGGAGGCTGGCGCCCATGAACTTATTCTCTGCTTAATTACTTATTAATATTCTCACAGATTCTACCTCATTGAGTATAAAGTGCTTGCTGAAAAATTTAAATATTAAAAAATATATATATAATAAAAATACATTTTTATAAGTTAATGTAAATTGTTCATTTTTAATATAGTGTGTTCTAAAATTTACTCACAGAACCTTCATTCATCGTTCATTTTCTGAAACCACTTAATCCTAATTAGGGTCACGTGGAGGCTGGTGCTCATCCCAACTGACTCCAGGCGAGGGCAGAGTACATCCTGGACAGCTCGCCAGGCCACCACAGGGTGGAAACACACTGATGGCTATGCAGCTGCTCCTGTTGAAAGTCAGCAGTGGTTCTTTTACTGCCTAACACCATAGACATTAAGAGACATGGCCGGCCTTTGATAACCCAGTTAGCTGCACTGAGGGGAAGTGACAACCAATGGAGAGTGGGGCTTGAACCCCCAACCTTAGGATCAGTGAGCCAGCTCCTTTATCACCAGGCCACCACTGCCCCTCACAGAATCTGATGTTGTGAAAGATCTGAATGTAACTGAAATTAAAACAAGCTCATTGTTTGTGAACTAGACAAAACCTATAGGAGAAAATCTTTCTTTAATGTACAGTGGAGCAATGACATCATCACTCTAAATTGAACAACCACAACCAATTTATAGAACATTACTAATCTCAGTCCAGGAGGAAATTACACCATACATACCATATTCGACGTAATACCCTGCTCCAATAAACGCCCCCATTTTGTGTGATCTTACGTCTAATAACCGCCCATGTGTATTGGGAGCAAAATCGTATATCAAACTTACCAATTTTATTTGACCAGTCTCTGTAACCATAAAATGAGGCGTTCACTGCCTGGAAAAGTGAGTTTACAGGGTATTTCAAGACCCCTGCCACTGGGGAATGTCTATAATGTTCATCAGTAACAACACATTTGATTGTTCCGCCCTGCTTTAAAAAAAAACAGGAAAATATTTTGCTGTGTTCTCTTTGTAAATGTCCAACAACCAATGAACCATTAGAAACTGCGACAGCAAAACTATGGATACTCTGAATGAATGGAGTGATGAGACAGATATGGACCTATCAGAAAGTGATGAACAGTATTTTTGACCAGATTCTCATGCTTATTAACTTCATAAATTTAAAGACGTTCCTGGCCATGTGCTTTTGTTTATGTTCGTGTTGATTGGTTCAATGTGCCATGTGCTAAAGTTGATATTCGTGTTGATTTTTCTCGATTTTACTTCTGGGAAAATATTTAAAGAAACAGCACCAGGAGGGAAAAGTAAGAGGTCTTTTATTTGAAATTTATGCTGTTTTCTGTTTATTTTCAGCTTTCATGTAAGTAGCTTGGCTAATACAACAAAATAAATAATATAAATACTCGTAAACTCTTTTATTGTTTTGTTATTATTCATGTTTTCCACCTTGATGGTAATAAGCATTTACCGTTCCACTTCGCTGGTAACATTTTAATAAGCGCCCACCCACTCCAATTTTTTTAAGTGCCCTGGGCACTTGTAACGTCAAATGCGCTATATCTGCTTTTGCTGCAGACAGTAGAACCGAAGGAGAACTAGTTGCTCTTTCAGTCTTTACAAGTATGTTTTAGAGAATTGTGTTGTTAGGTGATGACAAAAAATACATTTCTGGTCAGTGTTTGTTAATGGACTTCTATTGCCTTTACAGAACCCAACAGTGTAAACGATCTCACAGTAGTTAATGTTACCACCTCGTCTATATTACTGAACTGGACTGAGGCAATGGGAGAAATCTCTCATTATGAAATCCAGTATGAGAATTCCGATACAATAATCAGTGAGACTGCTGAACACAGCACGATTAACATAACTAATCTGACTCCTGGAGTTCAGTACATGTTCAAAGTGTTTGCAGTTGCTGCAGATAATGAAACAGAAGGAATTTACAGCAACATTTCAGCCTACACAAGTGAGAAATTTCACAGAAATATTACATATTATGTTCTTCAGTAATTTGGTATTTGTGGTGCATGGTGGTGTTGCACGAATTCTACAATTCCATGCTGTGTTTTACTGTCTGTTTAGAGTTTCTGCACATGATCTCTATATTTCTTTACGGCCATTTCAATGATCGATAACCTTTACTCACAGAACCTGATGTTGTGAAAGACCTGAAAGTGACTGAAATTACAACAAGCTCATTGTTTGTGACCTGGACTGAACCTAGAGGAGAAAAATCTTTCTTTAATGTACAGTGGAGCAATGACATCATCACTCAAAATTCAACAACCACAAACAATTCCTATAACATTACTAATCTCAGTCCAGGAGAAAATTACACCTTACTGATATCTGCTGTTGCTGCAGACAATAGAACCGAAGGAGAACCAGTTGGTCTTTCAGTCTTTACGAGTATGTTTCAGAGAATTGTGTTGTTAGGTGACGACCAAAAAATAAATTTCTGATCAGTGTTTGTTAATGGACTTCTGTTGCCTTTACAGAACCTGACATGGTAAACAATCTCACAGTAGTTAATGTTACCACCTCGTCTGTATTACTGAACTGGACTGAGGCGATGGGAGAAATCTCTCATTATGAAATCCAGTGTGAGAATTCCGGTACAATAATCAATGAGACTGCTGAACACATGATTAACATAACTAGTCTGACTCCTGGAGTTCAGTACACGTTCAAAGTGTTTGCAGTTGCTGCAGATAATAAAACAGAAGGAATTTACAGCAACATTTCAGCCTACACAAGTGAGAAATTTCACAGAAATATTACATATTATGTTCTTCAGTAATTTGGTATTTGTGGTGCATGGTGGTGTTGCACGAATTATATAATTCCATGCTGTGTTTAACTGTCTGTTTTGAGTTTCTACACACAATCTCTATATTTCTTTACGGCCATTTCAATGATCGCTAACCTTTACTCACAGAACCTGATGTTGTGAAAGACCTGAATGTGATTGAAATTACAACAAGCTCATTGTTTGTGAACTGGACTGAACCTAGAGGAGAAAAATCTTTCTTTAATGTACAGTGGAGCAATGACATCATCACTCAAAATTCAACAACCACAAACAATTCCTATAACATTACTAATCTCAGTCCAGGAGAAAATTACACCTTACTGATATCTGCTGTTGCTGCAGACAATAGAACCGAAGGAGAACCAGTTGGTCTTTCAGTCTTTACAAGTATGTTTCAGAGAATTGTGTTAGGTGACGCCCAAAAATAAATTTCTGATCAGTGTTTGTTAATGGACTTCTATTGCCTTTCCAGAACCCGACAGTGTAAAGAATCTCACAGTAGTTAATGTTACCACCTCGTCTATATTACTGAACTGGTCTGAGGCGATGGAAAAAATCTCTCATTATAAAATCCAGTATCAGAATTCCAGTACAATAATCAGTGAGACTGCTGAACACATGATTAACATAACTAATCTGACTCCTGGAGTTCAGTACACATTCAAAGTGTTTGCAGTTGCTGCAGATAATAAAACAGAAGGAATTTGCAGCAACATTTCAGCCTACACAAGTAAGTAATTTGATACATGGCGTGTGTGGTGGTGCAGCAGGTAGCACTGCATGGAGTCTGCCGGTCTGTGCTGTATTTTGCTTTCTGTGACATATCTACAATTTTTTTGTATGTTGCTGTGCTGTTGAGTTGGAGGTAGCAGAGATGAAAATGTTGAGGTTCTCTTTGGGAGTAACGAGGATGGATAGGATTAGGAATGAGCACGTCAGAGGGACAGCACATGTAAGACGTTTTGGAGACAAAGTCAGAGAGGCTAGATTGAGATGGTTTGGACATGTACAGAGGAGGGATAGTGAGTATATTGGTAATAGGATGCTGAGGCTGGAACTACCAGGCAAAAGGCCTAGAGGAAGACCAAAGAGACGATTTATGGATGTGGTAAAGGAGGACATGAAGGTCGTTGGTGTAAGAGAAGAAGATGTAAAGGATAGGGTGAGATGGAGGCAGATGATTCGCTGTGGCGACCCCTGAAGGGAAAAGCCGAAAGGAAAAGAAGAAGAAGAAGAAGAAGCTGTGCTGTTGAATGTATTGTACTGTTGACTGATCAGCAGTTTCTGAAGCAGTTGCTGTCAGCACAACATAGTTTCAGAGATCACACTTTTTATTCAGCATGATGTTTGATTTAAACAGTAAGCGGTTGACCTGTCTCTGCATGGTTTCATGCATTGTGCTTTATGATTGACTAATTGAACCACATGTTGTTGTTCTTAATCAAGTAAAGTGAGCATAGATTTCATTTTTGTATATGATTCATTTCTTTGTGTTTAATTTGTCAAACTATCTGAAGAGTGTTCAATTTCAGTGATTTGTGTGTGTGTGTGTGTGTGTGTGTGTGTGTGTGTGTGTGTGTGTGTGTGTGTGTGTGTGTGTGTGTTTTGCAGACCCTGATGTTGTCACCAATCTCACGGTCTCTAATAAAACCACATCCTCTGTGTATCTAACCTGGAATAATCCAAATGGAAGCTGGTCTCACTTCATAGTAAATTGGACTGATGGCAGTGAGAGTAACAGCAATAGCACGTCAGCTGCATCTTATAATATCACTGATCTGACTGCTGGAGTGAGATACACATTCACTGTTACTGCAGTTGCTGGAGATAAGCAAACAACAGGAGCAAAAACTCAGATCTCAACATTTACAAGTAAATCCTGTACCGCTGTTTATAATTTCATAATTTAATTGCAAAAACAGTGATTTCATGATTTTCATCTTTTTCCACATGAATTAATTCCGAAGGATTGTAAACTGTTCAGAAAAAGAAACAAATATGAACCCATGTGAAGCTGGAAATTATTTTATTGCAGAAAAAGCTTTAAGTGTATATGCACACTGTCTCGTTTCATTGTCGTAAGTGTTTTTTCACCTGTGATGATTTTGAAGTAAACAGTGCCTTATTTATGACGTTTGAGAACCCTGGATTCCTGTCGGTCACTATGAATGAAAAAAATCAAGCAATCACTCAAAAGTTGTATCTGATATTAAAAATCAAGACTAAAGCCAACAAGGAATAATTAAACTAATTGTTTGATCGGGTGACATTATCTTATTTACCTGTCATTGTTAGGAGTAATTGCCCCAGGACGCATAGTACATAAAGTGATAGTATTTCTGTTTATACATTTTTTAAGCCTCTTTATACGCCCAGCTTCACTAGTGATGCTTTAGTTGTTACTGACCAGAGACCTAATGTCAAAGAATTATACACATTGTTTCTACACATCTCTTTAAATAGTATGTGTATGTTTCTCTGAAAATTCTAAGTATTTATTATGTCTTTTCTTTTACTACTACTAATTAACATATGTATGATTCACAGAACCAGAAGCTGTCACCAACCTCACTGTCTCTAGCAGCACATCAACTGTTTATCTTACCTGGGCCCCGCCACCTGGAAACCAGTTCAGCTTTATAGTATATTGGACTGATGGCAGTGAGAATAAGAGCAGCGACACTTCAGCTGCATTTTATAATATCACTGGTCTGACTGCTGGAGTGAACTACACCTTCACTGTGACTGTAGTTGCACGAGATAACCAAACAACAGGACCAGAAACTCAGATCGCAACATTTACAAGTAAGTCCTGTGTTCTTGTTAGAACCAGTGTTATTTATTGGAAGGATTAAATTCCATTTTAGATTGACTCAGACTAACTGAACTTCAGAACCTGGTCAAAATACAGTACATTTTGTTCAACATGTTCATTTATTGCTTTCATTCCAAAAATGGTGGAAATATGCAACATAAAATTTATAACGCATTCAGTTGATTGTCGAAGATGAAGAATTAATATTGAAATACAGCTGTAGCATTATTGTCACACAATATTCAAAAACTCCTCAAAACCATGGTGTCTCACACTGAGATCTACTTATTGCATAGTTCTCAGCAGCTCTTTATTTCAGTTTTCCTGACGGGGTGATATGTGAGTCAGGTTGTGAGCAGTATCCTATATTTTATGCCTAATGCACCTTTATCAAGATGTTTCCTTTATTCACAGTGTGTTCTGTCGACATCACTGCTTTGGATGCTTAATACAACAGCTCACAATTCAAACTCCATTCCAAGCTATTAATCTACCATGGCTGGATGAAGATTTTTTTCTACCATATTAGAACATTACCACATTTTTTCTAATGTTTTTGTTACCAGATCTCAAATTCAAGGCCCATGGGCCAAATCTGGTCCCGCAACTCATTTTATGTGGTCCATGGGAGCTTTAAAAGAATATGATTATCATACAATCTTTGCATCAACCATTACTATGACATGTAATTCATCATCTTTCCACGAGGTGGCAACAATCTATTTCAAATAAACAACGAGTAATTCATTCAGTCATTTTCTGAACCACTTACCAGTGCAGCCATGAGGGGGGCACAAGTCAGTGTTCATCCTCAATCCGGTCCCAAGCCCAGATAAATGCAGAGGGTTCTGTCAGGAAGGGTATCCAATGTGAAACATTTGCCAAACTTGTAATGCGGATCATCAATACGAATGTCATACTGGATCGGTCGAGGCCCAGGTTAACAACGACCGCCATCAGTGCTGTTAACCAACTGAGTGCTGGTGGAAACTGGGCTACTGTTGGTTGAAGAAGGAGAGGCGGGAGGCGTGTCCATAGGCAGAGAGAGAAGAGGGAAAGCATGAGTCTAGGATCTAGGACTTAGAGTAGGGACCTTGAATGTTGGAACTATGACAGGAAAAGGTAGAGACTTGGCTGACATGATGCAGAGGAGGAAGGTGGACATACTGTGTGTTCAGGAGACCAGGTGGAAAGGTAACAAAGCTAGAAGCTTAAGAGCAGGGTTTAAGCTGTTTTATAATGGTGTAGATGGGAAGAGAAATGGAGTAGGAGTCATATTGAGAAGGGTTTTTTCTGGAATGTTCTAGAAGTGAAAAGAGTGTCAGACAGAGTGATGAGTCTCAAGTTAGAAATTGAAGGCGTGATGTTCAATGTTGTTAGTGCTTATGCCAAACAGGCAGGATGTGAGCTAGAAGAGAAGGTGAGATTCTGGAGTGAGTTAGATGAAGTAATGCAGAGTACCCCCAGAGGTGAAAGAGTGGTCATTGGTGCAGACTTCAATGGACATGTTGGTGCAGGCAACAGAGGGGACGAGGAAGTGATGGGCAGGTTTGGTATCCAGGACAGGAACACAGAAGGACAGATGTTGATAGATTTTGCAAAAAGGATGAAATGACTGTGGTGAATACTTTCTTCCAGAAGAGACAGGAACATGGGGTGACTTATTAAAGCAGAGGTAGGAGCACACAGGTAAGGAAGAGTGTCGTGTTGTCTTCAAGGAGGAGTTGAAACAGGCTTTGGGTAGTCAGGAAGTGCTTCCAGAGGACTGGACAACCACAGCCAATGTGATCAGGGAGACCGGTAGGAGAGTATTTGGTGTGTCCTCTGGAAGGAAAGTAGATAAGGAAACTTGGTGGTGGAATGAGGAAGTGCAGGAGTGTGTACAAAAGAAGAGGTTAGCCAAGAAGAAGTGGGACATTGAGAGGACCGAAGAGAGTAAACAGGAGTACAGGGAGACACAGCGTAAGGCGAAGGTAGCAGTGTCAAAAAGGCCAAACAGAGAGGCGATATAATGACTTGTATGATAGGTTGAACAGTAAGGAGGGGAGAAAATGATCTATACAGGTTAGCACAGCAGAGAAATAGAGATGGGAAAGACGTGCAGCAAGTTAGAGTGATAAAGGACAGAGAGGGAAATGTATTGACTGATGACAGAAGTGTGCTGGGAAGATGGAAAGAGTACTTTGAAGAGCTGATGAATGAGGAAAATGAGAGAGAAAAAAGAGTAGAAGGGGTGACCGTTGAGGAGCAGGAAGTAGCAGAGATCTAAGTAAGGGAGAAGTGAGGAGGGCATTGAAGAGGATGAAGAGTGGAAAGGCAGTTGGCCCTGATGACATACCAGTTGAGGTATGGAAGTGTCTAGGGAGGTAGCAGTAGATTTTCTGACAAGAATATTCAACAAGGTCTTAGAAAGTGAGCAGATGCCAGAGGAATGGAGGAGAAGTGTGCTTGTGCCCATTTTTAAGAACAAGGGCGATGTACAGAGTTGTGGCAACTACAGAGGGATAAAGTTGATGAGCCATACAATGAAGCTATGGGAAAGAATAGTGGAAGCAAGACTAAGGGCAGAGGTCAGCATTTGTGAACAACAGTTTGGTTTCATGCCAAGAAAGAGCACCACAGATGCAGTGTTTGCTTTGAGGATGTTAATAGAGAAGTACAGAGAAGGTCAGAAGGAGCTGCATTGTGCCTTTGTGGATCTGGAGAAAGCATATGACAGGGTGGCGAGAGAAGAACTGTGGTATTGTATGAGGAAGTCTGGAGTGACAGAGAAGTATGTTAGAGTGGTGCAGGACATGTATGATAGATGTAAGACAGTGGTGAGGTGTGCTGTCGGTGTGACAGAAGAGTTCAAGGTGGAGGTGGGATTCTACATCAAGGGTCAGCTCTCAGCCCCTTCTTGTTTGCTATGGTGATGGACAGGCTAACAGATGAGGTTAGACAAGAATCTCCATGGACTATGATGTTTGCAGATGACATTGTGATCTGTAGTGAGAGCAGAGACCAAGTGGGAGGAAAATCTAGAGAGGTGGAGGTATGCCCTGGAAAGGAGGGGATTGAAGGTTAGTCTTAGTAAGACAGAATACATGTGTGTGAACGACAAGGACCCAACAGGAACAGTGAGGTTACAGGAGCAGAGATAAAGAAGGTGGAGGATTTTAAGTACTTAGGCTCAACAATCCAGAGCAATGGAGAGTGTGGAAAAGAGGTGAAGAAGCGGTGCAGGCAGGTTGGAATGGATGGAGAAAAGTGTCCGTGTGATGTATGATAGGAGAGTATCGGCAAGAATGAAGGGAAAAGTGTACAAGACGGTGATGAGGCCAGCAATGTTGTATGGTTTAGAGACAGTGGCCCTGGGGAAAGACAGGAGTCAGAGTTGGAGGTAGCAGAGATGAAAATGTTGAGGTTCTCTTTGGGAGTAACTTGAGGATGGATAGGATCAGAAATGAGTACATCAGAGGACAGCACATGTTAGATGTTTTGGAGACAAAGTCAGAGAGGCTAGATTGAGATGGTTTGGACATGTACAGAGGAGGGATAGTGAGTATATTGGTCGTAGGATGCTGAGGTTGGAACTACCAGGCAAAAGGCCCAGAGGAAGACCAAAGAGAAGATTTATGGATGCAGTGAAGGCGGACATGAAGGTCGTTGGAGTAAGAGTAGAAGATGCAGAGGATAGGGAGAGATGGAGGCAGATCATTTGCTGTGGCGACCCCTGAAGGGAACAGCCGAAAGGAAAAGAAGTAGGAGCACACAGGTGGACTACATCATGTGCAGATGATGTAATTTGAAGGAAGTCAGTGACTGCAAAATGGTAGTGGGTGAGAGTGTTGCAAGACAGCATAGAATAGGTGTGTGCAGGATGATGCTGATGGTGAGGAAGGTGCAGAAGGCAAAGGCAGAGCAGAAGACAAAGTGGTGGAAGGTGAAAAAGGAAGGGTGTTGTGTTGTTTTCAAGGAGGAGTTGAAACAGGCTTTGGGTGGTCAGGATGTGCTTCCAGATGACTGAACAACTACAGTTAATGTGATCAGGGAGACACGTAGGAGAATACTTGGTGTGTCCTCTGGAAGGAAAGTGGATAAGGAGACTTGGTGGTGGAGTTAGGGAGTGCAGGACTGCATACAAAGGAAGAGGATAGCTCAGAAGAAGTGAGACATTGAGAGGACTGAAGAGAGTAAACAGGAGTACAGGGATACACAGCGTAAGGCGAAGGTAGCGGTGTCAAAGGCCAAACAGAGGGCGTATGACTTGTATGCTAGGTTGGATGGTAAGGAGGGAGAAAATGATCTATACAGGTTGGCACAGCAGAGAAATAGAGATGGGAAAGACATGCAGCAAGTTAGAGTGATAAAGGACAGAGAGGGAAATGTATTGACTGATGACAGAAGTGTGCTGGGAAGATGGAAAGAATACTTTGAAGAGCTGATGAATGAGGAAAATGAGAGAGAGAAAAAAGTAGAAGAGGTGACCATTGAGGACCAGGAAGAAGCAAAGATTAGTAAGGGTGAAGTGAGGAGGGTATTGAAGAGGATGTAAAGTGGAAAGGCAGTTGGCCCTGATGACATACCGGTGGAGGTATGGAAGTGCTAAGGAGAGGTAGCAATTGACTTTCTGACAAGAATATTCAACAAGGACTTGGACAGTGAGAGGATGCCGGAAGAATGGAGGAGAAGTGTGCTGGTGCAGAGTTGTTGCAATGACAGAGGGATAAAATTGATGAGCTATATGATGAAGTTATGGGAAAGAATAGTGGAAGCTCCACTAAGGGCAGAGGTCAGCATTTGTGAACAACAGTTTGGTTACATGTCAAGAAAGAGCACCACAGATGCAGTGTTTGCTTTGAGGATGTTAATCGAGAAGTACAGAGAAAGTCAGAGTGAGCTGCATTGTTCCTTTGTGGATCTGGAGAAAGCATATGATAGGGTGTTGAGAGAGGAAATGTGGTATTGCATGAGGAAGTCTGGAGTAGCAAAGAAGTATCTTTGAGTGGTACAGTACATGTATGCAAGATGTAAGACAGTGGTCAGGTGTGCTGTTGGTGTGACAAAAAGAGTTCAAGGTGGAGGTGGGACTGCATCAAGGGTCAGCTCTGAGCCCCTTCTTGTTTGCTATGGTGATGGACAGGCTGACAGACGAGGTTAGACAAGAATCTCCATGGAGTATGATGTTTGCAGATGACATTGTGATCTGTAGTGAGAGCAGAGAACAAGTGGAGGAAAATCCAGAGAGGTGGAGGTATGCCCTGGAAAGGAGAGGAATGAAGGTTAGCCTCAGTAAAACAGAATACATGTGTGTGTGAACGAGAAGGACCCAAGAGGAACGGTGAGGTTACAGGAAGCAGAGATAAAGAAGGTGTAGGATTTTAAGTACTTAGGCTCAACAATCCAGAGAAATGGAGAGTGTGGAAAAGAGGTGAAGAAGCGAGTGCAGGCAGGTTGGAATGGTTGGAGAAAATGTCCGGCGTGATATGTGGTAGGAAGGTATCAGCAAGAATGAAAGGAAAAGTGTACAAGATGGTGATGAGGCCAGTGATGTTGTATGGTTTAGAAACAGTGGCACTGAAGAAAAGACAGAAGGCAGAGCTGGAGGTAGCAGAGATGAAAATGTTGAGGTTCTCTTTGGGAGTAACGAGGATGGCTAGCATCAGGAATGAGCACCTCAGAAAGATAGCACATGTAAGATGTTTTGGAGTCAAAGTCAGAGAGGCTAGATTGAGATGGTTTGGACATGTACAGAGGAGGGATAGTGGCTACTGTATATTGGTAGTAGGATGCTGAGATTGGAACTGCAAGGCAGAAGGCCTAGAGGAAGACCAAAGAGGAGATTTATGGATGTAGTGAAGGAAGACCTGAAGGTAGTTGGTGTAAGAGAAGAAGATGCAGAGGATAGGGTGAGATGGAGGCAGATGAGTCGCTGTGGCGACCCCTGAAGGGAACAACCGAAAGGAAAAGAAGAAAGAAGACGATTTTCTGAATCGTTTGCGTTAATTATAGTTTTGGGGGGGCTGGCACCCATCTCAGCTGACTTTGGGAGAGTGCAGAGTACACCCTGAAGAGCTCACCAGGCAATTGCAGGGCAGAAACACGCTGACGGCTATGTAGTCTACACTGGATGAAAGTCAGCAATGGTTCTTTTACATGAACCTCACCATAGATAGCGAGATAGCGAGAGACATGGCTGGCCTTTGACAACCCAGTTAATGAACCAGTCATTTACGACTTAAGAAGGATTACGTGTTGTCAGAAGGAAGGTAAAAATGAAAAGCAAACAAAAAAGTAATAATTTTTCCCTAGCAGATTTCATGTTTCATGTTTCAGATTTAATTTATTTTTTAAATGGATGTTCAGTGATTATTCTGTCTTTGGTGACCTAGAGATTTTGTGATCTGGCCCTCAGTGAAAATGAGTTGGACACACCTGCGTCAGTTGATACAGAAATTTGGGGCCTCTAAACACATGTTTTCTTATTTGTAGTCAACAACCTGAAATTGTCTGGTGAGATAGCTAGTTTCCGGCTATTCCTGAGCCTCAATTTCTCCTCTAATATTTAGTTGTTGAGTGACACTTTTGTCAATGGAGTGCTCTCTTACAACAAAATCTTACAGGAGACAAATAAGCTTCCGCTTTGAATCTAGACCTCTGGCAAGACAAACTTTCTCCCAGCATCTTTCCTCCTGTTTTATGTTTTTTCTCTGAAAATTCATGTAATTTACATGCTCCTCAAAATTTATTCAGAGTAATCATTATACATGGATCAATACATTTTTCTGTCTAATCTTACCACAGTTGCCAAATCACCTATGAAATTCAATCTACCTATACAGTACATACACTAAATACAATATCAACTCATCTCTCACCACAACCTGGCAACCGACAGCTGCTGTCTGTCCTGGCCTGCAGACCAATTAAAATGCTGAATAACTTTTGATTTTTTTTTTTTTTCTTGTAAATCTTATTTGCGACAAGAATGTCAGGGGGTTAAGTCAAGAAATGATAAATATTAATAAAAAGTGATGTGCATTTTTACCACAGTGTTAAATGCAGGGTTTTGTGCTGTGGAAATAATTATTACATCATATGACACTTTTTTAAGTTCAGCCTGGCTACTACAGTACTCTGGTTGTAGGGCAGTTTGATCACATTTTATAACCCCACTTCTTTCACTGTGTGTATGTGTGTGTGTGTGTGTGTGTGTGTGTGTGTGTGTGTGTGCGTGCGTGCGTGCGTGCGTGCGTGCGTGCGTGCGTGCGTGTGTGTGTGTGTGTGTGTGTGTAATGTATGTGTGTGTGTGTGTGATTTTCAGACCCTGATGTTGTCACCAATCTCACTGTCTCTAATAAAACCACATCCTCTGTGTGTCTAACCTGGAATAATCCAAATGGAAATTGGTCCCACTTCATAGTAAATTGGACTGATGGCAGTGAGAGTAACAGCAATAACACGTTAGGTGCATCTTGTATCCCTGATCTGACTGCTGGAGTGAACTACTCATTCACTGTTTCTGCAGTTGCTGGAGATAATCACACTAGAGGAGCAGAAACTCAAACCTCAACATTTACAAGTAAGTCCTGCACTGCTGACATTACTGCATTAAAAATAAATGAATATGCAATCAATTCCAGATTTACTGGCACTGGACTTGTATGATACATGGTTTTTTTTTGCTCATGGTTTTTAGAAATAATTTTCTTCAGGTTAAGTATGCAACAAGCACATAACAGAACATAGCAAAGTTAACTATAATTCCTTTTATAAGTTGATTGTCTAATATCTAGAAGGAGTATCAATTTTCAACTTTTTAAAAAAATATTATTTATGTTATTTTCAAAATGATATGGCATATTGTTGTAAATGTATTTCTATTTCTGTGTAACTGTAACACTTTGTGTGTAAATGTACAGTTGGCCCTGTTTTAGTGTGTGTGTGTGTGTGTGTGTGTGTGTGTGTGTGTGTGTGTGTGGTTTCAGAGCCAAATGCTGTCACCAATCTCACTGTCTCTAACAAAACTTCATCATCTGTGCATCTAACCTGGAATAATCCAATTGGAAAGTGGTCCAACTTCATAATACAATGGTCTGACAGCAGTGAGAATAACAACAGTCACACTTCAACCTCAATTGTGTATCAAACCTGGAATACGTCAGATGGAAACTGGCCCCACAGTATAATAGATGAGACTGGTGACAGTGAGAATAACACCACTGCCCTTTCGGGTACATCTTACACTGTCACTGGTCTGACTGCTGGAGTGAACTACATATTCACTGTTACTGCAGTTGCTGGAGATAACAAAACTAAAGGAGCAGAAACTCGAACCTCAACATTCTCCAGTAAGTCCTACCTGTCCTGTTGATGAAGACAGCTGCATACAATAGCCTGATTAGATTATATTTTAGATTATATTTGGCCAAACACCTGAACTTGATCAGAATACAGGACAGTGCGAAATGAGATGATTTCTGTCTGTTATTAGTTCTCACAGTACACCATATGAACATAGTATTGTTTTAGGGTTTTTCAACCAGAGCTTTAAGTATCCAGAGTGATATACAGCTGGATTTAAATACATTCCTTGAACTAATATTTAAAATTTGGAAATATATAGACCCCCAGTGCAGCTAACTGGGTTATCAAAGGCCGGCCATGCCTCACACCATAGACAGTGAGAGGTCTGTAAAAGAACCATTGCTAACTTTCGTCAAGAGTAGCTGCAAAGCCATCAGCATGTTTCCGCCATGCGATGGCCTGGCAAGCTGTGCAGGGTATAGCCTGCCTTCGCTCGGAGTCGGCTGGGAGGGCGCCAGCCTCCCCGCGACCCTAATTAGGACTAAGCAGTTACAGAAAATGAAGAATGAAATATATGGATGTTATTAATTAATGTGTGTGTGTGTGTGTGTGTGTGTGTGTGTGTGTGTGTGTAATTTGCAGACCCTAATGTTGTCACCAATCTCACTGTCTGTAATAAAACTACATCCTCTGTGTATCTAACCTGGAATAATCCAAATGGAAGCTGGTCTCACTTCATAGTAAATTGGACTGATGGCAGTGAGAGTAACAGCAATAGCACGTCAGCTGCATCTTATAATATCACTGATCTGACTGCTGGAGTGAGATACACATTCACTGTTACTGCAGTTGCTGGAGATAATCAGACTAAAGGAGCAGAAACTCAAACCTCAACATTTACAAGTAAATCCTGTACTGATATTTATTTCATAATTTTATTTACAAAAATAATTTAATGATTTTTGTCCTTTATTTATTAAATGGATTAGATTAAATTGTTCATAAAATTTAGGTCAGACTAACTGAACATTGAAACCTGAACAAATTATAATACTGTTTAAAATGAATAATACATTTTCCCTGTGTGTGATTACAGGTCCTTCTCAAAAAATTAGCATATTGTGATAAAGTTCATTATTTTTTGTAATGTACTGATAAAAATGAAACTTTCATATATTTTAGATTCATTGTACACCAAGTGAAATATTTCAGGTATTTTATTGTTTTAATACTGATGCTTTTGGCATACAGATCATGAAAACCCAAAATTCCTATCTCAAAAAATTAGTATATTTCATCCGACTAATAAAAAAAAAAGTGTTTTTAATACAAAAAAAGTCAACCTTCAAATAATTATGTTCAGTTTTGCACTCAATACTTGGTCGGGAATCCTTTTGCAGAAATGACTGCTTCAGTGCGGCGTGGCATGGAGGTAATCAGGCTGTGGCACTGCTGAGGTGTTATGGAGGCCCAGGATGCTTCGATAGTGACCTTAAGCTCATCCACAGTGTTGGGTCTGGTGTCTCTCAACTTTCTCTTCACAATATCCCACAGATTCTCTATGGGGTTCAGGTCAGGAGAGTTGGCAGGCCAATTGAGCACAGTAATACCATGATCAGTAAACCATTTAGCAGTGGTTTTGGCACTGTGAGCAGGTGCCAGGTCGTGCTGAAAAATGAAATCTTCATCTCCATAAAGCTTTTCAGCAGATGGAAGCATGAAGTGCTCCAAAATCTCCTGATAGCTCGCTGCATTGACCCTGCCCTTGATAAAACACAGTGGACCAACTCCACTGACCAACACTGGACTTCAGGCATTTTGGCATTTCCTTCTCCCCAGTCTTCCTCCAGACTCTGGCGCCTTGATTGACATGCAAAATTTGCTTTCATCTGAAAAAAGTACTTTGGACCACTGAGCAACAGTCCAGTGCTGCTTCTCTGTAGCCCAGGTCAGGCGTTTCTGCCACTGTTTCTGGTTCACAAGTGGCTTGACCTGGGAAATGCAGCACCTGTAGCCCAGTCCACTGCTTCCACAGGTCCCCCAAGGTCTGGAATTGGCCCGTCTCCACAATCTTCCTCAGGGTCCGGTCACCTCTTCTGGTTGTGCAGCGTTTTCTGCCACACCTTTTCCTTCCCACAGACGTCCCACTGAGGTACCTTGATACAGCACTCTGGGAACAGCCTATTCGCGCAGAGATTTCTTTCTGTGTCTTACCCTCTTGCTTGAGGGTGTCAATGATGGCCTTCTGGACAGCAGTCGGGTCGGCAGTCTTACCCATGATTGTGGTTTGAGTAATGAACCAGGCTGGGAGTTTTTAAAAGTTTGTGTTTTCATGAGCTGTATGCCAAAATCATCAGATTTAGAACAATAAAAGACCTGAAATATTTCAGTTGGTGTGCAATTCATCTAAAATATATGAAAGTTTAATTTTTATCAGTACATTACAGAAAATAATGAACTTTATCACAATATGCTAATTTTTTGAGAAGGACCTGTATATCTTTTATGTCAGACACCTGGGTTTAGATGCAACTGAAACAAAGCTTTGTGTGTGTGTGTGTGTGTGTGTGTGTGTGTGTGTGTGTGTGTGTGTGTGTGTGTGTGTCATTCACAGAACCAAATATTGTCACCAGTGTCATAATTTCTAACAAAACCACATCGTCTGTGTATCTAACCTGGGCTGAGCCAGATGGAAATTGGTCCTACTTTTTAATAACCTGGACTGATGTCAGTGAGAATAACATCAATATCACTTCAAGTTTATCTTACACTGTCACTGGCCTCAATGCTGGAATGAACTACACATTCACTGTTATTGCAGCTGCTGAAGACAAAACTATCGGAGCAGCAACTCAAAAATCAACATTCACAAGTAAGTCCTGCACTGTTTTGTAACATGTTTTTATTTTCTTTAAATTTCTGCTCATTAACTTTATTTTTATTATTGATGCATGTCAAATTTACTGAGTATCACGTCCGCATGTAAGCAATTTGTGATCCATCACAGGTAGGTGGGTATGAAGTTGGAAATGTTTACACTTCCCTCCATTACCCTCGTTAAGATGTGTTCTTTAGATTCTAATAAATTATTTTTTCAATAATGTAAGACCACAATGAAAAGGGAAATTCATCCTTTATTTCAAGTGCATTTATTCAGTGGGAAAATTATCTCACATTGAGTAATAATTTTTTTACATTAAATCATGTTTGCGACGCTTATTCATATCCCTGATGTTAATATTTTGTACAACCCCCTTTTGCTAACATAACATTACCTCATCTTTTCCCATCATGTTTCACAAGATGGGAGAATACAGAAATAGGGATCTTCGATAACTACACTTTGACAATCTCTCAAAATCATCCTGGTCCTCTCCTTTTCTGCTCACTCCATCACTCCACAGGTTTTCAATGGGGTTGAGGTCTGAGGACTGAGATGGCCATGGGAGGAGCATGATTTTGTGTATGATCAACCATTTCCGTGTAGATTTGGCGACATGTTTAGGGTCGTTTCTCTTGCTCAAAGTCCCAGTGATGAGCTGAAGCTTTCGGGTCGATTTTGATCAGGCCTCTAGATTTTGATTTAAAATGTCCTGGTAGTTCCAAACGTTCATGATGTTTTGCACCCTAACAAGGTTCCCAGGTCCTCTGGAAGAGAAACAGGCCCACAGCATCACCGATCTTCCCCCATACTTCACAGTGGACATGAGGTGCTTTTCTACATACTCATCTTTTGTGTTCCACCAGACCCACTTAGAGTCTTCGTTTCCAAAAAGTTCTATCTTAGTCTCATCTGACCAATGCACACGTTCCCAGTTGAAGTGCCAGTACCATTATAACAAACTCCAGACATTTGGGAATGTGAGTGAGAAAACATTTTTTTCCGTGCTTGTCTCCCAAACAGCTTATGGGCTGATAGTTGTTTTGGAGACTTTGTGACTCCAAGATGCTCCCATCTGCTGTAATTCTTTACAAGTGAACTTTGGAAAACATTTTATTTCTCTTACCATCCTCCTCACTACGCATGCTGGAAAAATAACCTTACGTCCTCGTCCAGGCTTGTTTAACACTGGTCCGGTTGTTTTAAACATCTGAATGGGGGCAGTGGTGGAATGGTGGTAAAGGGCTCTGGATCGCTGATCCTAAGGTTGGGGGTTCGAGTCCCACTCTCCACATGGTTGTCACTGTCCTCCCAGTGAAACCAAACTGGGTTATCAAAGGCCGGCCATGTCCCTCACTGTCTATGGTGTGAGTTTCATGTAAAAGAACCATTGCCGACTTTTGTAAAGAGTAGCTGCATAGCCATCAGCGTGTTTCTGTCCCTTGCTGAAGGGTTGTGGCAGGAAGGGCATCTGATGTAAAAACCTATACCAAAAAATCAAACATACGAATCTGTTGATTCGCTGTGGTGACCCCTGAAAAAGAGTAAAAGCCGAAAAGAAGAAGAAGAAGAATGATTCCTCTGACAGTAGAGATGGGCAGGTGGAGGCGAGGGACTATTTTCTTGTAGCCATTGCCTGACTTGTGAAAGTCAACCCATCTGATTTACTTGAATGGTGAGTTCCATTGTCTTTCCCATGTTGAAGAGTGGATAAGAGAAATGGTCTCTGTGCCACATCATATTTATTCTCAATGGAAACAAGAAGTGATGCATCACTAATTAAATGTTCTTAGATACTCTGATCAACTTTGTAAACTGTATTACTGACAGAAATACTTCAATTACATTTATATCCTAGGAATTGTTGGGGTGCCAATAATTGTGGAACAGGTGATTTTGTTAAAAATTGTTATTTTTTTTTAGTCATGGATTTTTTTCCCCCCTTAAAATTCAGTTGAGTTAAAGGTTACATTTTTCTACAATTTTCAGTGTGAGAGTAGCTTCTGCAATAAAAATTGAATTTATTTGAGGGTGTTTAACACATCTTAACCAGGGGTGGCAATAACTGTGGAGGGCGGTTTTGAAGTTGTTGAACTTTAAATGTGATTTTTCTCTAAAACTCCATGTTTGAGGCCCGTCATAATTTGGGCGATTCTTTGGGGAATGTTTTTGAGTTGGTGACTGTCAGTGATGATCTGCGATGAAAAGCAGTGGTTGGCAACAAACTGTTCAACTGAATTCTTTGTAGTTGGTGACTGTATTGCTAACTATCAGCAGCCATGGTCACAGACATGGTTGCAGACAGTTATGGAGAGTTGCAGATTGTCTGAGACTTTATTGGCAACAATAAGCGACTGTAGTTGTGGAGCTGACGATATCCGTCACCATAATGCTGAGATGAAAATCTGAAGGTTAGCAACTAGCTCTGAGAATGTCTACAACTAAGTCGATGATATTGGTCACAGATCCCTCGTGCTTGCTCCTGACCTAAAAATTGATCAAATCGTGGGCACTATCAGGCATAATCGCCCAAATGAGATCGGGGCTTAAAAAGCTGAAAATTCCTGGCAGGTTTTGGTTAGTTACTCTAAAACAAGCAACATTCATTCTATAAATAGGTAGGGTAGGTAAAGTCTGTTGGGTTTTTACACTCGAGCCTCGTGGCTCATCAGGCCGGTGCTTATCCCCGGTTTCCATAGCGTGAAGCAACCAGGAGTTCAACTCCCCCTGGATGGGACGCTAGTCCATCGCAGGTTACCTCTTCCCAGTATATTTTTACTGGTACCCATTTATACTGCTGGGTGAACAGAGGCACACTTGTGGTTGAGACCTTGCCCAGGGGTCTTAGCACAGTGGGGGTCTAACTGGGATTTGAACACACAACCTCCAAATCATGAGCGCAGCACCTTAACCACTCCACCACCGGCCCCACTATTTTCTAAATAGCTTAACTCTAATTAGGGTCGCAAAGAGGCTGGTGCCCATATTATCCAACTCTGTGCGAGGGCAGAGTACATCCTGGACAGCTCACCAGGCCACCACAGGGCAGAACCATGCTGACAGCTATACTCTTATACTATACCAGCTATATATCAGCTATACTCTTGACGAAAATCAGCAATGGTTCTTTTACAGCCTCTCACCATATACAGTGAGAGACATGGCCGGCATTTGATAACCCAGTTAGCCTCACTGGAGGAAAACAAGGGTAGTGGTGGCCTGGTGGTAAAAGGTGCTGGATTTCTATTCCTAGTATTGGGGATTCGAGTCCTGCTCTCAACAAGGTTGTCACTGTCCCCTCAGTGCAGCTAACTTGGTCATCAAAGGCCGGCCATGTCTGTCACTGTTTACGGTGAAAGGCATGTAAAAGAACCATTGCTAACTTTTGAGAAGAGTAGCTGCAAAGCTGTCAGTGTGTTTCCACACCTTGTTCAAAGGGTTGTGTCAGGAAGCGCATCCGACGTAAAAGCCTATGCCAAATCAAATGTGCGAATCATTAATATGACTTTCATGAAGATGGAGGTAGATGATTAGATGTGGCCACCCCTGAAAGAGAACAGCCGAAAGGAAAAGAAGAGGAGATATACATATATATGTGTGTGTGTGTGTGTGTGTGTGTGTGTTACAAAAAATTGAGACAAATATTGGTATCTGTGATTTTTTTTGACTGATCTGGATCGACAACAAATCACTTTCTAATTTTTGCTGATTTTATTTGTAAAGGGATTTCACTCGTAGGTCTGTTTTATTTTTGCTTTGATCAAAACATATCGGTTTTTTTGGCTATTTGAAACAGTTTTTAGATATTAGAATTATTATGTATTAAATGTACGAGTAAAATAGAATTATTATTATCAATAATTTGTGTGTGTGTGTGTGTGTGTGTGTGTGTGTGTGTGTGTGTGGTTACAGAGCCAAATGCTGTCACCAATCTCACTGTCTCTAATAAAACCACATCCTCTGTGCATTTAACGTGGAATGAGCCAAAAGGAAACTGGTCCTACTTTATCGTAAAATGGACTGATGGCAGTGAGAATAACAACAGTAGCACTTCAAACTCGTCTTACACTGTCAATGATCTGGATCCTGGTGTGAACTACACATTCACTGTTATTGCAGTTGCCGCAGATGGAGAAACTGAAGGGGCACCAACTCAAAACTTTACATTCACAAGTAAGTCCTATATTGCTCATAATTGAACTGTTGAAGATATATATATATATATATATATATATATATATATATATATATATATATATATATATATATATATATATACAGTTGGCCCCCAATTAACGAGATTAATCCATTCCAGAGCCCCCTCCGTATAGCGGGGATTTCGTAAGTAGGGGTCGCATCTTACATGTTAACCGCCGAATTCGTTCCAAGGCTCCAGTCTTTGGACTGGATAAACCCCATAAACCCTTTAGAAATGATAAAAGTACACCAATTTTGCATGAAATATGTGTTAAAAGTTAAATAAAATTATTTATTAAACCATTTAAACATTTTATTAACAGATTAAACCATTTTATTAACATATTTATGAATTAAACCATTATTAAACATTTTTTATTAACACACACACACACAGACAGACACAGACACACACACACACACACACACACACACCTCTCTCTCTCTCTCTCTCTCTCTCTCTCTCTCTCTCTGTCTCGCGCGCGTGCCGGGCCACGCCCACAAGACGTGAATTCAAAGCGCATTCCCTGCTTGACAAACTCAACTTTAATTTGATTCCTTGAGGGATCGGAATTCCAGATGAGCTCAAATGCACCCACATTTATGAGACATTTACTGAATTAAAACAACTTAAAAAACTAAACTAAAAACTATAGAGTGAAGCTTCCTCCCGTCTCTATCTAGGAGGCCAGCTGGGCGGGATGTTGAGAGACAGCCAATGAGAGAGCAACTCGCGTGTCGTGTGAAATTTTGATTGGCACGTTTGAATTTTGAATTTCTTTTTGGAAAATGGTTTAAGTAACCGGGGGATTTCAAACACACAGGAGTCTTCGTAAGTTGGGGGCCGACTTATACATGTATTTATGTATATATATATATATATATAAATGATATTCATGCTGGAATCACCTTCACTTCAGTGAGCTGCAATATACCTGCTTGCACTCAATGGCCATTTTTACCCCTCAGCCCAATGATCGAGATGTCCATCAATTTTCCCCCGTCTGTTTTTCCATTTGTACACAGTATCATTTCTGTGCATTATTTCAAAAATTGCATCACTAACCATCACCATTTTTAGGTTTAATTCTGGGAATGGTAACTCGTCAAGCCTATCGATTTGCCTTGCAGTTATGTTTGGACGACAGTGCTCTACATACTGAACCAAAAAATATTACCTATTCCTTATAGAACTTCTTAAGTATAAGATCACCACAAACACAAGATGTTCTGCCAAAAAATGAATGGAAACCAATCATTCATTCATTTTCTGCTTAATCCTAATTAGGGTTGCGGGGAGGCTGGCGCCCATCCGAGTTGACTCCGTGCAAGGGCAAAGTACAGCCTGCCTGGCCATCGCAGGATAAACACATGCTGATTGCTATGCAGCTACTCTTGTCGAAAGTCAGCAATGGTTCTCTTACATGCCTCACACCATAGACAGTGAGAGACATGGCTGGCCTTTGATGACCCAGTTAGCTGTACTGTGTGGACAATGACAACCTTAAGGTCTTGAACTGCCAACCTTAAGACTAGTGATCCAGCACCTTTTACCACCAGGCCATCACTCCCTCTACCATAAACCATTAATTGGTCATTTTACAATACTATAATTCTTGGCAGTGTGTCTGTTAAGAGCAACTCATGAACCACTTGAGCCTGAAAATTGGTGTTGAGAAATGTGCTGCATGTGTAATGAATCACTGACCAGTTTTCAATGGTGCACGTAGCTATGATTTAAAACTCTCGTCCTTGTCCTTGTCCTTCTCCTTCTTCTTCTTCCTCTTTTACCTGTTGCTGATAGGGGCCACTACAGTGGTGAATCTTGCTCTGTCCTCTGTCTCCCTCTTTCTCATGCAAATAAATCACCTGAATGTCCTCCCTTATCACATCGCTCAATCTCCTCTTTGACACGCCCCCTCTCTTCTCCTCCTAAGAGGAAGTTTGATCCTCATTCATTCTTTTACCAATATACAATTCATCCTTTCTCTGAACATTCCTAAACTATTCCAATTCTGGCCTCCCTCATTTTATTTCCAATCACTCCTACCTGTGGTGTCCCTCTAACACATTTGTTTCCTATTCTCTCCAGACTCATCATTCATTCATTTATTTTCTGAACCTCTTAATCCTAATAAGGGTTGCAGGGAGTCTGGAACCCAGCTCAGCCAGCTCTGGGCAAAGGCAGAGTACACCCTGGACAGCTCACCAGGCCATTGCAGGTTAGAAACATGCTGGTGTCTATGTAGCTCAGAGGTTCCTAACCACCCGGCCTCGGACCGGTACAGAAAGGCCTAATTAAAAAAAAGCTATTTTATTAAATATCGTGTCTTTTATTTTGAACAACTGCTCATCTCGGTCTTCGTCAAAACAACCATCATTGGAAAGTTTCCCACTAATTCAGTGGGATGGTGAGTTGTACTGTAATGCACTTTATTTTTATTGTCATTGTTAACCTGGGCCTCGACCGATCTGGTATGACATCCGTAGTGATGATCCGCATAACAAATTTGGCAAATGTTTCACATCGGATGCCCTTCTTGACACAACCCTCTGCATTTATCTGGGCTTGAGACTAGCGTGAGGATGAACACTGACTTGTCGTCCACCCCCCTCACAGCTGCATTTTTATTCATGCTGCATATTTGATTATGATCAATATATTTACTCTAGGGACCCCCATGTAAGTAAAGGTCATGTGACTAGTCAAACAATCCATTCACAAACAGTTATACTCAGTGTTTAAGCCATCTGATTGCTGAACAGAATATTGAGTTTCAATCTCAGTACTGATGATCTGCTGGTGGAGGCAAAGCTCTTAAGTATCAGTTGCTGACATACATAAATGAGATAAATGTATTGCCCTTTCACTTCCATAAAAGGTTCTCTGTGTATGTAATTCTTAGCTATATGGATGCTAGCTTGATCTCTGGAGCACCTACATGCTGGCACACACACGTGCAAGTGTAATGGGTGAAAAACCATGTACAGCACTACCTGTGGCCACCATGAATATTATTTAATAGAATATGGACTGGTTAAGCCCTCTTTGTTCCATGTGCTCATTATTATCAACGTTGATTTTCTGAGCTGCTTGTGTGTGTGTGTGTGTGTGTGTGTGTGTGTCGTCATTTGCAGACCCTGATGCTGTCACCAATTTAATTGTCTCTACCAAAACCATATCATCTGTGTATCTAACCTGGACATATCCAAATGGAAACTGGTCCTACTTTATAGTAAATTGGACTGATGGCAGTGAGAATAACCGCGGTAACACTTCAAATGCATATTATAATGTCACTGGCCTCAATGCTGGAATGAACTACACATTCACTGTTACTGCAGTCGCTGGAGACCAAACTTTAGGAGCACAAACTCAGACCTCAACATTCACAAGTAAGCCTTATACTGTTGGTAGTAACAGCACGTCAACCTACCAATTTTTTTTTTAAGTAATAATATATTTCTCTCAGCAATGGTCATTATTGTGTCTGTATGGTATACAGGGATCCTTTGCTACTTCTCTACTGCTTCAATTAATGCAGCTTGAGTGCATTGTGTTTTTTTTAAATAAATCAATACATTTTCATTGAATTAAGAAATAAGGAAATTAAGGAAGAATGGGAGAAAAGTTATGGAAAATGTCACAAAAACAAGGCCAATTATGCAAAAAAAAAACCCAAAAAAACCCCAAAAATAACAACAACCCAAAATGTTTAAACCTTGTATAAGTAACCTATACGAGTTTGTATTGTATACGATCTCTCTCGCTCTCTCTCTCTCTCTCTCTCTCTCTCTCTCTCTCTCTGTCGCTCTCTCTCTCCATAATCATGTATACATTATCAATATGTCCCGTGTTTAAACTCCTGGTTCCTCTCAAGCGCAGCACAGCAGATCTGATCAGATTTATAGAGAGTTTCACTCTTATCCAATTCATTATAATACTGGGGTCAATTTGTTTCTTCTTTGAAACGTTTGGCAGGACTTCAGAAATGTGTAGGTTCTGCTGTAAAGCACGTGTCAGCCACGCCCCCCTCTGCTGGAGCCTAGTATTAAGTGTACCTAAGGATAATGTTTAATCATATTTCATACTTGTATTTATGATATATCTGACTATAGATTTTATTCCATTTATATCTCTACTTGTTCTTCGATTTCATTTCACTTTCACTTCTGTCTTTGGATGTTTGCAAAAAGAATGTTGGTAAGTTGGGGACCGTCTGTATTTATATTTTATTCACATCTTATGTTGTTTTTTTAATGTTTAATTGTTATTATAAGCATTTATAGCATTGAATATGTATTTATTGATATTATATACATGTACGTATACGTCACTCGGAGGAGTGATCCTACTTCGCAGGCAGATTTCGATGGTCGTGTGGGGATCTTGGTCTCAATTAACCACGGATAGTGAGGGATCCCTGTATATGGGCCTTAGTTTTAAATTTATACAATTATATAGACCCCGATTAAGACACTTTCCCTGAGCCATTATTTCGCATGTCAGTAATTACACTGTGTGTGTGTGTGTGTGTGTGTGTGTGTGTGTGTGTGTGTGTGTGTGTGTGTGATTTGCAGACCCTGATGCTGTCACCAATTTAATTGTCTCTGCCAAAACCACGTCCTCTGTGCATCTAACCTGGAGTAATCCAAATGGAAACTGGTCCCACTTCATAGTACATCGGACTGATGGCAGTGAGAATAACAGAGAATACACTTCAAATGCATATTATGATGTCACTGGTCTCACTGCTGGAGTGAACTACACATTCACTGTTACTGCAGTCGCTGCGGATAATCAGACCAAAGGAGCAGAAACTCAAACCTCCACATTTACAAGTTAGTCCTGTACTATTATTATTATTTATATTTTTTTTTACTGTTTTTACAGCAACATTAAACTGAATAATCTGCTGTGGAGAGAACATGGAGAGATACAGCCATGTGAACAAAAAAATACATTCCTTGGATTTGTCTTAAAAACATTTGAACAAACAAGTCACCTTCTTTAATTGGGTGTCTCCACAGAAGGCTGATATTTTTATACTCCTTATATTCTTGTAATATTCACTTACTCACTCATTTGCCAAACCGATAAATACTATTAGGATCCCAGAAAACAGACTACACCCTGAATAGCTTGTCAGACCTTTGAACACACTCACACTGATGGGCAATTTGTAGCATTTAAGTAGCTTAATGTGCTTATCTTTAGACTGTGGGAGAAAATTTTAGTATCCATAGAAGGCCACACAGGCATGTGGAGGACAGGCAAACTCCACATAGAAATGCCCGACCCTGGGACATGAATCCAGGACCCTCTTGCGATGAGGCATACGTGCTAACCACTATGTCAAAAAAAAAATACTGTCTTGGCATCAGATGCAAATCTTGCTGAAGTTTTTGCCCATGTAAATTTCTTCAGTTGTGAGATTTTTGTTGGTTTTCTTACATCTACGGCCATTTTCATCAACATTGAGATAGGGTTCAAATCTTGACTTTGACGAGGCCATTCCTTAACTTGTCATGTCTTCTTTTTAATCCATTCACTGGTGGTTGATTTATTAAAGAAAGTCAGCCTATCTGGAATTTCTGATGTTATGGATTGAAGATAAATGTAAACATGTGCTTAATTTTTCCACGTCACGGATCTGTTGAAGTTTAAATTTGTTATTTTTAATAATTTTTTATTGCTTTTTTTAAATTATGAAAATTACTTTGAGTTGGCAATTTTGTGTTTCATTTATAAGAGTAGATCACGTGTACCTGTTGGAACTGTATCAAAGATGGTGAAACAGATATTTATTCAAATGTGTTTAAAATGAATCAACAGTTTACATGGAATGTGTGTATTTCACATGACTCGACTCTCTCTGTGCCACGTGTGTTTTTAACAATAGAAGTGGTGTGACAAGTTGAGAATTACCTGACTGATATCAGCAGTTGTATGAATTTTATATACGTACTGTATTACTATAGTGTAGATAAGAATCATGATGCTTAAAATATCCAAACAAAATTGTCTCGCTGTATTTACTCAATGCAACTTACAACATCAAAGTGAAAGATAACATAGCAACAGCTCAGAAAAAATAAAAACCAGAATCTCGGTTTAAGGACGACCTGCGTAAATGTCTGTAGTCTGTGTAACCATCCTTTGTTTTTATTGCAGGCCTGAGTCTGCTGTTATGAGAAGCATTGAGTAAATACAGTTGGAAAATATTTGTGTTCATTTCAGCAAAACATTTTCAACAACATGAATATCTTGCAAGGGGATGATACCCACATGCAGTATGGTGGTGTAGTGGTTAGCACGTCCACATCACAGCAAGACGGTCTAGGGTTCGATGCCCAGCTTGGTTGTTTCTGTGCGGAGTTTGCATTTTCTCCTTGTGCTTGAATGGGTTTCCTCCACGCACTCTGGTTATCCACACACACACACACACACACACACACGGTCCAAAAACATGCACAGTAAGTTCACTGGCCGTTCCAAATTGCCTGAAAAAATGTTTGTGAATATCAGGTCTGTGATGGCCTGCGGCGCTGTCTAGGGTGTACCTTGACCTTGCCCAGAGTCGGCTGAGATAGGCGGCAGCCTCCCTGCATCCCTAATTAGGATTAAACGGGACAGAAAATGAAATGAAATGATACCCATGGTAGACAACCTCTACGTAGAGTCAGGGTTGATAACTCTAAGCAGCAATGGTAGAGCGGTAGAGCAAGGTGCGAATCCTCATGCATGTCATTTAATGTAACAGGAAATTTCTTGCCCTAACCTTGCATAGGCACTGAACACATGCCTTATTCAACCATAACTTCCCAAGATCCTACAGCAATCACATATTGCACATATGGGGTGTCTGAAATCAGATGTGTGGGAGGGGTTATCTGAGATACCATGTATGTGCATTGCACAATTTTTGTGAGCCCCAGGGATGTCCATGCTGATACTTAGCTCCGGTAAGTGCATGCTGCAGGCTTGATGTGTTCAGCCCTTGTGCAATGTTTAGGCAATATATCTTCTTGAGGTTTTGATCTGTCTCTTCAAAAAGGATTCTAAACAGAAAATCGTTCTGAATGAAAACCTTAAGAAGTTTCTTTAAATTTATTCATGCTCTCTAATCACCGTCCAGGACTAAATTCCAGCTTGTTGTAGCCAGGTAGGATTATTGAAGTAACCATGGGGTTCCACAAAATTAAAATGATGTGCAACAGCCATGTCAGAGCCTCTCGGCTGTATCTTACTAACATAGTTGTCTCTAACCAGCACTCTGGAAACCTGAGGTTGTGATTTACTTGAATAAGACAGAAATTATAACAAGCTGGTTGTTTCCGGAATGGACTGAGCTAATGGGAGAAATATTTTATTCATCACAAGAGAAAGTTACTGATAATCTTTTAATGTGAATTATTTTGCCTTCACAGACCCGGACACTGTAAACAATCTCACAGTAGTTAATGTTACCACCTCGTCTATATTACTGAACTGGACTGGGACGATGGGAAAAATATCTCATTATGTAATCCAGTATCAGAATTCCGGTACAATGATCAGTGAGACTGCTGAACTCAGGACGATTAACATAACTAATCTGACTCCTGGAGTTCAGTACACATTCAAAGTGTTTATAGTTGCTGCAGATAATAAAACAGAAGGAATTTACAGCAACATTTCAGCCTACACAAGTAAGAAATTTCACAGAAATATTACCTATTAGGTTTTTGAGTAATTTGGTATTTGTGGTGCATGGTGGTGTTTCACGAATTCTACAATTCCATGCTGTGTTTAACTGTCTGTTTAGAGTTTCTGCACATGATCTCTATATTTCTTTACGGCCATTTCAATGATCGCTAACCTTTACTCACAGAACCTGATGTTGTGAAAGACCTGAAAGTGACTGAAATTACAACAAGCTCATTGTTTGTGAACTGGACTGAACCTAGAGGAGAAAAATCTTTCTTTAATGTACAGTGGAGCAATGACATCATCACTCAAAATTCAACAACCACAAACAATTCCTATAACATTACTAATCTCAGTCCAGGAGAAAATTACACCTTACTGATATCTGCTGTTGCTGCAGACAATAGAACCGAAGGAGAACCAGTTGCTGTTTCAGTCTTTACAAGTATGTTTCAGAGAATTGTGTTGTTAGGTGACGCCCAAAAATACATTTCTGGTCAGTGTTTGTTAATGGCCTTCTATTGCCTTTCCAGAACCCGACAGTGTAAAGAATCTCACAGTAGTTAATGTTACCACCTCGTCTGTATTACTGAACTGGTCTGAGGCGATGGGAAAAATCTCTCATTATAAAATCCAGTGTGAGAATTCTGGTACAACAATCAGTGAGACTGCTGATCACATGATTAACATAACTAATCTGACTCCTGGAGTTCAGTACACGTTCAAAGTGTTTGCAGTTGCTGCAGATAATAAAACAGAAGGAATTTACAGCAACATTTCAGCCTACACAAGTAAGAAAGTCAATATAAATATGAACAAATTTCTTGAGTAAATTGATTTTAGGGCTACATGGTGGTGTTGCAGGTGGTGTTGTATGGAGCACCATGCTGTGTTCAGCTCAGTGTCTGTTTAGAGTTTCTGCACATGATCGCTATATTTCTTTATGTCCATTGCAATGATCGCTAACCTTTACTCACAGAACCTGATGTTGTGAAAGACCTGAAAGTGACTGAAATTACAACAAGCTCATTGTTTGTGAACTGGACTGAACCTAGAGGAGAAAAATCTTTCTTTAATGTACAGTGGAGCAATGACATCATCACTCAAAATTCAACAACCACAAACAATTCCTATAACATTACTAATCTCAGTCCAGGAGAAAATTACACACTACTGATATCTGCTGTTGCTGCAGACAATAGAACCGAAGGAGAACCAGTTGCTGTTTCAGTCTTTACAAGTATGTTTCAGAGAATTGTGTTGTTAGGTGACGCCCAAAAATACATTTCTGGTCAGTGTTTGTTAATGGACTTCTATTGCCTTTCCAGAACCCGACAGTGTAAAGCATCTCACAGTAGTTAATGTTACCACCTCGTCTATATTACTGAACTGGTCTGAGGCGATGGGGAAAATCTCTCATTATAAAATCCAGTCTGAGAATTCCGGTACAACAATCAGTGAGACTGCTGATCACATGATTAACATAACTAATCTGACTCCTGGAGTTCAGTACATGTTCAAAGTGTTTGCAGTTGCTGCAGATAATAAAACAGAAGGAATTTACAGCAACATTTCAGCCTACACAAGTGAGAAATTTCACAGAAATATTATGTATTAAGTTTTTGAGTAATTTGGTATTTGTGGCGCATGGTGGTTTTGCACAAATTCTACAATTCCATGCTGTGTTTAACTGTCTGTTTAGAGTTTCTGCACATGATCTCTATATTTCTTTACGGCCATGTCAATGATCGCTAACCTTTGCTCACAGAACCTGATGTTGTGAAAAACCTGAAAGTGACTGAAATTACAACAAGCTCATTGTTTGTGACCTGGACTGAACCTAGAGGAGAAAAATCTTTCTTTAATGTACAGTGGAGCAATGACATCATCACTCAAAATTCAACAACCACAAACAATTCCTATAACATTACTAATCTCAGTCCAGGAGGAAATTACACCTTACTGATATCTGCTGTTGCTGCAGACAATAGAACCGAAGGAGAAGAAGTTGCTCTTTCACTCTTTTCAAGTATGTTTCAGAGATTTATTTTGTTTCTATTTTATTATTAAAAACGCAGTCTACATGTTCAATGACTTATGTTGTTTACAAAGAACCTGATACTGTAAACAATCTCACAGTAGTTTAATGTTCCAACCTCCTTTATATAATTGTACTAGACTATGGTGGTGGGAGTGGTCCTTCACTGTTTAATCCAATAGGAGAATTTAGTACTGCATTCAGTGAGACTTCTGTATGCACCATTGTTCACATAACTGACTCTTTAAGTGCAGTACAGGCTTTTGATAATGTATATATGTATGTAAATATGAGTTTAAAATTAATGATGCATCGCATGAGTTGAGTGGTGAGAGATAAGGAAGCGTTGGTCGAAGGTGGGTAGAGGGTTTATTTTTTTTATTTTAATGTTTTTGTTTATATATATATGATCATTCCGTCCTGTTGAAATTATCTCAGAGACCATTTAACAGTTTCCTTTTCTCTCTTTTGGGTTTTTTTTTTTGGAATTGTAAAGCAACTTAAAGATCGGTGTGAGAAAGTCATTCTATAAATTTAACGTTTTCTTCTAATACTAATACTGCTCCTTAAAATAATAATGATGGTGATAATTACAATATTAAAATTATAATATGGTGTACCTCACTTTACGAAATTAATTTGTTCCAGTGCCTTTTTTGTAACCTGCATTTTTCGTAAATTTAACTACATTTTACATGTAAAACCCATGATTCGTTCCAATGCTTCCAATACTACCCCATAAACTCTTTTAAAATTATAAAAAATTATAAAATCATACCTTTTAAGACCTCTTCCTGCTTCAATATCGTACCGATGGTAGACGGGTTTGGCCATATTCCTTTGCAATATCACTGGAGCCCGTTTTTTTCTTCTCACTGGCACACGCATCGTGTGTGTGTGTGTGTGTGTGTGTGTGTGTGTGTGTGTGTGTGTGTGTGTGTGTGTGTACGCGCATATGTTGACCATGTTTTCTTAGCAGAGTTATAATCTTACAAATGTTTATGGGAGGTTAAAAGCCTGAATCAAGAAATAAAGCATGAAACAACAGTAACTCTGTCCTTTACATGAAAAGCATCATGGTAGATGAAGCTCCATAATAGCCAATCGGAGGGAGCCACGTCATCCCTCCTAGCTCATGGGAGGCCAGCAAGGTAGGATGTTGGGAGATAGGCAATGGGAGGTAGCTGCGTCATCCCTCCTAGCCAATGGGAGACCAGCTGGGCGGGATTTTTGAACATCATTGATGAGAGAGCAGCTTGTGCAATGTCTGACTGGCGCGTTTGAATTTTTAAGATGACGCTTTCGTAACGTGAACTTGTTCCGTATCCAGAGACAAAAATTTTACGAAAATGCATTTCGTAACTTGCATTTTTCGTTTGGTGAGACTTTCGTAAAGTGAGGTACCATTGTATTAAACGTAATCAATTAAAATGGCATCAAAGTAGTAGTAGTAGTAATAATAATAATAATAATAATAATAATAATAATATTGAAATACTGTACCTTTTCACGTTCTCTGAAGCAAAGCTGCTAAAGAATCATTTATAAACATTCCAGTGCTGAAATGAATGAAACACTCAGTGTATTTATGTCGGTTTATATGGCAGGACATCACAGGCTTTAGTTTTGTGGAGTCATGGGTAAAGCCTGTATATTAAGTATTCTTATCAGTTCAAATAATCTATATATAGGTATAAATAGCACTGATCAAAATTAAGATGCACTTTAACAGTGTCTAACTGTCTAACCAACCCAAACCATGATATTGAAAAATTAACAAATAATTTTAAATGACTTGTCTTTTATCAGCTTTGATGCCAGCAGCAAGCAGAATCATTTAATATTCATAATT
>CM045742.1:28560000-28597500 GCA_024760905.1 Plotosus lineatus
TATTCAATAATTTTTCCACTTAATTTGCAGACCTATGGTCTGTCACGATACTGTTAATATCTGTTCAAACGATGACGGAACGGATTAAAACCATTTACATTATTTGGAATGGGAAAAGCGGATTGGGAATCCAAAACAAATTAGAATCCGAACAGCCGTCTGGAACATATTAAGTTTGAGTACCGAGGCTCCACTGTAATTTATAGTGAAATACTTCATGGTGTCGCAGTGGTTCGCATGTTCGCTTCATAGCAAGAAGATCCTGGGTTTGATTCCCTGACTCAGGTGTTTCTATGTGGAATTTGCGTGTTTGCCCCATGCTTGTGTGGGTTTCCACCAGGTACTCCGGTTTTCTCCCTCGGTCCAAAAACCTGCACAGTAGGCCAACTGGCTGTTCTAAATCGCTCCTTGTTGTGAGTGTGAGTGTGAATTGTTGTGCATGTATTGACCCTGTGATGGTCTGGTGAGCTATTAAGTGTGTGCCGAGATGATAAAAATATAACTGAATTATTCGTGTTCTTGTTAAATTGAAATAACTTAGTAAGTATCTGATTTCTTAAAGTTGCAAGTCCTGTCTCTGACATAACCTGCGAAGGACCAAATCACACTTCACCAGCTTTACTGACGTTAACATGGACAAATCCACCAGGCAACAACCAGGGATTCAACATCAGCCTCAAGCAAAGTCTGAGTGAATTAATTCCCACCTGCAATGTTTCCTGTAGCCACACTTTTTCAACAAACCTCAAATACTTCAGCCCTTACACTGTGATTATTTTAACACATGGATGTGGTGAGAGTGGGACACAAGAAATTAACTGCAGAACTGGCATTACAGGCATGTGATTTCATTCAAATTTCCCATATTATCAGATTTGTATAAATGAATAAAAAAAAAATTGTAGACAATAAAGTGTACACTTTCCCTCTTATTATTTCAGAACCTCCAGTTCCCAGTAAGCCAGAAGAGGTAAAAATAAATGCCACTGCAATAAATGAGCATGCAGTACAGCTAATGTTCAATACCAGTCTTTTGAATAGTACAAATGGACCAATTGAAGCCTACGGTGTTGTTCTGTCAACCGACCATGAAAGTAGGACTTTTTGCGTATTTTCCTGAGATTCATATGGAAACATTAAATATTTCATGAATATATGTTCTAACAGGGATAATTTGAAAATGTATATTACAGGTAACATCTCCACTGAGTCTCTCAGAATGAACTATAGTGATTGGAAACATGAGAAGACCAAGACTTATCTCACTGTTTTAAAATTCAATGAAAACATTAAGAGAAGCAGCATGATTACGGTTGTAATTGGAAACGGCTCCACTGGAATCAGTAACACAGCTTATGAAAATGGACCTCTGAGTAATGAGAAGTACAGGTAAAGCTGCAGAACAAATTACAGTATAAAAGAGAAAAGGTTTGTTAAGTTTATTCAAAGATTTTAGTGACAGACATTCACAATATTTTTTGTTTTTGTTTTTGCAGCATAGCTTTGGTTTTATTCACCTACCTGAATATCACAGACAGACTCATCAACATCCAGGAATCAATCTTCTCTGTGACACATTATTCCACAACAAAGGCAAAACCACTGGACCCTGAATGTAAATCAATTCATATTTTTATGGAAGAAAAAAATTGCAGTGAAGTAATATGAAAACAATAGTGAATTGATTACATACTTACATATTATTATTATATATTACATAATATATATATATATACACATATATATATATATATATATATATATATATATATATATATATATATATATATATATTACATACTTTCAAATTAAGCCAGCATTCCATCTCACTTTTGTTTCAAAATAAAAAACATCTGCTTTTTCCTACACAGAACACACCTCCCTCCATCTCGTTCGTGGGTTATATTATACAAATATCAATTGATCATTCAGGGGATTATTACAATGTATTACGATTTGACATTGACCATGACTGAACCCAGAAAAGGCTGAAGATCAGGGGTGAAAGTAAGATAAGATTCTTGCAGGACCCGTGCAAGTCAAAGAAAAATTTGGCTCGTGCGCATCATACTAAAGATGCAAATAAAGCCTGATCTTTTCTGACTTCGAAATCCTGTGCTCGTACTCGATTGCATAATATAAGATGTCACATACATAATGTGATCCTTGGCAAAACATTTATTTTCAAGTAAAGTGCAGATAAAGTACTTCTTTATAGGGGATAATGTCAGAACAATAATAACTCAACAACTCTAACATAATTAAAGAGTTCTCAGAAGCTTTGTATGGCCTCAGTGAACAGTAAATGTAGACCACACACAAAAAAATACAGTCTTCTGTTGTGTTCTGGTCTTGTAACATTGTCAGCCATTCATGGCCTATCTCTGGTCTACTGCATCACCTACCTGCTCCTTCTGTTTCCTCTGCACTTTCCACTCTCTGTTCCTCAACTTGCTCATCATCCGTCTGTCTTTTAAACATAAAATCAATTTTTCTTGCATTTTTTTACCTTCATGTGTGTTGGGCTGCACGTAGGTGTGTTAAGCTGTGTTTAGATCCTGTTCCCTCCCAAAAGGATGCATGCTACATCCAGCTGACCTCCAGCACTGTCTGGGGTCATTCCATCACCTTGGCAATCAGCCATCCAATGAAAAGAACACATTGAGTTGTCTCTCTTCTATGTGTGTTTGTTTGCGGAAGAGAGTGGTGCTGCTCCCATGACAGAGAGTCAGAGAGCATTTCATAATGCATTAAACATCACAATTTATTCCTTCGGGATTTTTAAAATTATTTTGCAAAAGTGACTGCTCGGTTGTTTGCAAAAAAAAAAAGACAGCATGAGTGGACATTGGATTAACGTTATGCTGCAGTGAATGACTGCCTACTACAAGTTGCAACCTCTCACAGGAAGCGAGTACCTGCAAATTTTAGTGTTTTTCCCAGCCACTAAAACCTAGTTCACCATGCCACAGAAGGAATATTCTGGAGATGATTTTATGAATTCATAAATTTTACATTTATTTCAGTAAAATGCACTTGGAAAAAGAAAGGGCTTGCATTTTATGCATGGGTGAAAGTTGTTTTTCTGGTGCATTCCAGTAGAAGAGGTCTCTATATTTCTTACCGGCACGGTATTCCGGCTTACTTTCACCTCTGCGGAAGAGCACAGTACATCTTATCCTTATAGCTTATACATTTTAACCTGCCATTTTAAGGGATCTCTACATTTACATTTACAGCATTTGCCAGAAGCTCTTATCCAGAGCGACTTATAATTATCCATTTTTATACAACTTGAGCAATTGAAGGTTAAAGGCCTTGTTCAAGGGCCCAATGGTGGTGACAGTGGGGATTGAACCACTGACCTTCGGATTAGTAACACACTGCATTAACCAGCAAGTGCACCAAGTGTGAAACCAACACCACTGCTCTTGATATGGATCTTGATGAAACACAATGTGTTCAAGTTTCCTTTCTTCCACCTCAATCATGCTCATAACTTACCCAGAGTTAGCTGAGAGGGCACCAGCCTCCTCACGACCCTTATGAGGATTCAGAAAATGAATGAATGAGCACTGAGCCTGAGGTAGATCACTGTTTTATTATATACCATACTGGGACTTCAGTATAAAAAGCACATTAAAATTAGCTTTTTTTTTTAAATCAGGGCAGACAAAATGAGCTCCCAGTACAGATATGTGCAGAGCCTTGGAGCTGTGTAATGGCGTCGGGTAAGCGCTGCATATTGAACAGGTAAAACTGAATTAGGACCGCATTTAATAAAAGATTGGATAGATAGTACTAGTACATGCCCCAGTACTTTGAAATGCAGTATTATTACTGGACTATAAACTTCTTTGCAGGGGGGAAAAAGAGTAATGAATCCCTGCACGGAGGGCACCATTTTATTGTGAAAAATAGAGAAGGAGTGGCATAGTTACTGCTGAAGTGTAGTGCATTACATAGTAGCATCTGTTCATGTGAGTGATGTATGTGAATGTGATGTAGTATTAGGTGCAGACATGCTTAGCTTTATTTTATTGAAGTTCGATAGTCTGTCTCTTGATTTTTAGAATTTGAGTGAAATGACAAACAGGTTAATGTAAACCATGTAACACAGTTTAGCAGATTGCAATTTTACAGATGTAAGTAAAAACAACCTGATGATGAAAACACACATTTTCAATGTGATGGGCATTGGAAGGCTTTCCTTTCATTTTATTTTAATAATTGCAGCTGTTTTAAGGATACTCATTCCGAGTTGGTACATAATACATAGAAAGATAAGAAAAACACACTAATTTAATATTTTAGTATATACTGCAAGGAAATGCAAGACAAATAAGTAAAATAATATGTTTATGATTTCATTTTGCAATTTAAAGTGTGGTGATGAATCACACTGCCGGATCAAGTGCCTTTGACAAACTGTGAGTGTGTGTTAATTTGATTCCAGCACGGTTCATTCAGAATAATGATATTTATTCCCAAGATAGTGGACTAATCAGATCATGCCATTATACTATTAGGTTATGAGGTTAGTAGGACATACTATTTTCTAATTATCTTGAGATAGCAAATGATCACAGTGCACCATTCCCATGCAGTATAGTATGGAATTTAACTTGCCTCATCAATCCTACATGGAACAACAACAGGGTAACAAAATAGAAAACAAGATCTTCTTTAAAGTTTATTCCCTTTTATTTTCTTTTTAACTGCATATTATGTAGGAATTGTTTTGTATTTATAGTAAAGCAGTAATAATATTTTTGCCATGAAATTTAGCTTAGTTATCAATCTTGCTCAGTCAAAAAACTTTGTGGTGCAATTTGGGAAATATTAGAACCACTGCTGATTTATTTGTTTATTTTGTTGTTGTTTTTGCTGTACCATGTCATGTGAAGTGATTGGCTCTCATCTTCATGGCTTTCCATGTCATTTTGTTTATTATGTTGTCTATAAGATTTTATTTATTCTAATTCTCATGACTGTGCCTTTTTGGTTATAACACTCTCCTGACTTTTAAAATGCTTGCTGAGGCTCTTTGAGTGTTTTACAGGATTAGACATATAACCCAAGATATTCAGCACTGTTTATAACAATAGAAAATATTCGCTGAGATCATCAGAATTCATTGGGCACTACAGTAGTTTATTACTCAAAGCCGGTTCAAGTGAGAGAGCACGATTTTTTTGATGAACACTGTGTGGGCATAATATGTGACGGTTGAGCATAAGATTAATATTAACCCTGTTAGACAGCAGTTACAGTTATGTTACATGTGACTTCACTGGATTTTAATAAATCTCTCACCTTTGATTTTAACTCTTTACAGCAAACGTTGTTGCAGTTGTCTTGGGGGTGCTATTGCCCATCATTGTTCTCTTGATCATCGCTATCATTGTCCTTGTCATGCAGAAAAGGTGAGAATCCATAAAGACCTCAGATAAATTCTTATGTATGTACAAACTTTTGTCAGTGTTTAGGAAAAAACAGGAAGTATCAGGGTTTTAATGGTGTTTAATATGTTATTATGATGATAATTTGGGTTAAAAATTATGACCTTTTTGGTGTGTAGTCATATTTTTGTTTGAGAGGAGGAACTGATGTGAAAATTATTAGGAAAATTGGGCTTGATTCTTTTGTTCTTATGAGCAAATGTATTCTAAAGTCTCACATCTAAACCATTTTTTGCTGCAAATTACTGACTGCTCTGGGTATTTTTAGCATTAGGGAACATTTCAGATGGAGCTCAGAGACTAGCATTTCATTTCTGTGTTCGTCAATTGTTTTCTTAAATAGTTCGTGTCAAAGCATGCTACTACAATTCCTGTGGAATATACATCTTGCAACAGTGATTCTATTCCAGATAAAATAAAATTCTTCCCCCTGTTAGATTCTGTCACTTACATAAATTTGCAGCTTTGCCATTGTTTCTGTCGTTTATAAATATTCATGTATTTTTTAGAGGACATTCACCTATGCTCAGTAGAGCAAATGACATGCACTTTCAATTTACAAGAACAATAGGTTTACTATTCTAAGATCACTTCCTAATAGCAAATTTACAAAAAAAAAAAACACACACAGTGGTACCTTGACTTACAAGTGTCTTTTATAATGAATTTTCCATGATATAAGCTTCGATCCCACCAAAAATCTGCCCCGTCCAACAAGCAAACTTTTCATTTACGACCTCTGCTGGGGAAATGGCTTTTCCAGGCCAATTAGCCTCGTATCCTTCCGCGTGTATTCCTCTGCGAGAACGCCCTGTGCAGTGCTTCTCAATTATTTTCTGTCACGCCCCCTATAGGACGAGCCCCCCCCCCCCCCAGCGCCCCACACGTGACTATAAATAGTGTTTACTGCACGTCATATCATTTGCATGGTGCTTTTTCCCTACACCATAGGGAACACAGTGAGAGCGCCACTGACACCTACTGTAGTGGATGTGCAATTACACTTAACTTTAGTACAGTCCGGCATCATACTGGGGGTGCGCTCCACTATTTGAGGAGCACTGGCCTTGTGGGAGCTCACCATGAGCCTTTCCTTGCTGGCATTTGTAGCGTGCGCATGCACAAAAGCTTATATGAGTTTGGGAGGGGGCTGGAACAGATTAATTGGTTTGCTGTTATTTCTTCTTGGAATAATTGTTTCATTGAACAAACATTTTGACTTACAAGCTTGCCTTGTAGCACTGTATAAGGATGTATCGATGAGGGTATTAAAGCCCAGTGTGTCTTCCTTTTTTGTGCACCATGTTTATGTTGCGTATTTGGTGTAGGCTTTTAATGTTAGTCCAGATAGAAATGTATTAAATGTATTGTAATTGAAGAATGGCTATTTTAGAACAGAGATTTTTTTTTTATCCCAAATTCAGCCGGGACGTTGAACTTCACTATCAATCTGACATCAGCCATGCAATGTATATTTTTAGTTTTTTATGTCATTTTTAGTTTTTATGCAATGTATAATTATAGTTTTTTGTTTGTTTTTTCTACCTAGACGAATAACAAAGGAATATACGGATATTCCTGTCAACAACTTAAGGTGACATTTTGTTGCTATATTTTGATATATGCATAATATTAGTAAAGGAATTATATAATTAATCAATGTAATATTATTTTTCTCTTTCTTTACACAGAACTAAAATGTAAGTAATACTCATTTAACAGAACTTATAAATCAAATAAACTCCACCAGTTTCATCTGTGTGAGCGTTTCTACTGTTCTGATTTGCAGTAGCATTCCTGTGAGGGTGGAGGATTTTGAGTCATATTTAAAAAAGCAGCAGTTGGATTCCAATTGTGGATTTGCTGAGCAGTATGAGGTGGGGAAAACAATATCAATATCAGTATCGGCATTCTTGCTGAAAGAATAAACACCAGAATGAAAGAACTTTCGACTTTTGTGGGGGAAATGTGCTTGATTTTCTTTTGTAGGATCTTAAAATTGTTGGAACTGCTCAACCCAAGAATAGTGCCATTGCCATGGAGAACAAGGGGAAGAATCGCTACAATAATGTTCTGCCTTGTAAGCATACATCCTTAATAAAAATCACTTATTTCTTTTGTTATTTTTTGGATTGCCAGCACTATTAGGTGTAGTAGATGTAAAAGGTATAGAAGTACTGATGTGATTTTGAAGGATGCTTTATAAATATTTGACTGTATGTTCCAAGAGATCTGAATCTACCTCTATTATTTTTAGATGACTCTTCACGAGTTAAATTGTCAGTACATGGCAGCCCTTTCGATGACTACATCAATGCAAACTACATTTCAGTGAGTTGACAGTCATTTCTTTGTATATGAGGAATTTTGACTATGGATATGCCATCTGATTAAAGTATGCTTATCAGTGAATGTAAAGAGAATTAACAATGAATACTGAACATCAAGCAAAATGACTATTTATTTCATTGTATTGTGTTAATTCCCTTAGCATGTTTATTAGTCCCCCAGTGCAGCTAAATGGGTTACCAAAGGCCGGCCGTGCCTCTCACTGCCAATGGTGTGAGGTTAACGTAAAGGAAACATTGCTGACTTTTGACAAGAGTTGGCTGCATAGCCGTCAGCGTGTTTCTGCCCTACAATGACCTTGCAAGCTGTCCAGGGTGTACTCTCCCCTTGCCCAAAGTTCGCTGAGATGGGCACCAGCCTCCCCACGACCTAAATTAGGATTAAGCAGTTCAGAAAATGAATGAATGAATGTTTATTAGTTTGACCAAAAAATAATGCCAAATTCTAAAGGCTCTACAGTATATGAATCTTGAATATTTGACACTGAATTCGACATGAACCTAGATATGAAATATGTCTTTTCAGGGTTACAACTCTAAGAAGGAGTATATAGCAGCTCAGGGGCCATTACCAGCTACTGTGAATGAGTTCTGGAGAATGATCTGGGAACAGAACTCTCATACCATAGTCATGCTAACCAAGTGCTATGAACAAGGACGTGTAAGTTCAGTTCAACACCATTTTATACCCCATGATGAATCTTCTCCGAGGTGAGGAGATACAAAAACCTAAATCTATTTAAATCCGATTTAAAGATATAGAATTCATGCTAAGTATTATCAGTGGCATATAAATTAATTACTAGTGAGACATTTTGTATCTACAGAGCAGACAGTGTATCAGTGAGTAATGATGAAGCTACATGTTTGATGTTTTAATCAGTTTTGGGAAGAGGAACCTCCATTTATTCCCAGTGGTAAAAGTGTGTGAGGTCTTCAGTTCCCATCATGAATTTTGTTGTTGTTGTTTTCACGTCTATTATCAAACAGCAATGTATGTAAAGAAAGCAATAAATAAACAAATAGGACATGGAATTTTGTCAAGAATTGATTTTTTTTTTTGAAGGTAAAATGTGAGAGATATTGGCCACCAGATAACAAGCTGTACAACAACATCCTTGTGACGACAACATCAGAAATTGAATTAGAAGACTGGACTATAAGGGACTTCTCCATCAAGAATGTAAGATCATTCTTCTCTGTTAGGAATGAGGTATTTGCTAATTTTACAAAAAATTAGGAACGAGTTAGAAAAAGGACACGTGAGTCTTCTTCTTCTTCTTTTTCTTTCGGCTGTTAACTTCAGGGGTCGCCACAGCAAATGATCTGCCTCCATATCTCCCTATCCTCTGCATCTTCTACTCTTACTCCAACGACCTTCATGTCCGCCTTCACCACATCCATAAATCTTCTCTTTGGTCTTCCTCTGGGCCTTCTGCCTGGTAGTTCCAACCTCAGAATCCTACTACCAATATACTCACTATCCCTCCTCTGTACATGTCCAAACCATCTCAATCTAGCCTCTCTGACTTTGTCTCCAAAACATCTAACATGTGCTGTCCCTCTGATGTACTCGTTTCTGATCCTATCCATCCTCGTTACTCCCAAAGAGAACCTTAACATTTTCATCTCTGCTACCTCCAACTCTGACTCCTGCCTTTTCCCCAGTGCCACTGTCTCTAAACCATACAATATCTCTGGCCTCATCACCGTCTTGTACACTTTTCCCTTCATTCTTGCCGATACTGTCCTATCAAACATCACACCGGACACTTTTCTCCATCCATTCCAACCTGCCTGCACGCGCTTCTTCACCTGTGTCTGTGTATATTCTACAAATATTGGTTTCAGGTTTCGGCATCATGCACACTCACATGATTGAGCATCAGAACCACAGCATCCTAAATTTTTTGGTACCTGCATGTGAAACTCTGTAAGTAAGAAACCATGGAGTTGATTTAGCCGTACGGCGTTCGTCCAGGGTCCGATTGCATCGGATGCTGATTTTCTGTTATGCATCACTAAGTTGCTTGATGAAGGTTATCAAGGATGCAGAACCTGGATTATTGATAACATACTGTAATGAGAATAAATCGAACAGGTCGGTCTCTCCACTGGGCGGTTAACAAGGAATCTCAAAACCATTTCTCATTTCATTTCACTTGTTTGAAGATCACAAAAAATTGTAAAAGCATTTTTGTTAATATTCATGTATTTGAAGAGAGGAATAGAATCAACTGATTGGTGGGTGTTCTTTGCATATACAGTCTTATAAAATGATTTGTCATGTTCACATTCATTACTTTCTTAGCATTTAAGAATATCAACAGCAAAGAAGTAACGTTGCGTATTCTCGTAGGTGAAAACAGCAGAGACGCGGAATGTTCGTCAATTCCATTTTACAGCCTGGCCTGATCACGGTGTACCAGAGACCACAGAGGTGCTCATAAACTTCAGACACCTGGTCAGAGAGCACATGGAAAGCTTCTCCCACAATGCTCCTACCGTGGTGCACTGCAGGTATGCCTCACATTTCAGTTTTTCACTTTTTTTATGTGCCGCTTTTCCAATTCAATAGAGGAATCTCAGTCATTGTGGAAACCTTACAAAGAAAACACAGAATGTATTTTATATTTTAGTATTTATAATGAATTAAAATACTGATGATTTAACTGTTAATGTAACTGTTTTAAGGCGTTAACCCTGCATAAACATTGTTGACTTATTCCAGCGCTGGTGTGGGGAGAACTGGGACTTTTATTGCCGTGGATCACCTGATCTTTCAAATTGAGAGGGAAAGCATGGTAGATATTTATGGAATCATCCATGGCATGCGCATGCGCAGACCACTAATGGTTCAGACTGAGGTATGACACACACTAGGCTATTACTGGCTCAGTTCACATGATTTTAAATGGTTATTAGCTGTATTTACTTATACTAGTACACTTGTCCATGTGTCTATCTGCAGTGGGTGAGAATAATCATTCATTCATTCATTCATTCATTTATTTGCTGGTCTTCTTGATCTTATTAGGGCTGCGGCTCAGCTAACTCTGAGCAAAAAATAGTACATTCTGAACAACTCGCCAGTTCATCGCAGGGACAGCACACATACACACACACACACACACACACACACACACACACACACACACACACACACACACACACACAAAACCATTTACACAAACACTTTTAAATTCAATTTGGAACAGCCAATTAGTTTAATGTGCATATCACTGGAAGGTGAATTCCCTTGGAAAAAAAAAACTCACCCAAACACAGAGAAAAAAATGCAAACTCCACACAGAAAGATCTTTGCCAACCCCCACACCCCCAGCCTACCAAAATAGCACTGTGTAGAATGTATGGTTATATTGTTATGTGGTGTATATTTATACATACAGTGTGCAATATGTGTCAATAGCATTGTTAACTATGGACACCTGGGTGTTTCTCCCTGCTAAGCCATACTACAGTATACTGTATATACCTGGGTTATAAGTAGACATATTGGCTGTTCCACCCCAGGTAGAAATAATTTTAACCGATAGCTCGGTGCAAAAAGCATCTTCCTACTATTATACTGCTGATTTTTGAATGACAGTCTATTTCCATTCATGCATTTTTGCAAGTTTTGTATTACAGGGATACCTCGCAACTTCGCGCTTCAATTCATGCGGCTTCAGTGCATCGCGTTTTTTTTTTGTTTTTTTTTATATATATATTTATCGAATTAAAAAAAAGGAAATTAAGGAAGAATAGGGGAAAAAGATAAGGAAAATGTCACAAAAACAAGGCCAATTATGCAAAACAAAAAACAACCCAAAACCTCCCATCAAAACTATTTACATTTTTATGTGAGGTGTGCATCTAAGTGTGTGCACGTGCATCTGTGTGTATGTGTATTTATATTTTATTTACATCTTATGCATTATTTTTCAATGCTTAATTGTTATAAGCATTTATAGCATTGAATATGTATTTATTGATATTATATACATATGTACATGTACGTATACGTCAGTCGGGGGGGGGTTGATCCTATTTAGCGGAATTCGGTGGTCGTGGGGGGATCTCGGTCCCAATTAACCACGGAAAGTGAGGAATCCCTGTATTTCTATCTGATATTTTCTTCTTATCCATCCACAGGACCAATACGTGTTCTTGAATCAGTGTGCATCTGACATTATTAAATCAAGAATGGGCACCAATGTGGACCTAATTTACCAGAATGCAGCAGCATTCAGTATCTATGAGAATTTGAAATCATGAAGAATGAAGGCACTAAGCAGAAATAAATCTCAGGAGACATTTCACTTGGGATCAGGACAACAGGGGCATATTATAGGATTGTACTAAATGAACATGAGCATTTTGCTATTTTGTAAGTCACAATGATCTGCCTGTTCACTGACATATTTTTATGAAGTCTGATCTAAGTTACGGACAGACACGTGGTCATTTTTTACACAGGATTGTTAGTCCGAGTAAATGTATATAGATTATACTGTACGATTTCTTTCAGTACTTCTGCACTTTTACATACTGTCTATTCTATGCACATATTTGTGACCTTAATAATAGTCACACTGGGCATTTGATTTCTTCTTTTATAACATTAATTTTTCTATGACAGTCATTGTATCTGCTCACGGTAACTTTTTTCAGAATGACTTGTGTTCCGTAGCAGAAGCTCAGAGCTGTACAGATATGCTGGTGTTTAGAGATACACAACCACAAAGATGTGAAAAAGATGTGAGGATGGTTTTATTCGTATCCGTACCAAAGGGTTGTAATGTCAAGTAACACACACATTTATAGAATATTGTAGGAGTGAGTATAAAGTACTCTTTTTAGGTTATTTATTAAAAGTTATTTTAGTTATCCTTGTGCTGTAGAGAACCATGCTGTGTCACTGAATGATGCTACGGTAAACCAATCAACCCGCACCTATGGTGACATGAAGCATTTTAAAATAATAAAAATCAGAAAATTGTAAAATAATAAGCAACTGATATACATGCAAATACTGTGAGGGTTGTTGATAACAGGAGTGAAGTGGTTAGCATTAGCTTTTTGGCAATAAAAAATGTCTAGATTTTAAAAACATGTTTTTATCCAGACTAAAATACTACTGATAAGAGTGCTTATTCCATGCATACACATCCTCAGTTTATTTATAATACTAATTTCTTGCACAATGTGTTTACCTGTAATCCAGCCAAGGGAAAAAAAAATCGACTTTTATTTCCCCACTTCTCACTGTGTGTGTGTGTGTGTGTGTGTGTGTGTGTGTGTGTGTGTGTTCACTGCTTTGGGTGAATTATGCCTAATTTTCCCTTATGGGATTAATACAGTATTTAAAAATAATTATATGAAGGGCTGAGTGCCACAGTGCCTCACACTCAGAAACAAAAAATGAGATGAGGTCATATTTTGACAGATTTCGTAAGGTCTATGTGTATGAAATTGATCCCTTCATCTTCCTTATAACCTTGAATCATATCATTAGCATTATCCCTGACTTTCTACATTTTTTTTTTTACATTTTTATCACAAAAGCTTTCATGTCATTTTTCTCAAAAACAGCTTTCTGTTTTTTTACACCATTCCGGTTCTGAGCCCTTCAAATATACTCTACAGCTAATATCTTGGCCCGTGCTGTGTAAGCATTGCCTACAGCGCTTATCTGTCTGGGTTGCGGGGAAATTTTCACTTGTTTTTTTTTTTTTTTTTTTGCAAATCAGCACCAAAGAAGCAAGGTTATATCCTGTCCAGAAGACTGAATGAGTGTGTGATATCTATGTTATGTAAAGAGATTGTACTGTCATATATACTGTCACATACAATGTGAAAAGAATTCTTATTTGAATTATTTATGTGAGCAAAAGACCTCCAGCTCTCCAACCCTTTTTGATATCTATGTGATGTATTATCCTTGCTATCCAGAATTGTGTTTTTTGTCCCAATTTAACTAAGACTAAGATTTTATTTTTTTTGATTGAGTTAGAGACATCATGTAGTCGAATCTGTTGTTGCACATAAAAATTGTATACCAAGGTATGTACACCGAATACGTTCCGATTGCACAAACTGAAACATATACCCAACATATTAAATCATTAATTCAACATGTTCTGTAAATTCATTCAACTAAACTAATGTTCAAATACAAAAATACACCAAGAACTTAATCTTGAAAACCACTGGGGTGCTCTTCGTTTGCACTAATCTGACACTCCTCACTGGCTTGTGTGGTTTTTTGCTGTAGCATTTTGCTGGAGTGTCAGACAATAGAGATGCATAAATGTGATAAAGATCCAAGGTTGGGGTTAAATAATGTAGAATATTCTTTCTGTGTTCATGTAGGATCAAATATTATTGACTGATTTTTTTTTCACAGCAATTGTAATGAAAAGGTACTGCTGTCAAATAAGTTATTTTTGTTCAGCTCTGATCTCTCTGTGTGTGTCTGAGTATATATCTGACGGCTGAATGCATCCTCTTAAGATTATATGATTTTGTAAGGCTTGTGCAATATTTTATTTTATATAATAAAGAATATGTACAGCTATGGAAAAAATAGACTACTTTTAATGGTGTAGCTTTTCCCTAGATATATATTTAAATTCTTCAAAAGTTTTATTTAATTAAAAGCATTTATTTTTGCAATGCATAGAAATGTTGTAACTTTTTTATCTGATACTGTATGTTTTTATTTTTCTGCCAGATATATTTTGATTACTGATATCTATGATTTTTAAGTGGCAATAAATATTGAGATAATATTAGCTAAATAATAAATAATATTGAAATATTAAAGATTGAGTCTTAAAAACATGCTTTTAAAAAGTGCAGAAATGTGTCGCCTTACATTGTTTAAATAAATATGAAAGAATTTCCCAAACTTTTTAAAATAAAATGTTGTTGTTTTTTTCAGACTTGATGGATCATTATTCATTCATTTTCTAAGCATCTTGAACCTAGTTAGGGTCGCGTGAAGGCTGGCATCCATCTCAGCCAACTCTGGATGATGGCAGAGTACACTCTGAAGAGCTCGACAGGCCATTGCAGGGCCAATGCACAAACACAACCATTCACACTCACTCTCATCCCGTGGGACAATTTGGAATAATGAACCACCAATCAATCTAATGTGCATGTTGTTTTGGATTGTGGGAAGAAACCAGAGTATTTGTGTGAAACCCTTGTAAACATGATGAGAACAGGCAAACTCCACACAGAAATGTCCCGGCTGGGGCATCGATCCTTGGACCTGGCGAACATGCTAACCACTGACCACCATGCTGCCACGTTATTTATTTATTTGTTTATTTATTTACTAAAATACAGAACATTCTGAACTGCTTCATCTTAATTCGGGTCACGCAGAGGCTGGCACCCATCTCAGCCGACTCTGGGCGAGGACAGAGTACACCCTGGACAGCTCGCCAGGCCATCACAGGGCAGAAAAACGCTGATGGCTGTGTAGCCTACTCTTGACGAAAGTCAACAATTGTTCTTTTACATCCTCTCACCATAGACAGTGAGAGACATGGCTTGCCTTTGATAACCCGGTTAGCTGCACTGGGGAGACACAGAACCTTTCATTAATTTTATTCCAGGAACTTAACATGGAGGACCATTTCTCCATTTCTGTGATATATCACAAGTGTTCTCTCTTACAGTGGATGATCCCAGATAGCACAAAGCTAGTACGTAGTTATTAATGGTGGTAATTATATCATCTACAAGACGTCAGGGTCATTTAACTTGATGAAGCATCCAGTCTATGGAGATAGACATTGTATCACCTCCAATTAAGGTTCTCACAAATGTATGGTGACAAATGAAACCTTTCGTAAAAACATTGAACAAGTATAATGAGTGCAGACACTTCTAGGCATGTGTAGTGTATGAAGTTAACCGTTGAGTGAGACGAGTCGCCTTCCTCCAGTTTGTGCAGCATGGCATGTATATATATATATATATATATATATATATATATATATATATATATATATATATATATAAAACAATAAAACAATAAAAATAAAAGGACAGGACAAAGACTTTCTATTGAAACTCCATTTATCACTACAGATCTGTTTCGAGGGGTGGTGAAACCATCCTCTCTCTTCAGGTGATTATAGAAGAATCCTGAATTTTGTCCTGTCCTTTTATTTTTATTGTTATTTGCTCTACCAAAAAGTATTGAGCACTCTCCTACGGAAGGATCTACTCAGAAAATTCTCTCTCTCTCTCTCTCTCTCTCTCTCTCTCTCTATATATATATATATATATATATATATATATATATATATATATAGATATTGTTTTGTTTTGTTTTTTGTTTTTCTTTTTGAAAGGAAAAGTGTACAAGACGGTGTTGAGGCCAGCGATGTTGTATGGGTTAGAAACAGTGGCCCTGGGGAAAAGACAGGAGGTAGAGCTGGAGGTAGCAGAGATGAAAATGTTGAGGTTCTCTTTGGGAGTAACGAGGATGGATGGGATCAGGAATGAGCACATCAGAGGGACAGCACATGTAAGAGGTTTTGGAGACAAAGTCAGAGAGGCTAGATTGAGATGGTTTGGACATGTAAAGAGGAGGAATAGTGAGTATATTGGTAGTAGGATGCTGAGGTTGGAACTGCCAGGCAGAAGGCCCAGAGGAAGACCAAAGAGACGATTCATGGATGTGAAGGAGGACATGAGGGCAGTTGGTGTAAGAGAAGATGCAGAGGATAGATTTGAGATGGAGGAAGATGATTCGCTGTGGCGAACCCTGAAGGGAACATCTGAAATGAAAAGAAGAAGAAGATTTAATACTGTATATACAATGATATTTTGTCTGTTTATTTGACGCATAGATAATTTTAATTCCTGAATTTTTAATCCACAGTTTAAATCAAAGATGAGTTTATTTATACTGATACTTGTTTTTGAATAAGTAAGGTTTGGAGGTTTGGATTAAACTGATTAAATTACAGAGATCATTGCAACAGGATAATGACGTAATATACCATTTTGAGGTTCACTGGCTTATTTCCAGGACTGGGTAAAGAACCATATTAGACTCAGTTCAGGAATGTAAACATATCCCGCTCATTGTTCTATTTTGAGGAATAAATCAGAGTTGAGTATTTAAACTTCTGGAGATAAAATGGCTCCACTGTATTTGATGGACTCATTCATATCAGCAGTTTGAAGTGATACAAATCTGATCCAATGACTGATCCACAGACTTGGTCTGTGCTTATTGTGTATAGAGTACTGTACCTGTATAATTATCTGGCCTTGCAACATGAAGGGGAAGTCAGCTTGGGTTTTTTTCCTCAACACACATGAGCATGTTGTTCATTCTTTCATTTCAGCAAGGAATGAGAAATTTATGATTCATTTGATGTTTGAGAAATCAACACACAACACTGGACCAAAGTTATGAAATCAAAACAGTGTTCCACGGACGCAAACAAAAGACGCCGAACGATGTACAGTATATACAGGGAATGCGATGTACAGTACCTTCATATTACTGTATGTACAGCTGCAGACACCATCAAAAGAGACTGATCCATCCATCCATTAATCATCTGCACCACTTAGTTATCAGGGTCATGGAGGAAACTGGACCAATCCCAGCTGTCCTCAAAGAGAACACAGACATAAATGTTCACACTTGTCTCAATCCCAGGTTTGGTGAGAGCATTTCTGTGTGAAGTTTGTATGCTCCCTCTGTGCTTGGGTGTGTTTCCTCAGAGTACGGTACTCCAGTTTCCTGCCATAGTCCTAAAACAAGCACATTAGGCTAATAGGTTGTTTCAAATTGCCCCAAGGTGGACAATTGTGATTGTGTGTGTGTGTGTGTGTGTGTGTGTGTGTGTGTGTGTGTGTGTGTGTGTTTTGAGCTGTGATGGTCTGGCAAGTTGTTCAGGGTGGAGAGTCTCAAGATTGGCTGAAATAGAGTCCGGCCTCCCCGTGTTCCAAGTAGGACTAAGTGGTTTCAGTGAATGATTTGAGCAGCGACCCACATGTGACTGTAACTAATCATCATGATCATCATCATCATCATCATCATCATCATCTTCTTCTTCTTCTTCCTCTTCTTCTGCTTCTTCCGGGGTCGGGTCGCGGGGGCAGAAACCTAAGCAAAGATGTCCATATATCCCTCTCCCCAGCCACTTCCTAATGAATGTGATTTAAAAGATTTGATGCTGCCATGGTGGCTCAGTGGTCAGCACACCCACCTCATAGCGAGACGGTCTGGGGTTCGATTCCCAGCTCGGGTGATTCTGTGTGAAGTTTGCATGTTCTCATTGTGCTTGTGTGGGTGTGTTTCCCTCTGAGTAGTCTGGTTTCCTCCCCATAGTCCAAAGAAATGCACAGTTAGCTAAGTGGCAGTTCCAAATTGCCTCGTGGTGTGTGTGTGTGTGTGTGTGTGTGTGTTGCCCTGCGATGGTCTGTCGAGCTGTTTAGGGTATACTCCATCTTCGCTCCTTGACGGCTGTGATACGCTCCAGCCTCCCTGCCACCCGATTAGGATGATAGCAAATGGGTGAGTGTAAACACAACAAAAATCACTGTGCAGACAGAGCAGCAGTTGAGTGACGTCACGTTCCTGCACAGACAGAAGAGTAGCGACACGAAGTGAATCCAGATCCAGTCGGAATTCAGTCCGAGTTTGGTGAACAGCCGTGTGATTCGTGGAGCTCTTTGCTGACTCCGATGGCATTTCCTGTGTTCTCTGTGTAACAGCTGTGTGTGTGGCAGCTGGATGCTTTATTTCTGAACCGCTACATAGCTGCTAAACTTTACACCGCCTACAATAACCGTCTTTCTGGGTCTCTCCACCCGGAAAGCACCACGCTGTGTGAGCTCGGCTTTTAAACCGAACCTCGCTGGGGTTTTGGACGCTTTTTATTCAGCATAAATTTAGTCGTCAGGGCCGGGTGTGTTGTCGGTTGGTCGGTCTTTTTCTGGAGGACATTACGGTTGGACATAACCAACCGTATTTTAAACCGCCAGTTTTCAGTCAGGGTTAGCATTAGGGTTGCTAGTGTTTGTAGCACTTTCATTTGAGGGGACCGACTCTCAGCAGCATATAAACACGGTTATTTTAAAAGACGACAGACAAAGAAAGAAAGAAACTAGCTGGTTGTATCTGTGAAACGTGTCAGGGACGAGAAACCGAGTGAAGTGCGGTCGCCGTGATGAGGGAGGATGGAGGCTCTGGGATACCATGCTAGCTAGTTTGTTAGCCTGCTAGCTACGTTTTCATTCACAACGGACGAAGTTGCAAAACATCAAGATTGACGACAAGGAGAAGGTAAGCGTCTTCTCCAAGTGTTTTTTTAAATTTATCTGTGTATTTTTTTTTTAAAGGAGCATATAACCGTACCAACACCAGGATCTGGTTTACACTGCAATATGGACACATTTCAGGCAACAGTTGTGCCATTTTCATACTTTAAACGCTGGCCATCTGTGGACTCCTATCGAGCAATGAGGCTGTTTGGCTGTTTACATCTGTGCTGCTTGTCATCTGCTTATTTAAAGTGTGGGCTTTGATATTCAGAGCTGTCACTTGACTAGGTCATGATATGGTCGCAGGGCACATTGCTTATCTGGAAAAACTCGATCAGAGTAGTGGTGGCTTCGTGCTAAAAGGTGCTGGATCACTGATCCTAAGATCGGGGGTTCGAGTCCCATCCTCCACAAGATTGTCACTGCCCCCCCCCCCCTTCCCCAGTGCAGCAAACTGGGTTATCCAAGGGGTCATGCCTCTTACTGTCTATGGTGTGAGGCTGTAAAATAACCATTGCTGACTTTCAACAAGGGTAGCTGCAAAGCAGTCAGTGTTTTTCTGGCCTGGGCAACTGTCCAGGGTGTACTCTGCTCTCACCTGGAGTTGGCTGGGATGAGTGCCAAACTTTCCGCCACCTTACAGAAAATGAAGATGATGGAAAAACTTGATCAATCCATTGTCTGTAGCAACCAGATTCACAAAAATCTTCAGTTATCCATTATCTCAAATGTGGGGAAGAGTTTATTATGCTGTGGTATGACCTCAACCCACCTCTGCAATGCAGTCAGTTTTTATTTGAAGAACGAAATAACAAGAGGGCAGGTTATATTTCAATGCATCTGCATGTGTCACGGACACAAACCCTTCATTCTGTGAAGCGGATGTGAATGGGATCTTCTACTGCTTGCTTTTTACTTTTTTAAATCTCTGATTGACCGCTGTTGCCCCTGATAGCTGCATTCAATAACTAGAAGCACCCAAAGAGTGCAAACCTCTACCGAGGAAGGACAGGCAGTCTGTCTCCTGTTTAACCCCCTTGGTGAAGGTAAATACCCCCCCCCCCGAATTATTTATTCCCAGACCCATTTTAAACCTTCCCTGAAAATTTCGTGTGAATTCATTGATAAATTATTGTGTAAAGTTGATCACAAACGAACAGCGGCAAAAACATGGAGGTTAAATAAATGAATGTCCTTTAGTGAAAATGTTTAGGGGAGGGGTAGTGGTGGTCTTGTGGCATAGGGTGCTGGATCGCTGATCCAAAGGTTGGGGGTTCAAGTTCCACTCTCCACAAGGTTGTCACTGTGCCCCCCAGTGCAGCTAACTGGGTTATCAAAGGCAGACCATGTCTCTCACTGTCTATGGTGAGAGGCATGTAAAAGGACCATTGCTGACTTTCGTAAAGTGTAGCTGCGAAGTCGTCAGTGTGTTTCTGTCCCTTGCTAACAAGGGTTGTGACAGGAAGGGCATCTGACGTAAAAACCTGTGCCAAATCAAACGTGCAAATCAGATGATTCGCTGTTGCGACTCCCGAATAAAAGGGAAAAAGCCGAAAGGAAGACAGACAGACAGTGAAAATGTTTAGGAGAAAAAAAAAATCATCCGTCATAGATTGGCTTTTCAAACCTATTGTATAACCAAGCTACTCACTCGCTGCCTTTTCTTTTTCTTTATTCTTTCACTCCACTTCTCTCTTCCCTTTCTCTCATGCACCTGAGTTAGTCAATGCCTCAAGTAGGAATATACAGGTCTCAGAAATGACAGTGTTGCAGACTGACTGCATCAGTGCTTCAATTCTCATGTATGCTTTTTATTTTGATAAAATACATTCAGTGTTTGGCCTAATGCCTGTCAGCACTGCAGCCACTCACAGCAGTAGGGCTGCATCGCATAGAATTATTAGATACAGTTCACTGCTTCAGTCCAGTAATTGCCCAGTGCCAGTTCTAAATATCAGATCAGGGCATTCAGAAATACAGTTTTATAACAGAATGATCCTTTGGTCATATCTGTAAATAAATTATAAAGAGTTCTCCACAGGAGCGGTTTATATCATCAGCTTATAGCTCTTTTCACTGATGTCCACGAACCCTGAAGCAAATCACTGTTACTGCATAGAATGCACAGTAGCATCAGAAAAGAAAACAAATGTTTTCATTGTTTGTTTAACTTTTTCTAAATGCTTTTCAAAAGGAAATCAGAATACAGTATTGAGTATTTTTATGCTGGTTCCATAAAATGTAAACCTTGATCAAAACTGATATGTCATGAAAGAAAATGTACACTGGCATTTTCTATGAGAAATAAGATTGGGTGTTTCTGTTTAAAATATAAGCTTTTTATTTAATTTTTTAAAAAAAAATTTACACGTAAATGATGTGCACATTTTTGGTGCTTGCACGCATTTGTTTTCGAGCGCTCATGCTTGTAATTGGCCAAGGCGTTAACATGGTTAGTATATGCCTAATACCCCCATTTCACTGGAGCGCGGCAGACTCGCGGAAGCAAAAATGTCGTCATCCTCCAACGTTCCTCAGTCATTCCATCATCTTCCATGTCCTTCCGTATAATTCTAAATGTATTCCTCCGTTTCTGACAGGCCAAAATCTTCCGCAAACGTGCTTTTGAACATGTTCAAAAGTACGTTCATGGAAAAATCTTCCGACAATGTTCCCTTTGGTTCCGCAGTCCTTCTGCAAACGTTCCGTCATTTCCTCAAATGTTCCGTGATCATTCCTTTTATTCCGCTAGTGTTTCTTGATCATTCCGCGAGCCCCCCCCCTCTTCTGGCTGGTCAAAAGGGTCCACAGAACATTTACTTTCATCTAGGGATTCCCACGGAATGGTTACGGATAACTCACAGAAGTCCATTCCACTATAAATATTAAATTATTCCAGTTCTTTCACTTTATTTTTTCTGTTTTCCTGTTCATGTATTAAAGTTTTAAATTTATAATCACTGTGGTTTGGACTTGTGTGCATGGCTTTTAGTCTGGAATGATTTATTGAGGTGCAAATAAAAGGAATGTATTGACATTATTGATATTAAACATATTACCACATGTTAAAATTTAAATTTAAGGTAAATTATAACCATATTGCACATTATAAACATATGGTAAATTACAAACACATGTTAAAATTTACATTTATTGTGCATTATAAACATGTAAAATGTAAGCATATAGTACATTATAAACATATTGTAAATTATAAACATAGTGCATTATAAACATTGTAAATTACAAACATGTTAGTTAAAAAATTTATTGTACATTATAAACATAGTGCAGTATAAACCTATACTGTATTGCGTTATAAACATATTGTAAATTACAAACATATTTTAAATTTATTGTACATTATAAACATATGAATGAGAGCATGAGCTTCCTTAGTCGAATCCTCGTATTTATAGGCGGAATCAGGAGCAAATCCTTTGATCTTTTGCCGATTTTTTTTTTTTTTTTTTTTTTTTTTTAAACCCTTGTTGAAACGTTTTTACACCGGGTATTCCTTAGTCATTCCGTGATGAACGTGAATGTTCCGCCTTCATTCCATCTGTTCCGCAATCATTCCGTAGCTCTTCCTTCTAAAATGGAGTAGTGCCGTAGTCGTTCCTCGAGTGTTCCTTGCTTTCCGTGAAAGTTCTGTGAATTATCCGAAGGTCTTCCTTTGCCATCTGCATCCGAAGGTAATCCGAGCGCTTTTACTCATGTATTCCGACATTGTACCACGGTCTTTCCGTGTCTTTTCCGCACATTCTGTGAACTTTCTGAAGGTACAATTTTCTGTAGGTTTATTACCCATTTTCCGTGTAAAAATGCCTAAGCTCCTCTGTAGAGTGCGTTCCACGCCTTTCCGCCACTATCTTTACATTCCACGCGCCAGTGAAATGGGGGTATGACATTTTGCTTGAAGAAAATATGTAGATACATTGATTCTGTAGAATCACTTATATGAAAAAAAATGCCATGCTGACAACTAGCACTATAACAGTGGCAGAAGATTACTGTATACTGTTTTGTCTTCTCCACTGTGCTTACATGCGCTCCTTTATGGCATGATTTTAAACTTGTTCAAAGTTTAAAGCAAAAAAACAAAAACACAAAAAATTATGGCCAGATGTAGCTTTCATATTTTTAAAGATGGATTTTTGTTTAATTTCAGTTGCTGTAGAATCAGTTACCATGTTAAATCACAAGTATTTGCATGTCACTTGATACAAGCATTATGCAAAGATTACGAAGAGGGGGTGTAATCATAATTATGAGCCAAAAGTAAATTGGATGTTGCTGAATAGTACCCAAAATGTATTTGGTTTAGTGACATTCAATAAATAATTTAGTATACTGTCTGTCTGTCTTCCTTTCAGCTTTTTCCCTTTTACTCAGGAGTCACCCCAGCGAATCATCTGATTCGCACGTTTGATTTGGCAGAGGTTTTTTTTACGTCGGATGCCCTTCTTGTCACAACCCTTTTAGCAAGGGACAGAAACATGCTGACGGCTTTGCAGCTACTCTTTACGAAAGTCAGCAATGGTTCTTTTGCATGCCTCTCACCATAGACAGTGAGAGACATGGCCCGCCTTTGATAACCCAGTTACCTGCACTCGGGGGAACAGTGACAACCTTGTGGAGAGTGGGACTCGAACCCGCATCCTTTGGATCAGCGATCCAGCACCCTATACCACTAGACCGCCACTACCCCAATTTAGTATACTGTATATTAATCAATTAATTTTCTAAGCTGCTTAGTCCTAATTATGGCAGCAAGGTGCAGGCACCTATCTCAGCTGACTCTGAGTGAGGGCAGGGCACACCTTGAACAGCTTGCCAAACTATCACACTCACAACAGTTCACACTTACCCCCAGAAACGATTTGGAAAAAACAATAAACCGACTGTTATATTTTTGCAATGCGGGAGGAAACTGGAGTATGTGGAGGAAACAAGCATAAGCATGGGAAGAACATGCAAAGTCCACACAGAATATAACACACTTGCTTGCTATGAGGTAGAGGTGCTAACCATCGTGGCGCCCCAGTTTAGTATATATTCCACAGGAAAATAAAACGTGAACGATGCATGCATGCATCCTTCCCTCCCTCCCTCGGTAAAGGGTTGTCTCAGTAAGGGCATTCGACGCAAAACCTATGCCAAATCAAATATGTGAATCAGTTGATTCGCTGAGGCGATTCCTCAAAAACGGGAAAAGGCCGAAAGGAAAAGGTGTGTGTGTGTGTGTGTGTGTGTGTATATCTATATACATACACACACACACACACACGCATACATACATATACAGGGATCCCTCGCTACTTTGCGTTTCAATTCAGGGGGAAAGGTAAAGGAAAATACCACAAATCAAGGCCAATTAAAAAAAAAAAACCCCAAATAAACAAAAACAAGAAAACATCCTAACCCCCCCCCCATCAAAATTACTTACATTTTTATGTGAGGTACGCATATGTGCATGCGCGTGTGTATTTATATTTTATTTACATCTTATGCATTATTTTTGAAAGTTTATGATAAGCATTTATAGCATTGAATATGTATTTATTGATATTATATACACATGTACATTTACGTATATGTCAGTCAGGGCGGGTCGATCCTACTTCGCAGAATTTGGTCGCAGGGGATCTCGGTCCCCATAACCGTGAAAAGTGAGGTGTGTGTGTGTGTGTGTGTGTGTGTGTGGCGGGCAGACGTAAAGTTGTTTATCATGGCGTAAACTTTATTTTTTATTTTTCCCTATATTTTTTGAAAACCGCCGTATAATCGAGAACGACTTACAACTTATATATATATATATATATATAATATACACACACACACACAAATTATATATATATATATATATATGTGTGTGTGAGTGTGTGTGTATATGATATATAAATATATATAAATAATTTTCTGAGTAGATCCTTCCGTAAGAGAGTGCTCAATACTTTTTTGTCGAGCAAATATAAGTAAAAATAAAAGGCCAGGACAAAGACTTTCTATTGAAACTTGATTTTCACTACAGATCTGTTTTGAGGGGTGGTGAAACCATCCTCTCTCTTCAGGTGATTACAGAAGATAACAGAAGATTACGAAGTAGCGAGGGACCCCTATATATGTAATGGACCGATAAGATCACGTCATTCCTGTGTGGTATATCCTGAATCATTTTATGCTGATCTGTTTTCATAAATCTTTCTGTTTGGTCTGTAATCATATATTTATGATGACCTTTCCCGAGATCAAACCCTGGTTCAGAGACCTGTGTCGAATTTCTGATTCAGGAAGCTCTATCAACAATCTAGCTGTAACTGTAATTTATTATTATTAATAATAATTTTTTTCAAGGTCAGTTATAATAATTTTATCCACACTTGTGCGGATGTTGACTGGATAAAAACGATTCATCTAGAAATCTGGAAGTATGTTTAGATCCTTAATTTTGAGGTGACGCTGCTAACAAAAATTGTGCTGCAGCATACAGAACAAACTGTGAGAGAAAGCAGCTGCAAACGGGAACACTGGCTTTTCTCTGACATCGGACAGTGTGATCCGTAAATCCTTATCACATACAGGTGTAAAACAGTGAAGTTCAGCAATTTTGGTGGATTAAAATGATGCACGAAAAGGGCTAAATTATCTTATTTTTATTTTAGTAATCTTTTAAGTCTTAAAACAGAAATTTTCAAGTCATTGTTTTGAGAGTGACATTTCCTGAAATCCTAGATTTAGATTATACAGAATTTTACGTCCCGTGAGCAAGCTGGGAAAATAAAAGGCTTGATTAGAATGAAACAAAAATCTCACTTAATCGGTCTATAAGTACGATCAGCATTTCGTATCATGCATCATAAAACGCTTGCTCTGAATTTGCTCGTGTTCCTGAGAGAGGAGGTGGGGTGACGCGGCATTAGCCAAATGTAAAGAAGATGGCTACTCGTCTGCCAACATCTTGCGGTTATAAGGAGGTTTACTGAATTGCAGTTTATACAGCGATCCATCTGTTCAGGCTCCTGAACAAACAGTCCGAGTAATCAACCGCATTCCGGAGCAGTCTTCATTAAAATCTATTTTTTCGTAGTGATTCTGGACACATCGAACATGCCTTCTCTATCTTTTGCTAACCACTTTAGTACATGGACGTTGCATGGGGTAGAAAGACAATGCACCCGAGTTGATTGGGGTCACCCTCCTCTTACAGTATTTTCAAAATCAAAGCCTGGTACATATATGGTTTGACTGGATTTCCATTTCAATGACTGTCCATATTCCACGTAGAATGTGCCAGAAATAGAATGTGTTGTGACTCATTCCACTTCTATTTTGAATGCATTACACTTTTTCCTGAGGTCACCTTCATCTTCAACTTGCATGCAGTGGTCTGTGTTCAAAGTGTTTATGGGCGCTGGAAGTATGTGAAAAAAATAGTTAAAGCACGAATGGGAGCGCCGAGTCCTCTGTGAATTAGAGACCTGGGATGAGCACAGGACCGACTTTGATTGAAAATGCATGTTATCTCCGGCACAGCATTGAAATCCAGAAGTTGGAGATTTGTTTTGCTAAATATATGCCTCTCTTTGCAAAATGGTCTCGTCAGATATTTTGAAAATGGCCAAGTCTAATTCTCCTGCAGATGTGTATTATGACTCTGCATCACTTTGTTCTGTTGTTGCTTAAAGCTGTTTGGAGTTATGATTACCGGCGATCAGCGTTCCTGTAGTACTAGCATGATTCATTACCATGGAAGTAAATGAGCGAGTTCAACATGTTACGAATGCCTTAATTCGTTCTTATCCATATTCTCTAGGTCTCTCCATAGCATTTCCATTTCTGTAGAAGATACTGAAAGTCATTTCACAGTTACATAATTACAGCGATCATCATGTTGTGACTCAGATGTCTTCTGTTTGGAGTCTTGCTCTGTATTAATGTCTTTAACTGACTGGCTTGTCATGTTTACCACTTTTTAGCAGCGAGTAAAAGTTTGTTGGTAACCAAGTTGTGGGTGTGGCCGGCATGCTGTAGGCCTTCTCCCAGAGTTAGCCAAAGAAATCAGGACTTGTTTGTTTTGGTGATTCGGTGATGACTCTTAAATGTTGGGCAGTTCATTGTCTTTATAGTTGATGTAATAGGAAGCTACACTATGACTAAATTACCCTACAAATGTTCAGGTACTACTACAATATTATGTATTTTAAATATGTAGTGTATACTTTAAGAAAGTAGTGTATAGTACTTGAAGAGAAATTATTTTATTAAACGCTTAAGTTAATTTTTAGCTCCTGCTCATCGGTACTCATCCATCCCTCTGTCTATCACACTTTAGTTTCCAGACATTTACTTGCTGTGTGCTGAAGCTGCGGTTTTCAAGATTGGTATGCTGGTTCACTACTATGAGTGCTGGGATGAGTCTGTGTGTAAGTGACCTTGACTTACTTTCCGAGGTCATAGAGGGAAAACTGTATATTAGGTTTTAGGACGTTTACTTGCTGAAGCTAGGGATTTTCTTTGGGCGGCACAGTGGTATAGCGGTTAGCATGCCTGCCTCAAGCAGGAGGATCCAGGGTTTGAATCCTGCATCCAGGACGTTTCTGTCCTTGTGGAAGTTCCTTTGGGTTCTCTGGTTTCCTCACACAGTCCAACGACATGCAGCTGAGAATAATCGGCTGTTCCAAATTGACCTTTTGTGTGAATTAGGATGGATGTGTGTGTGTGTTGGCCTTGCAATAGTCTGGCGAGCTGTGTCTTCACCCAGTGTTCAGTTCAGTTCATTTTCTATAACCGCTTAATCCTAATTAGGGTCGCGGAGAGCCTGGCGCCCATCCCAGCCAACTTCAGGTGAGGGCAGAGTACACCCTGGACAGCTCGCCAGGCCATGACAGGGCAGAAACACGCCAACAGCTTTGCAGCCTACTCTTGTCAAAAGTCAGCAATGGTTCTTTTACATGCCTTACACCATAGACAGTGAGGGACATGGCCGGCCTTTGATAACCCAGTTAGCTGCACTGGGGAGGACAGTGACAACCTTGTGGAGAGTGGGATTCGAACCCCCAACCTTTGGATCAGCGATCCAGTGCCCTATACCAGTAGACCACCACCGCCCCCGTTCACCCAGTGTTGTTGGCTGAAATAGGCTCCAGCCTTTCTCTGACCTCAGCTGGATAAAATGGTTTGACCAGTAGTGATTGATTTTTTTTTTTTTTTTTTTTTGATCTTGATCTTTTCTAATCTCCCTTTATTTTTTGTCAGTTAGTTTGATTGAATATTTAAGATGGTCATTAATATTTTTTGCATTGGTAATTTAAGAATAATTCTTTAAGACATGCTGTTCCTGTGGTGCTGTGAGTTGCTCTGATAAGGAAAAAGACTGAAAATTAATTTGAAGTTCCTGAGACTTTTGGATTCAGTTCAACTTTTTATTCAGCTCAGATTGACATCTCAGCCTTTGGCAATAGTATACTCAACAATAGAAGGTGTATAGACTTGCCTGTTATTACCAAAAGTTTAACGTTAATGGGGAAGGACTGAGAACAAGTGGCACAATAAAACCTCATGAGTTGCTTATGGTATTTTTATCAGTAAATTTTGCAAATTTCTAGAAATGTTGTACTACTGTGTTAAAACCCTTTTTAAAATTATGATCCCTCCAAAATGTAAACTTTTTTTGTACTAGATGTATTGTTCTAAATATGCTGTTTCCTTTCTAAATGGGTTTTTAAAAGTGAATACCTTTTTATGAAGTCTGCCTGGTTTGAGTCCTCGTTCCATATGAAGATGGAGTGAATATACCAGTGTAAAGGTTTTGCAGTTTATTTTTAGATGAAGGATTGGGGTGAAAGTGAGGGCTGCTAAGGCGCTTTAGTGGAGTGTGACAGCTGACAGGAGATCTCTCTCTCACACACACACACTTTCCCTCTCATGTTCTCTCTGTCCATCTTTCCGAGTCCTGTTCAGGGCAAGTGCTGCTTCTCTCATCTCATTAAACCAATCCAGACTAGTGCACTCTGTTAAATCGACACTTGGCTGGCGCTTCTGTGGTGTAATCCTTGCCCAGAATGCCATTCTCTTTTTCTGAATTTAAATTCTAGCCTTTTGACAGTAATAATGCCGAGAAATGCTTCTCGTTCAAAGGGAAGAACAGGCCGTGGTTCAACAGAAGTTGTAACACCCTGTTGCTGTAAATTAGAGATCAGAACAGCACAGTTAATTACATCCTAATTATTAAGTTTGTCCCCCACAAATAGTTATAAAAGATTTAAGAGATGTGTCCATTGCATCATTATTAAACCAGGAGAAATGAAACCAGTCGCCAGTGGTTTTGGAGAGTGAGCTCATTAGCTGATAGCAAGTAAGTAATAAGACAATCTAACTGTGGAAGTTCATGTATGAACAAATTGTTCTAATAATGTCGAGTCTGTACAATTATTCCGTCCTATTTTTGAGAAGATTACTATCAACCGGATCTCCATGTGTTCTATACACTTTCTCGGGTTGGTGTGATCCTGACATCTATGTGAAAATGGACGATGGTAAGAGACAAGGAACAAAATGCCTGAGCACTGACACAGAGAGCAGTGATTTCAGTCCTCCACCAGTGTGCACTTCTCACTCCGAAGAAATACTCAGCAGATAGTTTATTGCATGAATAAGCTTGGTAGACAATGTGTGTGCTAAAAGTCCTGAAGTCGTCCTGTTTAAAGATCCTGCCAGTGGAGTTTGTCTTAACGTGTGTGTGTGTGTGTGTGTGTGTGTGTGTGTGTGTGTGTGTTAAGCAAATCACTTAAGTGCAGAAAGTGATTCTGTCCCTGGGTGCCTAGATAACCCTCTTTCATATTTTCCACTCAGTATTTTGGTGGCATCTGGTCAACCTATCCTGGTAGAGCATGCAAACTTTACATAGAAATGCCCTAATCAGCCACAAGCCAGTATCTTCTTGCTGTGAGGCAGAACTGCTAAACACTTCACCATCATGTCACCAAAATAATAATAATCATCTAATAATTTACTCGGGGCAGTGGTGGCTAAACCTAATTATGGTCATGGGGAGGCTGGTGTCTATCTCGGCCGACTCTGGGTGAGGGCAGAGTACACCATGAACAGCTAGCCAATCCATCATAGGGGGAAATATGCTGACGGCTATGCAGCCCACTCCTTACAAAAGTCAGCAATGATCCGTTTACATGCCTGTCACCACAGACTGTGAGAGACATGGCTGGATTTTGATAACCCAGAGAGCTGCACAGGTTTGTTGTTGCTGCTGCTGTTGTTGTTGTTGTAGCTTTGAATTTGCAAACTTGCAACAAAACCCAGCTAGTGTTGTGACTGGTTTGAATATATGGTGATTTGCTCCATAGCAAACTTGATTTAATTCTGCTTTTAATTTTACTTCATTAAGAAATTAGATTAAAATGGTCATTTGTACTATCCATGATTTGTAGGGGTTTTGGATTTATGTTTTGATTGTGTCTAACTGAGTTATCAAAGGCCAGCCATGTCTCTCACTGTCTATGGTGAGAGGTTCATGTAAAAGAACCATTGCTGACTTTCATAAAGAGTAGCTGCACAGCCGTCAGCGTGTTTCTGTCCCTTAAAGGGTTTTGTCAGGAAGGGCATCCGACGTAAAAATCTATGCCAAATCAAATGTGCGAATCAGATGATTTGCTGTGGCGACCCCTTAAAAAGGGAAAAAGCCAAAAGGAAAAGAATTGTGTCAGAAATATTTCCATGTGAAATGAAAGAATTGCTGAGTTTTCATTTTAAATTTGATTGATATCCTGTATTAATCCTGGAAAATAAATTATTTCCTCTGTATCCAGCCCATACATAATGAACACACACGCACACACTTGGCGCAGTGAGCTGCCACTCACATAATGGGCACCTGGAGAGCAGTTGGGGGCTAGGGGCCTTGCTCAAGGGCACTTTGGCCCCTAATATGGAGGAATAGAATGTGCTGCTCATTCCCCCACCACCGCACATTTTCCCTGTCGGTTCAGGAATCGAGCATGTGACCTTTTGGTCCAAAGCTGCTTCTCTAAACTTTAGGCTATAGCGGCCCCTTTGAGGATGTATTTACTTGAAGCGCTTCAGTGTGCAGTTTACACAATTTTGAGTCAGAGCAGTGTGTGTGTGTGTGTGTGTGTGTGTGTGTGTGTGTGTGTGTGTGTGTGTGTGAGAGAGCGAGAGAGAGATTATTTCCATAAGAAAATATTTGTACAAGCAGAAGTTTAAGTAAATATGAGCTGTTTACCGTGCGTCACACACAGTAATGCGATGCTGCATGGTACATAAAACTATTTCTTATCAGGTCTGAATAAATATTTCAAGATTTCTAACTAAGAACATTATGTGCAAACGCCTGTTTTTCCAACACTTTTCTTGCCTTGGTGTGGGCCTGCAGCTTTAGGAAGCAGGAGAACATCCTGCCATAATTTCCCACTGTGCTGTGCAGCATCAGGACTGTGTGTATGTGTGTTGTTGCAATAATGCAGTGTGTTCAATATCCCATGTCACTAAGACTCAAACAAAAAGATATTCCTTTAAAACCTTTACTGATGAGATTACAGGTTGGAAACATGGGCAGAATATTTTTGGTAAGGCTTTAAATGCTGTTAAATCTGATTTCATGTTTACATGTGTAAAGCGATGTTGTAAACACTTCCAGTAAAGTCAAAGAGTAATGGAATTATTTGGCATAAATAAGGGAAAATTAATCCGTGCCTGCCGAACTATATAAAAAAGTCTTCTGAGCACTGATCTCAAATGATTTTCAGACATAATAAATGTTTGTGTTTCTCAGAATCAGTTCCAGTTAACCCGGAGGGTACGAGAGGTTGTTAAATTCCTTTTTTTTCCTGGTCGTTGTTTCATTTGGATGTTTGCAAAACCAAGGGAAATTTTAAAAATATATATATATTTCAGTAATTTTTTTTTAATTCTATTTTAGACTGAATCAATCAAACAGACAAATAAATACATACATTACGTAGCCCATAGGGAAAGTTTGGAGCCCTGGACAACTGCCCAGCCCAGTCATATGTACAGGTTGCCTAGAAATCTTGTTGACTTTGATTAAAAACTGCGAGATAGCATGGAGTCTCTTGGGTATTTAGGAATCATGCAGCTGTAATTGGTCTCACAGGACCAGCCAACACACAAGCACTTTATTCTACAGTAAGAGACTTGAAGACTACTCCAAGTGTGACACGCTTTCCTTTTGGTTAAGTCAAATGTGGACTTGTTGATTTCAGGGTTGTTGTTTTTTTTTAATAACACACTAAGGGTTTATCAGAAATTTATTCTTGATTGGTGGAAGATTATGTGGACACTTGTTGATGTTTTCATTAGCAAAGCTGGATTGTTGTAATACTTGATTCCTTCTCCTCTGCCCAGGAGACCGTATTTTAGTCTGTACACATAAGTAATAAAACTACAGCAGTAGAACCGAGATTATTTATAGTTCTCGTCAGTGGTACTGTCGAATGGTCGCGTCCCCAGGGATTTGTTTAACTGCAGTGTCCTCAGCCCAAGCGCTTGCTGCTGATTTAGTGCATTAAGATATAAAATCATCACCGCTACAGCGTAGTGGAGTCCCTAATGGTCCTTGCACTTTAAATTAGTTGCAGTAATCAAGTAGCTCTCAGTGTGTAATGACTGTGTTGCAGGGTCTGGACTCCAGGCTGCTCATTAGTAGAAAGGCTTCAGTAATGCTAACGCACTTGCACACGTGCACAAAGAAAGCCATACTAATAGCAATCTGATTTTAGCTGATCCAGCAAACACATGCAGGACAGATGAGCATGTTCTTACCAATGTGTGGAAAAAGGTACCAGTTCTCCAGAGCCTTCCCAGGTTATATTGACCTTGGAAATGAGAATTCGCAGTGTAAACAAACCATTCCAGCCCTCTCAAGGGACAACACCTCTCTTCTGTCAAGAGGGGGGGGGGGGGATAAAATAGCTTCCCACGCATAGACGTTCAGGTCGGGAGGGTTAGATTTTCTTGCAACAACTAATTTCAGCATCCTGCATTTCGCCAAACTTTAACTTCTATAATGTTTATAGCTTCACCTCTCCTGTTCCTGCCTGATTTTCCGGAATAGTGGATGATCACATCATTGTCACGCCTACGCAACATGATCTCCATAGTCGCTGTATGATGAAGTGGTACAATGTTGTCTCTTGTTCAGAACCCCATCACACCGTAGCTGCGGCGTTCTCATAGTTTTATTACCTTGAACATATGTCTGATTTTTAGAATCGTATCAATACGAACCTGTGATAAAAACAACTGACTTTTTTTTTTGTCTGACATTAGTATATAAAACTGATCCTCCTTTTATGAGAATGAATTCCTCTATGAACCTGAACACGTCATCCTCCTGTAGTATCAAAAGAATAAGTAATAAATTGAGAAGGCTTAAGGTTGTAATGGAGAAGACTCTCTAGTCCTGCAGTACTTTATTACATTATTTTATCATTATTGTTTGTAATGAACGTTACTTATTTTAATAACAGATATTTTATTATTGACTCACCTGATTGCAGAATTTCTTAATTATATTATTGTCCTGGGGATGCTTTGCCCATCTTGGCTGACTCTGGGTGAAGGTGTGGTACCCCCCTGTATATCGCCAAACCATTGCATAGCCAACAGACAACAACAACAACAACCTGTTGACTCGGGGCAAATTGGAACAGCCAGACAGCCTAATATGCATGTGTTTGGACTGTGGGAAGAAACTGGAGTACCTGGAGTGAACCTGCACAAGCATATGGAGGACGTGCACACTTTTAATTTAATATATTATCATTGTACAGCCATTATGAAAGTATAACTTTGAATTCTAGCATTAGTATTAATGGAAAAAGTCAAACAATACCTGTGTGCGTGCGTGCGTGCGTGTGTGTGCGTACACGTGAAATGCGTTTTAGGATTTTTTTATTTTTTGAAGGTATCATCTGAATGTGTGTGTTTTTTTTTTTTATATCAACAGAATGATCTACATTGAACTTGAATATTTAACCTTTTAAAAGTTTGTTAGTAAAAGGACAGGAGGACTGTCCTGAGTGGACAGCGATTGCTGGTCCACACCAGGTGTTTTTCTTTCCATTGAAAAAACCTTGAGGTGCTACAGATACCAGAGTGTGCTTTCTAGGAGCAGATATTTATAGCTCGCACTGTGCAATAAAATTGTTACCAAATATTATAGAACTAGTTATGACTTAAAATTTCTGAACCTGCCTTTAATATATATGTGTGAGTGGGTGGGCGGGCGAGCGAGCATTGGATTGGTTCCTGCAGGGGTAGAATGTTTCCTCCCTTTCTAAGTACAGCTTCAGCATCAACACCTTCCTCTTGTGGAGAATCTTCAGAAGGTTACTTTGGAACGAGTGTGTTTTAAGTCCAAAGCTGGTTTGCCAATAAAAACCTGTGGAAATAAAAGCTTCTTGACTGAAAATTCCTGGCTGCTTTCTGTCTCCTGAGGGTTCTGTTAACATTTTGATATGTCTTCAAGAGCAGAAGGTTTGATGGCACCCTGAGCATAAAAGAGAAAGCAGTGTGGGTACAGTGTCCTTTACATTCCTCACAAAATATTACAGATGTTTTGGGAATGATAACAGAATGAAGTAGAACCTTTTACTATGTTTCTGTGATTTACAAGCAGCGAGTCTGAGGCCTAACGTTAGCTTTGGTTTCAGGGTCTGAAAACACCATTTTTCTGATGCTGCCTATTTTATTTTAACTTGGATAAAAAATATTTTAACTACTTCCAAATATCTAATGTGACTGTTTTCTCAGCTTCCATTTGCCATAGGGATGCAAGATCCTGACTGTACGTTAATGTCAGTAGCTAGGTAGTGACTGAGAATTGGAAACTAGGTAGAAAATAACCACCCTTTTTCTTTGTATGGCCCCAAGTGTGAGTCTGAATGGTTGTATGTGTGTTGGCCCTGCAATGGTCTGGCAAACGGTTCAGAGCTTTTTCAGCCTGTATAACTGACTCAGTCAGTTGGTGGGCGCCAGCCTCCCTGCAGCCCTAATTAGGATTAGAAAATAATTTACATAATAATAACAATGATGATGATAATTTGTTGTTGTTACTTATATAGCTTTATTTCTTTTAGAAGAAATAAAGAAGCTTTTAGTGCAGCTAACTGAGTTATAAAAGGCCGGCCAGGTCTCTCACTGTCTATGGTGTGAGGCATCTAAAAGAACCATTACTGACTTTCGACAAGAGTAGGCTACATAGCCGTCAGCGTGTTTCTGCCCTGCAATGGCCTGTCAAGCTGTTCAGGGTGTACTCTGCCCTTGCCCATAGTCGGCTGGGATGGTGCCCCAATATATCTGTCGGTCTGTCTCTCTGTGTATGCTCAGTGTGTGTGTGTTCACTTTGGATGGGTTAAATGCAGATGCAATAATTTCCCTTATGGGATTAATACAGTAGATCAAAATTAAACAAAAGAATACTTTCTCTTCTCTCTTTACTAATAGGAAGCACATTCACCTGCCTTGGTATTTAGGTTTGCTGTACTTGATTGTCATGCTTCCTTTGAGAAATGTGGGGACTTTTTAAAGACTCAGACACAGACCAGTCTTATTGTTAAGCTTGTTGAATGGAAGCTCCACTTTTGCCAGTAGACTAAACAAAAGGGGCAGGTCAGTAAACTGCAGGTTTACTTTCATGTCGTTGCTTTTAGTTGGCTTTTCTCCTCTAGTTATGTTAGATTTTGACCAGGCATGCTGCTTTCATTTCTTTGTAGTTTCTGGCACATTTTTTAAATCGTCCATTAAAGCAAACATTTATGGGGAGAAAACCTTCCAGTGCTAACTTAGTCCTATCGGTTGGAAACATGTTGGCACTCCATATAAGGAATTGCTTCTCCAAGGTTTCTTTCCTACCAGAGTGGGGTTTGTGTACATAGCTTGGAGTTCTAAGGAGTGGCAGATGTTGCTGCTAATCATTGACTATGTAAACATGATTTACAGTCTCTGAATGACTGTTTGTTTATTGTGGCCAGTCAAATTTCCACGAGTGTGTTAAAATGTTGTAATTGTGTTCAGCAAGTACAATAAAATATAATACAGAGAAATATAAAAGGCTAAAGAGAAATCATCTGATGGTGTCTGTTCAGGTCTTCATTCTTTATTTACTGTGTCTAAATTCACAGCTCACTCTTTCACAGCTCCACCCCGGAAGCAAACACGAGGTATCTACTTCATATCCTGAATTAACGTGATACATTCGGGAGTGTTCGCATTGTTGTGATAGATTGACTCATTTGTACTGAACATTTCTGAACATGTCCAGATGCAGGATTGCGTATCTGTGATGATTTCTTTCATCGCTTGAAGTTCCAGTTGAAAGAACCACTGTCACGTCATTAACAGGTGTGAAAGTGTGTTCTTTCGCAGAGTTGGTTTGCACACTTCCTGAAAGGAAGCTGAACTGAGAGAATAAATGAGACTGAAAAGTGGAGCAGGACCCAAAAGCCTCTTTTTTCACGGTAGGGCTGAATGGTTACAGCTTCCAAGTCAGACTCATGAACTCGACTTACTGTTTCTGTTCACTGTGTTCTATCCTGCCCATGAAACTGGAATATGTGAGGTGCTCCACCGAATGTAGGAGCTTGTCGCACAGACTAATTTCGGAGAAAATGGCCAAAAAAGTAAAAATGGTCTTTTTTTTAATCGAAATTCGGATTTTTGCATAAACTATTAAAACAAGTATTCAACTATCACCTGCTCAAGTGAAATTGACTAAAACTCACTAAAATGTCTTTTTATTTCCATTTTTCTGATGAGTACCCTCATAAAACTAGATAAAAACAGTAGCAAACTTACTGTTTTTTGTTGCAATTATTCACCGAGTTCGGTACAAGATACACTGTGATCCATACACCAGAAGAACAATTGTGAAGTCCTCTCTCCATTTTGGATACCGTTTTAATATTAAAATGCCATTTCAGTGAATAAAATAAAGGTTATAAAGACGATATACACATAAATAATGCAGGCTAGTTGCTAAGGAAGATCCGAAACGAGCAAACTGATTGGTCAGCTCGGGCTTGCCCATGCGCAGTGCCCGTCACATGTTAACTTCTGGTTTACTTCCTAATATAATGCAAGTGGAACTTATCTCCGATTTTCTCCTCAATAACAGTAAGTAAGTTCATAAGATTGTGACTACACATAATTTCAGGAAAAGGAGAGCGAAATGTCATCGGTGATGTCTAGCAGCGTTAATATAGATGTTAAATTTGATGTTAGAATTCGGCTTTGAATTAGATTCTCTCTCTCTCACTCAAACACACACACGCACACACACACACACACACAGTGTGCAAACGGTTAAATGAGCAGCATCCAGA
>CM045742.1:28602500-28650000 GCA_024760905.1 Plotosus lineatus
TGCAATCCGCATCATGAAGCTCGTCCATCTTGTTTCACAGGGACTGAACATTTTCAAGCAGTATGACCGGAAGTGCTAACCATGCGCCGGAGACTCTGAGAACTCTGCCTGAGCTTATTGTGTGTATAAGGAAACGTACACAAGCACAGAGAGAACATGCAAACTCCACACAGAAACGATCTGGAATCGAACTCGGGACCTTCTTATTCTCAGGCGGACGTGCTAACCACCATTCCCCCATGCCACCCCCTGAATATGGTTAATTTAATTAAATAAGCTAAAAATGGTCCTTAACACCCATTTAGCTTTATAACATCCATCCATCCTCTGCATCTTGCCACCCCTGCCCACCACTTTTCAGACGTTGGGGATCTTCTTTAAATTTGCATTATATTATAAGGACCCTGAAAGAACTTGATTTGCATGAGTTTGGAGGAAATCTTCGAAGCATAACGTTGTTGAGGTGTAGCCTTGAACAGATGCTAATGAAGGTTCTGCTTGTTTCATAACAAGAGAGCCATTCTTCATCTCATAAAGGACTAATCTAGTTTTTTCATTTTCTTTCGTAGCACTAATTCAGTTTTTTCTATTTGAAGCTTTATTAATGCTTGTATATGTTTGTGGCATAAACAGAAATACTCTTGGTTAATACCTGTTTAGTAGTTTGAGAATGTATGGAGTGTCTGCATGATTGGTCACGTCTTGTTGCCAAGTCGTTTTGCTTGATGTGGACTGCTTGAACCTTTAAAGTGGAAAAAAAAATCCATCCTGAATGACATGCACATGAATCCTGTTAATGAATATCTGCTCTTCAGTCGAACCTGGTTTATTTTTTAATAGAATTCCTCGTTTACTTCTTTTAAAGTCGTATGTCATCATTACCAGTCTCATAAATTACCCATAATGCCATTTGATGGTGCTCATAGTGTTGCCCATGAGATTTAGGTTTTGCTTCAACTCCAACTTAATAAAGCGAGGATTTTATTTATTTTTTTGGCCTGTCAAGCACTCTCACCTCCTCACCTGTACACGTATGTTCTACTCAAACAGTTCAGGTTACAGCACTTTAGATTTCCTGCTAATACTACTTAGTATCTTTAAGTATTTTTCATAAGTCACTTGTCATTTTGTTGATCACCACATAGCTGAGCTGAGTTTCTGGTGTAAATCAACTTTGATACATGTGTTGGAATTTGGAGCTTTGTCCAGTATCCCCAAAACTTCGACATTGTACTTCTCATTAATGTGACCTGAAACATCACGGGACCATGGACAGTGAAAACAAAAGCTCTTGTGTTGACAGCTATCTGGTATGTTTGAGATTGTGGCTTTGTTGTTTATTATTATTATTAATAATAATAATAATAATAAACACTATTGCATTTGTGCATCTCAGCCCAGATGTCTGCTTTTCTCCATATCGCACCAACAAATACATTGGCACCAGATGGGCTTTTTTGTTTGTTTGTTTGTTTTTTGTTTTTTAGTCCATCACACACGTTTTAGTAAACATATCATGGATGTGTTTCTATTGGGTTCTTGCTTTCAGATTAACATAAGTACTTACCAGTGCTTATTACCCGCTGAGAAAAAGGTGTAGTGTAAAAACACTGCATTTTTAAAAAAAAATCTCAGTTCTGGATGATTTTTTTTCACAAAAGTAGCACATGACTTTTTAGTCTGCTATCGTGACTTTGTTGTTGCCTATAGTGGAATATTAAACCAAGCTTTGTGTGGTTTTCTTGAGTTTTCCAAATTCTGGGCATGCTTTTCTTTTTTAATTATTTATTTATTTATTGTAAAAATTGTGTATCTTGGGTAAATATGGGTTTGCCCTCAAAAACAAACATACTTCTTTCTGTTTCATCATCCGATGAGGATCTCTGCTTCGCAGCTGGAGCCAACAGCGATCCATGTAAGATCTTATCAAATCAGGCTTAAGTGTGTTATAGAAATGAGATGCTGGTCCATGTCTCATACTGTTGAGTGAGTCATGAGTGAAGAATATTACAACTGACAGAATCCTCGAACTGCTCAGAGAATTTCGGAGAAGGGGCCAGAGATGATTTAAAGACACAGTGTCCTTACAATGTAGAACAGGGGTGCTCAAACCTGCTCCTGGAGATCTACCTTCCAGATGACTTCATCACTAACCCTAATGTGGCCCATGTGATGTGTAAAATCCACTCAGGTCTTAAGCCATTTCAAAGTCTCTTGATTAGATGATTGGATGGTTAGGTGGGCATGATTAGGGTTGGAGTGAATGCCTTCTGGAAGGTAGATCTTCAGGAGCAGGATTGAGCATCCCTGGTGTAGAATTTATTAGCAATTATTTTGGCTTAATTGTTTTTGTTTTGTTTTGTACTACAGACGCTCCCCGACTTACGTTCATCTGGTTTACGTTTTTACTTCTTTTTTTTTCCAAAAAAGGCAAATTTTGAGTTTAGACGTACCTACGTAGTACGCTGACGTAATGACGCAATGATGCTGCGTCCATTGTTTACAAATGACAGACTGAGTGCCCCTCCCAGTTCAGTGTTTTGTTTTTATATATATATATATATATATATATATAGCATGTTACCCTTTAAGACGTCATCTCTGTGATATTTGTGTTTACACTGTTTTGTGGACTTTTGAAACCCTAAGCAAATATGGTTGGTCAGAAGCATAAGCCTACTTGCATGGGTACAAGTCTCATACACAGAGATGAATTAACTATCTGCTCGGATTGGCGCGATCTACCATGCATACTCGGTTAAGCAAAGAGCGTTGTAAAATGAATGAAAACCTGAATCCAGGAAAGAGAACTCTCAGCTCCATGATTCACATCAGTGCAGGCTGTGTTGTAAACGAGTTCAACGGCACCCTTGTGCGCTTGAAAGACCAGAAGTCCGTATAACCCACAGCAAGTACACTACTTTCGGTATTGAGCGCCTCACATATTGTAAGCGTTGATTGGCTGTTTTAAGCTTCATGTAAAGTGACTCGGTATAAATAAATGACTTATTTGAAATTAATGTTGATATTATTTGATATATTTGATATTATTTTACAATGTTATGTTTATAATAATTGATTTAGGGGTGTTTTATGAGAAGGTAGTGGTACTGTATTTATGGATGCAGAGCACAGTATGAGCGTCATACGTCAGTGTATCAACTTACGTTCACTTTCAATTTATGTTCGGCCGTCCGGAACCAATTAAAAACGTAAGTCGCGGCGCGTCTGTACTGTTTTTTATGTGAACATTGTATAAGACAGACCCGATCTGTTTCCAACACAATAGATGTACAACCCACATTAAACATATCCATGCAAATCCAAACGTTAGCTGGTGTGGTGGAGTAATGGTTAGCATGTCTACCTTGGAACAAGAGGGTCTTGGGTTCGACTGAAAGAATTATTAATAAGAATACAGTTGGCATTCCAAAAATCCATCGTCTTTTTTGATCACTATAGAAGACAGCATGCTTTGGAGCATATATCAGCTCGTCCTATTCAGGTATGATTTTTGAAGGCTTTAATATTTCTATTATAGTTTCATTAATATCAGGATAGAGCTTGAATGCGAATAGTGATTATCTAATAATGTGCAGATGCTCAGGAAACATAGTCTTGGGTTTCTGCTCATCAGTGAAACTTAAAGGACATTGGCTCTAACTCTGTGATTCTTTAACTGAGCTTGACTTGTGCTGTTTGGCTTCAGTTCCTTAAGTGTATACAATACTTAAATAATATAAAAAGGCGGGACCACTTGCAAGATTGGAGTGTGGTTGCCCACCATGACATTGGCAGGAGAAGCAGCCCAGTCTGCAGATTCAGTGTGAGCAGTAACCTTTAATCCTTGGAGGCAAATTTTAAGGTAGTTAGTGAGAGTGGACACTGGCTTCCTATAGACACTCCCTGAGATGTGTCTCATTTTAAAAGGCACTGGTTTTGAACTCTGATACCATAAAGGGGAATTGATGAGAATTTATTGCTCCAGCTGGTAGCAATCTGATGTGGTTTAATGGTGGTTTGGGAGCAGATTGCTGTATTAAAGGACTGTTGCAATGGTAAGATTGATCTTTCACTATATTTTAGTTTATCCTGCACATCATTTTATTGCTACCGTATGGCTGAACTTTAACCTCAGCCTTGTTCCAAGCAAATTGAAGATTTTCATTCTTGCTGACAAGTGCCCAGTCAAGCTGTTTAATTCAAACCCTGTGTGTAGAAATAGCCTTACTTTCACTTTTAAACGTCTATTTTTTACATTTTGACTTCACATACGATTTCCTTTGAGATGTTGACAATTTAATGCTCGCCTTCCAGATTTAAATAATGCAATGGACAGTTCTCATGTCTATTTTTGCAATTTCAGCAGTCTCCTTAGGTTTTCTTGCCTCAAAAACATGATTTGATCCTACGGAAATGCAGTGACATCTTTTTGGGAACCGCAGAATACATCTTCCAACATGGTTATTTAAGAAATGAGAAACTAGTCGTGATGATCTTGAGGGGAGTTGGTAGAGTCGTGATGATCGTGGCAAAATTTTCGAAGGTCACAAATTTTGCCACAATTATTACGATTTAATGACAATCATGATCGAAAGTGGGAAGCAAGGTAAAGCGTAATAGATTTTAACAGATCTTATCAGAGTGTAACAGATCTTGATGCACCATTGTAGGGGATCTCGATGAACTTGGAAACATGATTCGTTAAAGTTTCATTTCTTGGGTATGCCCTACCTCCTTTATATACCCAAATCATGCTCCAAGCGTGCTCAGAAATCAGAGCGCCACCTTTTGTTGAATCATGGAGATTGTGGACATCGTGCCCCATTGTAAACCCAGGGTAAAGGTCATGTTGCCCGGTGAAACATATTCATCACTGCAGTAATTACCCAATCAAATGGCTCTTTTGATATTTATTATTTCAATCTAGGTGGCAGCTTTTGTTATGGGCAGGGCAGTGTGTATTATAAATTAAGTAATGAACACATTATATATCTATCGTGTTTTCTCACTCTGATCTTTTGTACTTTTCGTTGGGCAGGCTGCTATTAAATTTTCACATTTGAATGAGCCTTAAATCTAAATGTCCCTTAATCCTTATCAGTTATGTGTAGCTGTTTGAATTTTACTATTTGGAGACGATCAGCCAGCATTATTAACTTCTCAATCAGAATGCAGACAGCTGTTGGCATCAGGATAAGCACATTAGTCTGAGTGTAGCCTCAGAGTTGGCTTTGCTCGAACGTTAAAACTGACTAAACATGTCCACTGCTTGGGTGAAGCTGTTTTTCCATGTGACTTCTGTAAGAGGAGTCGGTGCTGAGAGGTCTCTCAAGGACACGTGTTGTGGATGTGCTGCCCGGTGACGACCACTGACCTGTCAGCGCTTTTTCATGTCCTACATTAATTCACCAGGTCCTGGAAACAGGCAACTCAAGTGTGTCTGTACAGTGAAAGCAAAGCTTAGATTTTATATGTGGCTGCCAGCTCGTGCTACCAGATGAAGTGCTGACAAGCGGGTGATGTTATTTAATATTAATCCTTTTCATTTATGCACTCACATCGATATCATTTAACACGTTCTCTTGCCTTCAGAAGATTTTGAGTGAGATAAATATTGCAGTCCTGCCTGGTTTGCTTTTAATACCTAACCAGTAGTACTGTGTATGAGACACGTACAACTCGAGGTCCTGTTATGTAGGACAGTGGACATCAGGGACCAATGCAATATTTACGGGAAATGTCTTTTACGTAACACTGCTTTGTTGGGTTTGCCGTTTTTGCATGCTGTATTTGTTTAGTCTGCTGCTGCCCCCCACCCCACCCTACTACTAGCAGCTGTGTAATCTTCTTAGCAAATGATAACCACATGAGTAGCCAATCAAAATCCCTGTAGTTGCTCTTGTACCCCCCCTTCAGTGGTGGTATTGACCTGCAGTTGGTCTGGCGGGCTGCCAGTCAATGAACTGCAGTGCCAGAAACAAGCCAGAGAAAAGCAGAATGGGGTTTTGTAACACTGCACCTGTAACACACACACACACACACAGTCTTAGACTCTCACTGCAGTAGGAGGGCTATTTTTAGCACTCTTCCAGGAGCAGAAATAAGATTTGCAATAATTTGACTCCCATGCTCAACAATGCGTCATATAAACACCTTTATTATTATCATACTAAGAAAAAGAAAGCAAAGCTAACTGGATTAAGATAAATTATACCAAAATGTTATTAAAAGGACCAGCCTGTGTGATTAGCCCAAGATTTTAATCCGTGTTCTCCTTTTTTTCCCCTGCATGAATCATTTCTCTTTCCGAATTTGTTTGCATTTTGTAATTACCCCATGATGCTGTAGTACTCACAGTAACATCTAGTAGGGGTGTGACATGGCGGACGTGCGATGGCAACTCACTGTGACGTGTACTGGCTATGATGGCCTTTTGCTATGAGGTATATGTCGACTGTAAGGTAAACAAAGACATAGAGCGCAGAGCATTCTTCTCTTTTATCATTCTTTATGCGACAGACCACGCCAAAGCCTGGACAGAAATCGAAAATTCTACACACTCCGTGCCACTGCCGACCCTCGTCAACTCCCTCCGACTCCCCCTCTGTCTCAATAAATTCTTATACTGACCAACCCTGCCTGACTTGGATTATTCTAGATATTTTTGGAACGCACACCACTCCGTGACAGGATGGACAGACCATAACTCAATGAGCGAGAACAGAGTGGGGTCGAGTACTGTTTTCTTGTCCAGAGCTCACATGAGGCAGAATAAATAAGAGGTAGCAGTGTACAGTAATAATGTAATAATACAATAAATGTCCAAGTATCTAGTTAAGTGCATTAAGAGAATAAGGGGAATTAATGAGTATAAAAATATGTCAGTAAAAAGAAAACTCAATGCATACAATCCATTTCTCTGCAGACCGACAGCCTGGCAGGAGGGATGAAGGAGGAGAACCTGTTCCGGCGGCGTTTCTCTCTGTGTCCCACGGCCACAACTCCACCCAAAATAGATCCACGTGCTCTTGGCCGGAACTTGTCTTACGCTGGGGAGAATGAGGTGGACCAGATCAGCCCAGGTACATGCTATTAATGTTCCCCGCAGTACATTCGGTGCTGCACTTGAGGAACATTTTTGCCTCAGTAAGTAAGCCGAAAGGGATGCTGTTGCTCATCGTGTAATTTGCAGACAGTAGTACTTTGTTTTGATTCGGAGTGTTTACCATTGAACTCCTAGGGAAATCTCATGTTAATCTTCAGAAGAACCAGCATCGACCATTTTCATTGTGACACAAATCAGCCGTGCTTTGAGCTTATTGATGTGAAACAGTAGTCGGTACTTGGTGTTCTATATCGGTAATATATCGAAGCATATCGATATTAAATCTTCCTCTTGCCGTCATACATTCCACTACATTTATTTGGAATTTTAGGACAAGTAAGGGTTTCAGATGCTTAAATGTCTCTTGGTGAAAGGAGAAGCTGTAGCCAATCGCCATTGACTTCCAATCAGAGGCGGGGGTACACCTTGAACAGGCCGCAAGTCTATTACTGGGCTAACACTCACAAATACATCTATGGGCAATTTAAAGTAGTCAACTTACCCAAGGAGCAAGCCTTTGGATTGAAGGATGAAACAAGAATACCCTGAGGAAACCTATGCAAGCGCAGATTGATCCGATTCATTTCAGTTATGAGGTGTTAGTGCTAGCCACTACACTGCTGTGTCACACAACTTGAGGAGTAGCAGTATTGGTCGTCCTTTGAGTATAATTTGTGTGTATGTAATACGTTTAAGTAATACAGATGCTTATTTTAACATAAATGTCCATTTAAAAAAAGCACAAATAAACAGTGTCAGTTCATCCCTTGGATTACGAGCGATGTTGCTCGCTGAACTGCAGGAGTTGGCACTTTTTTACCTACAAGTGACGTCAATGCGTTGGACAGAGTTGACGGCTCTTGTCAAGACAGTCAGTGAAACTTACATTTTATTATCTCTGAGGAAGAGAATGCCACTACAGATATGCATGACAGTAAACCCAAAATGGCTTATGCAGTCAATTCGACTTTCCTGTCATCAGCTGGTTTAGAAGCAAAAACAAATGATTTCTGTGCTTGTTGTTTGTGCACCTCAGCACTGACCGGATAATGTTATGCTAAACAGGTCAGTGACGTAGGCCAGCCGGTCCAACAAGTTTGCTTCACGACCGGGGAGGAACAGCCGATTAGAAAAGCAAGCACTATAAACTCTCGCAACTGGACTGATACTGATGAAGGAACAGCTAATGTCGTGCATGATTGTTTTTTAAATAGCGAGTAGCACTAATTCATCACAGGTACCTTTAACAGCCGGGCACAATGAAGTAATGGCGTTTTGTGTCCCTGTTTTGCCCTTCACACTGCATTTGACATTATTGCTGGTGCAGTTAAAATGTGACTCAACTGCAAATATCATCTATAATTTTGTCATTTTGTTTTGTAAAAATAAATATCTTTTCTGTTTACTTATCCTGCGTCGAGGTACATGCTTGCTCAGGTGTGTGTGCGCATGTGTGTACATGTTCTCAGGCAGCGAGTCGGAGAAGAATGGATTGCCTTTACCAAGAGATGAGGTCAGCCCAGGCCAGTCTCCCAGTAGTGCCGTGAGTCACCCTTCCTTTTTCTCATTGGTAAAAAGAAAAAGCCTGAAATATTTCCACCCATTCATTCTATCATATATATATATATATATATATACACACATATATACATACACACACACACAAAACCTTATTGCATTGCTGTTGATTGCGCAAGTGTCTGCTTATACAGTTAAGTCATTGTGTTCATGCTGGCTCCTCTGATTGTCAAGGTTAATGTTCTGTTAATTGGTAAATGAGGTTTAAATAGATCATGAGCTGCCAAAAATAAAATAGCATTTGATATTAGGTTATGACCAGATGTCTTAAATGTGAGTGCAACACCGAACAAATCTTATGCAACCGAGCAACTGTACGACCTCCAAACCCTGCATATTAAATTCGGGACACTGTAGGCAGGGTAAGATTAAAAGCAGTATTCATAAACATCAGCTAAGTAATCATAGAGTAAAAACAGGTTGTAGCAGAGTCACAGCTTCCTCTAGTTAAGGAGCTAATTTTGGACTATGAAGGCAGCCGTCCTCTCTCTCTCTCTCTCTCTCTCTATCTATCTATCTATCTATCTATGAGCTTCAGCTGACATCCACAGCTGACTGAACAGACCTACTGAATTTAGCCGCTTGCAGTTGCGGTTAAATTAAAAGGAAAACACTGTTGTTATAAATGGCTTCCATTTTAGCCTCGCATGATTACTGGGCTGGTGAGTCTAAACATAGAGGTAAGTGGTAGTCTGATGGTGGCCTATGGTGCTAGATGTGGAAGGTCGTTCTCTTTTTGCTAGTGCTATCTCTCCTACGCTCACGTTCTGCATCAATTCCCTCTCTTTATTTCTCTAGTCAGAATCAAAGATGTTCATAGGATTGGAGAAGGAGAGTTCTTCACCCACTGAAAAGCTGGCCAGGAAGGAATCTCTAAAGGTAGTATATATATTGATCATCTTTATGATGGCACTCCTCGAGGCAAAGTCCACCCCGAAACACCGACTTTCTGAAATACATAACAAGTTAAGACGTGTTTCGGGAATTTGTTGGTTCGTGTTGTTGATTATTTCAGTTGGAGATGTAGTTACTGCTCTGACTTCACAGGACACTGCTGTTGTGGTTACACTGGAGTTTAAAGGAAAGCGGTCTCCTTAACCACATCCGACCATTCCTTAGTCAACCACAGCATGCACTTAACAGCAAAATACCTTTGCTCATGCATGGTGCCCCATGTAAAAACACCCACCCGAGGTCAGGCCTCCTTCTGTGTATGGTAAAGGACACTGGCACACCTTGTTCAGGTTTTTTGTTTTGTTTTTTTTAAAGGGAAACACTCATTTTGTTACTTAAAAATACCTTTTAAATCACCCATATTTTAAAAAGCACTAAAGTTTTTTTTTTTTCCATTTAATTTATCAATTGTACATAACGCATTATTTTATATTTTGGGACCTATTAATTTAATAGAAAGGGTAAAATATTACAAATTCACATACGAGAGATAATGATCAGATTTTCAGTTTAGAGAAAATAAGGAACTCTTTATTTTCTTACTCACCAATGTTCGAGTTACATCAGTAATTTTTTTTAGTGAAATGGAATTACATGAGGAAGAAATTGGGGCCGTCCATTGACGATAGAGTGTACAGTTCAGGTCATTGAAATTAGTTTAATGCCCTTTGCCTTTTAGTGGGGAGTTTAAAGAAAGAAACAGGGTGTCCAATTGTCTCTGTAATCGGCCGGTTTAAACACTCCCCTAAACACTCCCCCAAAACACTCCCCTAATATCTGATATGTGGCCTGAGCCCAAATTCGAACCTGATTACATGGTTACAGCATGTAGTAGTAAGTAGTTTCCTTTTGGCTTTTCCCTTCTATCAGGGGTCGCCACAGCGAATCATTTGAGTCACACATTTGATTGGCATAGGTTCTTACATCAGATGCCCTTCCTGACACAACCCTTTATCAAGGAACAGAAACACGCTGACGGCTTTGCAGCTACTCTTTACGAAAGTCAGCAATGGTTCTTTTACATGAAGCTCTCACCTTAGACAGTGAGAAACATGGCCGGCCTTTGATAACCCAGTTAGCTGCACTGGGGGTGCATGGTTACACCATAAACCTACAATTATGTTTGGACAGAACGGACGGACTTCTAGTTTTCAGAACACCATATCTGAATCTCTGACGCCCCCTTGTGGTGTCTTTGTATGTATTGTGGCGTCTTGTATCTTGCCAATTATTATTGTAGCTATTTGTGGGACTTAATATTTTTTAGTTTTGTTTTGTTTGATGGTGTTTTATTGGTTATATGATCTTCAATATTTTGTACAGGTTCAAAAAAAGAATTACCGCCAGGAAAAGAAAAGGGCAGCCAAAGAACTCTTCAGTGCTCTGAAGGACCCCAGTGTGGTCATTATTTCTAACTGGTTAAAGGTATGTAAACATTTCTTATGATTTCAGGTTTTGTTTTACAAGGTGTCCAGAGAAATGGATTCAATCACATGTTTGTTTGTCCATTAGATCCGGGGAACGCTGAAGAGTTGGACGAAGCTGTGGTGCGCTCTGAAGCCTGGTGTTCTTTTGATCTATAAAACCCCAAGCTCCGAGCACTGGGTGGGAACGATCATCCTAAATGCCTGCAAACTGATTGAACGTCCCTCAAAGAAGGATGGCTTCTGCTTCAAACTTTACCATCCTTTAGAGAAGTCCATCTGGGCAATGAAGGTTATTCTTTTAATTTGTTGCTTTGCGATCTCTACCTTCATTCTAATGCATCACAATCCTGAAAATGAGCAGGACCACATCTGTAGTTTAATTAAAATGACTTGTCTCTGCATGCCTCATTAAATTTGATAATTTTATTGGTGTGGTAATTGGAAGACAATTAATTAATTGGTTGATTAATTAATCCCAGGGCCCTAAAGGAGAGACTGTTGGCTCCATCACACAGCCCCTTCCTAGCAATTATCTGATTTTTAGAGCAGCGTCTGAGTCCGATGGTGAGTACATATGCATACATATATTACTATACTTCAGGTCTGATTCTATTGTTGTTCCAGATGTGAACCTTAAAACCTTTGTTATATGTCTGATCTTGTAATATTATTCCGATCACTTTGTAAGTCTTCCAAAGTCTGTTGATGTTATTATGTGTTTATGAATATATTTTTAAATAACCTCTCAGTTTTCCAATCCTGCATCGCTACACAGTTTATCTTAACTTGATAAAATCTTCTCTACTTAGGCCGTTGCTGGATGGATGCTTTGGAGTTAGCACTCAGCTGTTCAAGCCTTTATAAGCTGACTGCTAAGAGCTGCAGGGACGGGGACCTGAGTAGCTCATCTGAGTCTTCTCATATACTCCAAATTCTCCAGTCCACAGCCCTTAGTGACCAGGAACTGCTACAGTGAGTGATAGGTTCACACATACACGCCAACACACACACCTGTACACTGGTCAGCCATAACATTAACATGGCATACGAATAGGCAGCCCCATACTCAGCAAGCTGCAATGCGCACTCTGTGTTCTAACACTTTTCTGTCATAGCCAGCATTAATGGTTTCAGCAGTTTGTGCTGTAGTAGCTTTTCTGTGGAATCAGGCCAGACGTCGATCAGTGAGCCTTGGGCACTCATGACACTTTTTCCAGTTCGCTGGAGATGCTTATCACTGCATATGAAGAACAGACCACAAGACCTGCCATTTTGGTGATGAGTAGAGCCAGTCGTTTAGCCATCACAGTGTGGCCCCTGACAGTCACTCAGATCCTTAATTTTATTTTTTTTCAGCTTCCAAAACACAAACTTTGAGATCTGACTATTCACTTTCTGATTGATACATTCCACTCCATATGAGGTGCCACTGTAATGAGAGAATCTGTGTTCTTCACTCCCATCAGTGGTCATAATGTTTTCACTGATCAATGCATATATACACACACAAATCAATTCCCCAGCTTCACTAAAAGATTACCTATAAACTATTCCATTTTCTGGACAAAACTCTTTACTTGAGTATTAGTAAATCTTCCTTTTCTTCATTAGGATGAGGCTTACCTTGTGGCCACACCAGACTTGGCCTATCAATATCTATCATCACATCTGCCAAGTTTGACAGCTAGCACATATTAATTTGTATGAAAGGCTATAAACACAGGAAGGGATTTGTGGATATGTAGCATCAAGTGACTATGTAAACTCATTGAAGGTCAGAAATATCTAACAATGACTTTTGGGGTGTGGTTCTTGCGATATAGGCGTCCATAGCCACTAAGAAAATAAGAGAAAATATGTTGTCACAACTGGTAACAAATGGGCGGGCATCTGAGTGAGTGAATTTGAATAATGATGTCAAAGAGATGTGTTGAAGCCTGTGAAATCTCACAGAGATAAGTTAGTATCTATGATGTCACGACAAGAAGCGATTGAAGATGAGTGAAAATGAATGATGTCACAGAAAGGAATGAATGAAGATGAATCGTTGTCACAGAGAGGTTTATGATCTGTAAAGATTTCTCAGAGAGATTTTGAAAAAATCAGAAGCACTGACCTACATTTAAAACTTAAATTTGAGTATTTGTTCCAAGAAATTTTATTAATTTATTCCCGACAGTTTATCCTCTTCATTTTGAGGTGTGTTTCTTGGCCACACTGCTTTCAGTGTGTATGTGATAGATTTTTTTTTTTTTTTTTGTCCAATCAGATGTCACCTTCTATATATTGCCATGTAAATCGAATCTGTGCAAGGCCTTCAGAATCAGCTGTGCTGGCCAATGTCACTTAAACAGTGCTTCTCAATTATTTTCTGTGGTGCCCACTCTGGGAAGAAAAAAACATTTAATTCCCTACTAATTCTTTTCCTTTCAGCTTTTCCCCTTCAGGGGTCGCCACAGCAAACCATCTGCCTCCATCTCACCCTATCCTCTGCATCTTCTACTCTTACTCCAACTACTACCTTCATGTCCTTCTTCACCACATCCATGAATCTCTTTGGTCTTCCTCTTGGCCTTCTGCCTGGTAGTTCCAACCTCAGCATCCTACTACCAATATATTCACTATCCCTCCTCTGTACATGTCCAAACCATCTCAATCTAGCCTCTCTGACTTTCTCTCCAAAACCTCTGATGTACTCATTCCTGATCCTAACCATCCTTGTTACTCCTAAAGAGAACCGCAACATTTTCATCTCTGCTACCTCCAGCTCTACCTCCTCTTTTCCCCAGGGCCACTGTTTCTAAACCATACAACATCGCTGGCCTCATCACCGTCTTGTACACTTTTCCTTTCGTTCTTACCAATACCTTCCCATCACACCAGATACTTTTCTCCAACCATTCCAACCTGCCTGGACATGCTTCTTCACCTCTTTTCCACACTCTCCATTGCTCTGGATAGCTGAGCCTAAAGTACTTAAAATCCTCCACCTTCTTTATCTCTGTTCCCTGTAACCTCACCGTTCCTCTTGGGTCCTTGTCATTCACACACATGTATTCTGTTTTACTGCTGCTAACCTTCATTCCTCTCATTTCAAGGGCATACCTCCACCTCTCTAGATTTTCCTGCACTTGTTCTCTGCTCTCACTACAGATCACAATGTCATCTGCAAATATCATAGTCCATGAGATTCTTGTCTAACTTTGTTTGTCAGCCTGTCCATCACCATAGCAAACAAGAAGGGGCTCAGAGCTGACCCTTGATGTGGTGGTCCCATCTCCACCTTGAACTCTTCTGTCACACTGTCTTACATCTCTCATACATGTCCTGCACCACTCGAAGATACTTCTCTGCCCCTCCAGGCTTCCTCATGCAATACCACAGTTCCTCTCTCGGCACCCTGTCATATGCTTTCTCCAGATCCACAAAGGCACTAATGCAGCTCCTTCTGACCTTTTCTGTACTTCTCTATTAACATCCTCAAAGCAAACACTGCATCTGTGGTGCGCTTTCTTGGCATGAAACCAAACTGTTTTCACAAATGCTGACCTCTGCCCTTAGTCTAGCTTCCAGCATTTTTCCATCCTCTGGTTGGCTGGTCAGAGCAAAACTAGGTGAATAGTCTATAGTAATGTGTACACAATACATTTATGTTGGAAGCTAATTTTCTCCTCCATCCACCATTGTGGGCATAAAAACGTCTATGAAAATCCATTTTCAAGGTGAACTTTCACAGAAAAACTAGGCATTGGAAGAACTTAAGGTGGCAAGATTTAGCCTTTTTTACTTTTGACTCTGTACCAATTTATCAGCGGCTTCCATGGTGATTGCTGGTGAAAGTTATCGAATACTCAGAGTTACTAGCGGAAATGCGCGAACCGCCTCGTGCTGTCTCTGCAATGGTATATGTTGTTATATTGTGTTTTTGTATTATTAATTGCTTATATAATTGCGAGGTTATAGTGGTGGTATTAAGATGTAGATTAAGTCCCACTGAAGCCAATGTACCAAATGGTACAGCCTGCCACTGACTCCATTACTCTAACTCTGCTCAGGTCTGCAGACCTTTCGTAAAAACATTGAACAAGTATAATGAGTGCAGACACTTCTAGGCATGTGTAGTGTATGAAGTTAACCGTTGAGTGAGACGAGTCGCCTTCCTCCAGTTTGTGCAGCATGGCATGTATATATATATATATATATATATATATATATATATATATATATATATATATATAATATAAAGTCAGTGGTGGGCTGTGCATTTCACACCTAGGCCTTCAGTTGTGCTCCGTCTGAATCAATCCAACCCTCAATTATTTTATGGCTGTAAAACTAAAAAAAAAATCATAAATTATAACCTCATAAAATTGCAATATTATTTAGGAATATAGCCACATATTTACCTACCAAAAATCGGATGATAAGACCTGCAATGTCATCGGCTCGCTTCCCACTGGTAACACCTTCAAATCGGACAAACCGTTCCTTGACACCTGTGGCCGTTACATAATGCAGAACCAGCGTTACTTGCGTCTGTCGTTTCATCCACCATAACAGAGACAAACGGTGCTTTATTAACTTCCCTTCTGATCTCATTACTTATTTGAATAGAAAGGCTTTTAACTTAATCACATTAAGGTGGCACATGACATTTCTGGAATGTTTAACATGTTAATGGAAGTGAATCTATTCAGTGAAAGAGCATATCGTTACCCTGCGGTGATGATTGGGTTTTCATTAAAGAAATTTTATCTTAATAGCGTTAACACTTTCATAACTTTGGGGGTATAACGTATTATTATTAAGTGCAGAAATCTTTATATTGTTTAATCACAAACGACCTAATTAAAATATGAACCATCTGTTTACTGTCAAGAAGTCTGAGAGACAACAAGCTTTTGGCTGCATATTTCTAACACTGAAGTGGTGCTGTGAACTGTGTCCTGACAAACCATGACCAAGATTTTAGTTGACACATGGCTTAGTTTCATAAGTCTGTTGCAATACTTGTCTGGAAGAGAAACTCCATTGGCTTTTTGTCAGCATTTATTATCCTCTGTTTAAAAAAAAGTTTTTAAACCTTTATTTATCTTTTATTTATTTAATTACAGTTATATAATTGGGCTGTTTTGTGTAAGTGAAAAAAACACAAATATTCTCCTTCCATATGGCTTTTATTTACAATATTATAGTTAGGATGTTGTGTACACCTCAGCCAATGGAAGTTGGGATTGGCTCCAGTTTACCTGAGACCTACAATGGCTACAATACCAACAATAGAGAATAAATGAATGTTCCAATTAACCAATTCCAGACAACTATCATGTGCTATACCCTGCTCCTGTGCCCTAAATCCTTTTGCACAGAAGACAGAAAATTACACAATGCTAAGTGCACCTTCATTATCCCTCAAAAATTAGATTCTGTTTCTAAAATTCAAAAAAGGTACAGTACTTGATATCAATACATCAGAGGGGAGAGTATTACACCAGTCAGGACAAGGTTCAATGTTCATGGCTTAATACTTAATTTTCATAGCATTTACATATCTGAATACTAATTGACACTTTGAATATACAAGATCTTATCATACACTTAAAGCTTTTAAATCAAGAATTGTGAAATATTAGGGCTCAGTCAGGATTGCCAATGTTCATGGGTGTGTGGGGGTGGGGTGAAGGGCATCGATGAGCCACTGGTGTCCTCCAGTTGGCAGTACAAACATGCATTCGCTGCCTCTTGCCGCAAATGGCCTGTGGTCATTTTAGCACTTCAGCAGCTGTGCTACACTCAACAGCCTATCAGATATGCCTTTGTGGGTCATGTGACCCACAGCAAAGCAGGAAGCAACGAGGAGAATATGAAGTCAAGAACACCCCAAGAGGACAATCAGAGAGACAGACCGACATGTGTTTACATGCGCACACACTGCAAGCGAACCGGCATGGCAGGAAAAACAGCTTTGGAGAAGTCAGCTTATTGTTGAATAGATATCTACTACAGGAGAAGAAAAGTTATATGAGGAAAGCCGTCTGCAACAGCCTTTACTCCCTTTTAATGATAGACACTTTTGCCTGTAAGGTAGGAGAAGTTTATGGTGCCTAATTTCCTTTTTTTTGAGTAATAAGTATCATTAGCCATTTGTTCTGGTTATTAATCATCTTGCTTTTGTTAAAAATATTTCTTTGCTCATCTATAGTGTGTGTGTCTCGGAGAGCTCTCACTGTCTGAACCAACGTTAACTTTTAATTTAAAGCATGCAGTTTGTATTAACACTCCGTTCTCACGTCTTCTAGGCAGGCTGTCGAGGACATTCATATATTGGGCTCAAGAGAGAGGCATTAGTTTCATGTTCATTTCTTCTGGCGGTGTCTGTGTCATGTCCAGCATTGAGTGACCGCTGGGGGGCGCAAGACATCACATCTGTTTTATTGATTGTCGATGATTGGTCTTTGTGACACTGATCTTGCTTGAGAAGTGAAAAGTGATGTGATTGTTTGGGAAACTGAGCTGACCAGGACTGTGTTTTTATACTAATGTACTTAGCAGGTGATTGAAGCAAAAAGGGGCAAATGTGAAAAAACGGGCATATGATACTTTTACTTACTTAACTACATGCATCTGGGACATACAGACAATGCAGGGCTGTGGTATTACAATTAGACATTCAATGCTTCTGTTATGGACATGAATGTAGTGCTATGACGGTAATGGCATCTGTTAACGGGTCAAAAATTGTTAGACGAAGTCATCTCGATTTATAATAGTGGCTGAATCTTCTTTCAGGTTGAATGACTCCATGCTTGAAAACAGCCAGTTGGAGAATGAATCCGAGCGAGAGACCCATGAGGACTCGGATAATGCAGCCAATGAAAACGGTGCCAGATTAACAGAAGAGAGCGATGCGGACCAATCAGATGACCTTTTGCCTTGCCTTCAAGCAACGTTGTACGTTGAACAAGACCATGAAGAGATCGGAGAGGTAAGGACACATGGTTTAAAAGAAAGTGCAGTAATTTAATAGTTGTCTCCAAGGAGTTACACAGTACAACTCGTAGTTAGCATGAAACCAGAACTGTTAACAATATATTATTCTGTAGGCTGGTGAAGCATCTCAGGTGGAGACCGTGTCTGATGAAAATAAAGGGTTAGTATGGACGCTGCTTAAGCAGTTGAGACCTGGCATGGACCTGTCCAAAGTAGTCTTGCCAACCTTCATCCTTGAAGCACGCTCCTTCTTGGACAAGCTCTCTGACTATTACTATCACGCCAATCTGCTATCCCAGTGAGTCTTTGGTTCTCTGTCGGTAACCTGTCAGCTTGATACAGTTTAAAACTCACTACAGTGCTACCTCACCTTACGATAGTCCCAGCAAACGAAAAATCCAGGTTACGAAAAACATTTTCCAAAATTTTTTGTCTCTGTATATGAAACGAGTTCTCCTTACAAAACGCGCCGAACGCGCCATTCAAACAATGCACGAGCTGCTCTCCCATTTGCTATCTCCCTACATCCCGCCCTGCTGACTTCCCATTGGCTAGGAGGGATGACGCAGCTCCCCTGAGCAGCGGCTTGTTTGAGTTTTTCAAGTGTGCTTATTGCAACTATTTTTTGGCTCAGGCTTTTAAAAAACCTTGCATAAACATTTGTTAGATTATTACTCTGCTAAGAAGACATGGTCAACACGAAGTAAGTACCTTAAAAGGTATGCTTTTATCATTTTTAAAGGGTAGTATTGGGGCCTTGTAACGAATCACGCGTTTTACATGTAAAATGTGGTTCTACTTACGAAAAATCCAGGTTACGAAAAAGACTCTGGAACAGATTAATTTCGTACGGTGAGGTATCACTGTATAAGTATAACATCACCAAGTTTAATTAGGACCAGGGTCATGGATAAGATGATCATCATGACAGTGATCAGAAAACTGACCTGACTGCCTATTTAATATTTATTGCTTTTAGGGCAGCTACAGAGGAAAGCCCATACTGCAGGATGAAACAAGTCTTATGCTGGTACTTGTCGGGCTTTTACAAAAAACCTAAGGTAAGATCTTCACCTTTGACCCTATCCTTGGGGAATATTTTGCTTTTTTATTAATTAATTCATTTTCTAAGCCAGGGGTCTCAAACTCGCTCCACAAAGGGTCGCAGTCGCTGCAGGTTTTTGCTTCAACCAAGCAGCAGCAGACCAATCTCTGTACACAGTACACAGATTGACCAATCAACTGCCTGAAGACTCAGATAAGTTTATTAAATACATCATGTCACGTGTGCTGCTGCTTGGTTGAAACATAACCCCGTAGCCATAGTGGCCCTTTGTGGAATGAGCATGAGACCCCTCTGCTCTAAGCCGTTTAATTCTAACTAAGGGGGAGAGGCTGTTGCCCATCTTAACTAACCCTGGTCGAGGGCAGAGTACACCCAGGGCAGCTTACCTGGCTATTGCATTATCCACACACACAATCATTTGCTCTCGCATCTAGGGATGATTTGAAACCACCAATTAGCTTACTGTGCATGGTTTTGGACTGTAGGAGGAAACTGGAGTTTTTGGAGGAAACCCTTACATACACCTGGAGAACATATAAATTCCACACAGAGATGTCCGAGCCTGGGAATCAAACCCAGGCCTTCTTGCTGTGAGGCAAATAATGTTAAACACAACCCCACTGTGCCGCCCAGCTGTTTTTACTCTTTAGGAAATATTTCAATGCAATGAGATGCTCATCATGGTTCAGCATACCTCGTTCTGATATTTTTATTTTTCATTTCCTGTTCTTTGCTCCTTTTTTGTTTGAGACAGTTTACATGTGTCTCTGTCTCTCTCTCTCTCTCTCTGTCTCTCTCTCTCTCTCTCTCTCTCTCTCTCTCTGTGTGTGTGTGTTTCCTTCCTTCCAGGGTCTAAAAAAGCCATACAACCCTATTCTTGGCGAAACATTCCGTTGCTGTTGGTTGCATCCTCAGACAGACAGTTGTAGCTTTTACATCGCCGAGCAGGTGACACTTCACCTTCTGCAGCCACATCAGTTAATTATCATTATTTTCAAAAGTACAAATGATGTAATATCGTACACCTCATTCATATACAGGTATCTCATCACCCTCCTATCTCAGCTTTCTATGTGAGCAATAAGAAGGATGGCTTCATCATCAGTGGAAGCATCTTGGCCAAGTCTAAATTCTATGGTAGATTTCTGAGTTGGCTTTCAAGTCTGTACAATATTAGTGCAAATAAAAATCAAGTTAAAAATACTAATTTAGAACAAATTGCCAACCTCTCCAGGGAACTCCTTGTCAGCAATTCTGGATGGGAAGGCCAGACTGTTGTTTCTAACTCGTGAGGAAGAATATGTCATTACAATGCCGTACGCTCACTGTAAAGGTACTGATATTACTATAACTATACAGATTCCTTTCAGGACAGCTCAGTTTTCTGAAGTTAACATGTTCTACAAATTGGACTGCATCTTCTAGGCATTCTGTATGGAACAATGACTCTGGAACTCGGAGGGAAAATCACCATTGAGTGTGAAAAAACAAAGTTTTCTTCTGAACTCGAATTTAAGTTAAAGGTACTCCTATGCATCTGTCTTGTCTTCATTAGATGGTTGAGTTTATTTATTCTGAGCTCTAAATTGATCAGTCTTTACTTTTCTCACCAGCCTTTTCTTGGTAGCTCGTGTAATGTTAACCAGGTTTCGGGAAAGATCCGTATGGGAGAGGATGTATTGGCCACGGTGGAAGGACACTGGGTATAAATACAAACTCCATACTAGATACACTTTGCAAACAAGGATGGACATTTCCAGTCACTGTGTGTGAATGATATAATGCAGTTTATTATTGAGCGCAATGTGCGGTCTTCTTCTGGTGCCTGTGTGTAATACATGTTTATTGGCAGGATGGTGAGGTTCTTCTCTCTGAAAAGAAGACTGGCCACCAGGAGGTGCTGTGGAATCCCACACCTGAAATACGCAGTCAGCGGCTGAAGAGGCAGATAGTGCAATTTGATCAGCAGGGACCCTTTGAATCCGAGCGGTACGTTTATGCTTAGAGGGCTGCCATCACTTGAACCAAGTCATCGTCCTAATCTTTCTAGTCTTTTTAAAATTAAAGATAAAATTTTACTCAAGTGCAATCGATGTAAAAGTTTCTAAACTAGCCTACCAGGATTTGGAACAGAAAGTTAGCCTTATTTGCATGTCTCTGGACTGTGTGAAGATAACAGAACACCAGCATGCATGAGGAGAACATGCAGACTCCAGACATAAAAGCTCAAGCCTGGGGCTCGAACCCAGGAGCTTCTTGTGGTGAAGTGGGACATACTAACCACTAGCTCACTGTGCGGCCCCATTAGAATCATAGTAGTTTAATCTGTCACATATGTTAGCCTCTGTTAAAGGATCAAATTATGTTGAGGCAGTTTTGGGGGGGCAGGGGGTTTACATACACCAGATCCCTTCAGTTTATTATACAAATATTTTACTTTACAACACTTGGGAGGAATCCCATAATTTCTTTCTTTACTACATGCACTCACTACGTAACATGAGATCCAAGAATCTGCCCGGCGCATGAATATAATTAATAACAATAGTAGAAATTCATCGCAAGTTTGAATCCGGGTTGATGCCACAGCCATCTGTGACTGGGAGTCTATGGGTGCTAATTGGTTGAGCTTTTTTGGGAGGGATGGCATACACTCACTTTCTGTCACTCACAGCAATCACCAACCAATCATGGGCATATGTGAACTCATTCGTACCAGGGGGCAGATAGCACTTTCCCTCCAAGTATGTTAGGCCACCCGAAAATATGCATGCGCAACAGTTTGTGAAGAGGCAGGCAGCAGCATAGCAGCCAAGGAGGGGCGTGTGCATATTTGTGCATCTCCGTGCTTGGTGGTGGTCGTGCAATATGGAAGGCAATACTTGAGGGACGGTAATTGGATGAAAAAAGAATGATGAGTATTATTAGTTTTACTCTCGTTGAATATTTTGTATGTGCCTGAATGCTTGTGAGAGGTTGTTGTAGCACTCGTTGCGCTGAAGTGGCTTTTTTTTTTTTTTTTTTTTTTTTCTTTTGTAGGTTATGGCAGCATGTTACCAGTGCCATTTATGCTAAGGACCAGAACAAAGCTACACAGGAGAAGTTTGTTCTGGAGGAAGCACAGAGGCAGGAGGCACGACAAAGAGGAGACCGGCCCTGGAACCCACGTCTCTTCTTTCTGAAACCTATCACCAACGAATGGACCTACAGACACATGGAGTATGTACCTGCAAACCCTGTCAACACACACAAGGCCACTGCTTTGCAAACCAAGAACTTAAAACTCTGGAATGTGTCATGCTTGACCTGAAGAGGTGGAACATAGTCGAGCATATTTTCTATATGTTGGTCTGTGTCTATTTTCTTTTTCTCAGAACTAAACCATGGGATCCCGATTGCTGCTTGGTTCAGTTTGAGAAAGACGGCATCATCCAGACCAAAGGAAAGTCTCGGCGTCAGCACAACGGCTTCACCTACAGCCAGAACTGGAGCAGTCAACAGAAGGTCAGATGGGTTTTTGCATTTGAGAATTTACTCAAACTCATTTTTCTGCTTTGATCTCGTCTTCTACATTCCTCATAGTCTGAGTGTTTGTTTCTGTGTAGACCGAGGTTCACGGAAAGCACAGGAAGTCGAGCAGTCAGCCATCCAGCTGCAGTCAGAACACAGAAAGCAGCAGCAGCACACCCGAGCCGACACACGAATCCTCCGACAACGAAGGCAAGCCCAGCATCTCATTGTGCGCCACATTATATAACACTTCATTATAGAATCCATGCCTTTATATCATGAAGTGGACAGAATGATGGCATAGCGGTCAACACATCCACGTCACACCAAGAAGGTCCTGGGATTGAGTCTCAGGCTTAGGATTTTTTGTGCGGGATTTGCATGTCTTCTATCTGCTTGTGTGGGTTTCCTCTAGGTGCTCCGGTGTCTCTTTACAGTCTGAAGACATGCACATTAGGTTAATTTGCTGTTTCTATTTGCCTGTGTGTGTTGCCCTGCAATGGTCTGGTAAGCTGTTCAGGGTGTACCCCACTTTCACCCACTGTTGGCAGAGATAGACTTCAACCCCTGCATGACCCTAATACAGTACTTCTCAATTATTTTATGTGGCACCTCCTCGAGGAAGGAAAAAAAACATTTCATGCCTCCACCCCACCGCGAGCAACTACAAATAGTACTTTTTGTCTATAACATTATTACGTACATAACATTCCATCTTTATTAACATTAAAAACAAAAAAGAAAGACATATAGTTCAACTTGCAATAAAGAAAAACTTCATGAACATTGTTTAATATGTAACAGAAAAGATTTAAAGTGCACCAATGTGCCTGAAATAAAAAATACATCCTAATTGAACTTATTTGTGTCTTAATATCTCTGTCTCTCTCCACCTTTCTCTTCGTTCCTGTTAGAAATTTTTCCATGTTGTTTCTTGAGGGGTTGTTTACTGCACTTTATATCGTTTGCTCATGTGAAAAATCACTTCACCGTAGCATGACAATGAGAGCAACACTGCCAACTACTGGATTGGAGACGCAATTACACTTGATTCTCGTACACTGTTCCAGAAAAGCATGTTTCTCAGAGTCATATGTGCTCACCGAGCCCCTCAAGGGTGGTGCGCCCCACTATTTAAGAAGCACTGCCCGAATAATATTAAGCAGTTCAGCAAATGAGTGAGAAAATTTTTTAAAGAGATGAATACATGGTTAGTAGTATATGAGTCGCTCCAGCTTCACTCTGTTATGTGTTTAGGTTTTGGCAGTCAGTGTGCCAGATGCAGTAAGGAAATGAAGGACTTTGCACAAATCGGGGCCTCGATAGCATCCATACAGAAATCACAGCAGGACATTCAGAGGTGAGTATCGCACGTTGGGTGAAAAATCATTTGTTGAACAACTGTACAAAATATTGCCTTATTGAGGATAAATATATATAAGGAAACAAGTAATCCTATTAATGGGAATTTAGCTAAATTATTTAACTGTTTCCATCCCTATAATCGTTATTTTCAAAGTTATCTGTCAGTATAATTAATAATATTACCGTAAACGTTTAAATAAAATAAACCCAATAAAGCCAAATGGAATCCGATCATCTTTTCATGTTTCGGCAATATATAAATTTTTTTTTTTTTTTTTTAAAGGTTGAACTTAAAAAATGTGTGCTCTTTCTGTGGCTGTGTTTCAGAAATCTGAGTATCTTGAGTCGTGAGCTGAGACGCAGGACGGAGCAGAGCGTGCATTTGAGCTTTCGTCACTGCCTGGTTCTGTGCATTCTGCTGCTCTTACAACTTCTCATCAACTACATCGTCAGCTGAGATCCCATCATCTTGGTTACCCTCAAACCATTACATCACAACTGTTGCCTAGCAATAAAGTAATAATCTCCCAACACTACACAATTCCTGAGGGTCTCGTTGACTGTAGCACTCAGCACTTCACGAATGCAGAGCGCAAGACTCTTTTAAACCAATGAACGCTAGAGGAGACTGTGTTCGATTGCAGTGCCGCTCTTGCTGATGGATGTGTAACCTATGATTATTATTTCTTTTTTACCCATGTTTCAGTTGCATTTTATGTTGTGTGTTGGATATATCCAGGCTCTGTGGGCCGCTGTGGGGTGTGTATCTATCGCTTTCGCTATGTGTGTGTATGTGTGCGTGCCACAGTATGAATGATTGCAAGTGTTTGAATCAGTTTGTTTTCCCACTCTATTTAAGATGTTGGGCCTTAATGCTGAAGCCAAATAGAAAAGAAATGCAAAGGAATGGTCTGTGAAAGAACGTCCATCCGTGCAGTCCGCCGTGCTTTTGTGATTCAGACAACATGACTCGGTTTAGAGAAATGATTTTACCAAAACAGTATTCCTCAGTTGTTAAGTTGTGTTTACGTTTGTGTCTGTACCCGTCCGCTTTAGAACATGCGCTGTTGCCAAGTGATAAACTGTTCGGATAAAGGAACGAATAAATACTACCCGTCCTGATGAAACTAGAATAAACAATCAGCCCCAGGCCAGAGTACTGATCCATTAGGCTGATGTTTTCGGAAGCGTTGGTGTTTTGTCCTGGTACATTTTTAGTTTATATTGGCCTTGAATTTCAATGAAGTCTTTTATAAGGAGAAAGATGAGGGTTCTGTGATCATGTGTATATATTTGTTTGGAACACAATGCCATTTTAAATGAAATCGAGAATGTATTTATTAGATTCTTCTTTTTTTTTTTTTGTGTGGTAATCATGGTATTTTAAAAAATAATTATGCATCACACTCATTCAGGTTTTCTGGGAGCAATATGGTCTTTGTTCTTCCGCAGAAGGTGTGGAACAGTGAGACAGGGATAAAAATGGCCAACTGTTCTTTCGTCCGCCTGTACTGTATATAAATAAACTGTAGAGCCCTATTGTGATTTGACTTTGAGCACAAGTTTCCATTGTAGCTGATGCGATTTTAGCACGCTCGTTCAAAAATGCACGACTCAAGTCATCTTAAGGCTCTGAATGCAGGAGTAGAGACACAGATGGCTATAAATTGCTTGCTTTTTTTGTTTGTTTTTGTTTTTCTGCATTTTACAGCAGTCTGTAAAACGGTTCTAAATGGAAGAAAAATACCAATATTTCACTGAATGTCAGTACTTATCACATTATACAGCACTACAGTAAAACTTTCCAACTTTGACTGGTTTCATTTTTGTCTTTTTTTTTTTTTTTTTTTTTTTTTTTTTCACCATCCAAGCTGATTTGGAAAGCGGCCTGTCTTCTATCATCACCACAAGAGGGCAGTACTGCAGTATGAGTGACGTGTGTGTGTGTGTGGGGGGGGTGGGGGGGGGCAATTAGTGCAAATCCCTCAGACAAGGAACATAAACACAATACACTACATGTGATAAGCCGTGACACCAGCTCAGCCATGTTCCTACCGTCCTCTGCGAGGCTTCCCTGAACATAACCAAAGAGACGATGGACTTTAGGCAAAGAACCGTTGGGAGTTATAATTAGCCTGCAAGACTACAGTAGAGGGTGGTGGTGTGGTTTAGTCGATGTTACACTAGACTTTACAGACACAGGTGTGCCCAGGTTGGTGAGTAATAGGACGGGTCACGTGTAATAGCTTTGCGCGCATGTTCATTGAAAGTTTTCGTTGCTGGTTTCTTCCACCATGTGTCTGTTAGTGAGACTCTATCATTAACTATCAAAATATTACCCAAGAGATTTTATTTCAGTTCTGATAAACAGTGCAGTGTTCAAGGTGTAGGAAGATCCTCTAAATATCTTTTCAGAGCACAAATTCTTAGAATTTAAGACTGTATAATTAAAATAATGAAACCCAGTAGGGGTTGTAACAATGGTGGTGTGAGGGTGGAACAGTGGTTGTCACATTTGTCTCTGCAAGGAGGCCTGGGTTTGATTCCCAGCTCAGGTGTTCCGGTTTAGGGTTTTCATGCTCTCCCTGTGCTTGCATGGGTTTCCTTCGGGTACAACGGTTTCCTCTCCCAGTCCAAAGCCATGCTCAGTAGGCTAATTGGTTGTTCCCAATCACACTCCTAGGTCGGAGTGTAAATGGTTGTGTGAGTGTTGGCCTGGCAAGCTGTTCAGGGTGTATCCTGCCCTAGCTCAGAGTCCACTGAGATGGGCGCCAGCCTCCCCGTGACCCTAATTAGGATTAAGTGGCTTACAAAATGAATGGATGAATGAGGTGCCGTGGTGCTGTGTTGTCATCTCATTATGGGTTGCTTCACTCTAACGGCAGTTTCCCGAAGTTTTTAATTCTCATACAGCTACACCTTTTATTTATTAAAGATCACCACCTCACACTTCTTCAGAAGTGTATTGTGAAACTTCTGGTAGACAGGTTCAAGGAGAATACTTCCTGTTATCACTTGAGCTAGAGCAGCTACAAACAATTTATCCTTCAACACTAGCATGGTATTATTGACAGGTTACAGAGAAACCACAGAGCCTCGAATGTCGGCGCACTTGAAAGCCCAGCTTTACCTCTGATTAAGTACTTATACTGCAAGCTCCGTCCAGGAGCGCTCAAGAAATTCCATCCATTATTCATTTCTTGAGCTGCTTGATATTATTAGGGTTCCAGGTAGGCTGAGGGCATCTCGGTCGACATTTGGTGAAGGTGGGGACAGCTTGCCAGGCCTTTGCAGAGCCAACAGACAACCATTCGCGTTCATACTCGCACCGAGGTGCAATCTGGACAAGCCATTTAGTCTCGAATTCACGGGTTTTGTACTGTGGGAAGAAACCTTTGCAAGTACAGGGAGGACATTCGAACTCCAGAGAGAACCACCCTCGCCAAGCCAGGGACCTAAACCCAGAAGCACCTTCTTGTGAAGCAGATGTGCTAACAGTACTCCACCATACTTCCTTGTTAAAGAAACAATTTGTTATCACGCAAACCTCACAGCTTACTTACATTTAGTGCTCACCATGTTTGTGTTTGAGGGGGTGATTAGTATAGGAATGAAAGTGTTTTGGGTTTGGGACGAATATAAAGTATGGCGAGCCAGGCGTTATTGTGAAATACACAGTGATGGAGTGACCTGAATTGGTGTGTGTTGCCCTTAACAATGGCGTGTTTATGTACCTGATAGCTTTTGGAGGATCTTTTGTAAATAGAAAGTCCTGGGCTCAGGAGATTGTGAGTAGTTTCCATGTTCACCTTGGCTTGGGTGGGTTTGTCCCGGGTTCCTCTGTGGTTTCCTCCCATAGTGCAAAGATATGCACGTTAGGCTATTTGGCTGTTCCAAATAGGGTCCAGCCCACAGACATAAACACAAGACCGGCGTTACTTGGAACGTGTCGAAGTTGCCGCCAACTTGGCAGCGACTGATTACACTTAACTTATACTCCGTTCAAACTTTAAACAAACTGCAGGACTGGGAGGGTTTGCTTCATTTTGCACTTTATTTAGTGTCATGTTGGTTTACGTGCTGGTAAAATACCAGGATGCAACTAAAATTCACATCATATTTTGGAATTTTGATTGTTTTTTCTGGTAAAGAGAATAAACAACAAATAATGCAATTGTTACGTAAATACGATACCTGCAAGTGAAATGTTTTTGTGTTTTTGAGATACTATTGCCCTTGTTGTAGCACATTGAGATACAGAATTATTGGAATAGCAGATTTTAGCTCTTGATAATATGGCAGGCCCCAAGGCACGTCATGCTCGGGTCTTGTCAGGTCTTGTGTTTGTCTCTGGGCCAGCCTCACCGCGATCCGAGTAAGATTAAGCGGTTCGGCGACTGAATATTCCAAACTTACTGACTCAGCTGGGCTTCGTGAATAAATAAAATCGTAGAAGGTAGACATGGGATTACTTCATAACCGTATTCATTACAAGGGCGTGGGGGGGGGGGGGGGGTTTGCACGTGCAACTACCCCCCATAGCAGGAGTTGAGTTCCGCTGGACAAGAAATTATGTGTATTCACAATCTTATAAATAAACTTAATCACCGTTAGTGAAGAGAAAGTCGAACATAAGTTCTGCATGACTAGAGTCAGGAAGTAAACCGGAAGTTAGCATGTAACGGGCACTGCGCATGTGCACGCCTGAACTGACCAATCGACAATCAACGACAAGTACGCACCTACTTTCGCCTACCTCACATAATATCAGTAAGCAATAATAGCTGAACACTGTCAATCAAACAAAGTGCGAGTGTGAGAATAAAGCACAGTTTGTTAGTCCCGCCTCCGGTTCCTGCACATGTGTTCGAACACAAACATTGACACACAGAGAATGAATGGCTAAAATAATCAGAAGCCATCCAGCCTGGATCTGCAGCCTAATGCTCAGTACTTTTATAACATTAATAGTATGTTTTTGTGCTGTAAATATGTGTTAATATATGTTTGTGCCTTGAAATAGATAAATAACTTTAGCTCAATTTGTAAATGTATTTCGCACATGTACTTGCAGATGTAGTTTGAAATATATTTGAGAATGTTTTGGGTTGAACGATAATATTTGATTCGTCTTCTGAGACTAATAGAGGGGGGTAGTGGTGGTCTAGTGGTATAGGGCGCTGGATCGCTGATCCAAAGGTTGGGGGTTCGAGTCCCACTCTCCACAAGGTTGTCACTGTCCTCCCCAGTGCGGCTAACTGGGTTGTCAAAGGCCGGCCATGTATCTCACTGTCTGTGGTGAGAGGTTCATGTAAAAGAACCATTGCTGACTTTCGTAAAGAGCAGGCTGCAAAGTCGTCAGCGTGTTTCTGTCCCTTGCTAAAAGGATTGTGACAGGAAGGGTATCCGACGTAAAAACCTCTGCCAAATCAAACGTGCGAATCAGATGATTCGCTGTGGCGACTCCTGAGTAAAAGAGAAAAAGCCGAAAAGAAGACAGACTTCTGAGAGTAATAGATGAATCGTCTTCTGCTGAAAAACTGCGTGTTGTTGGCGTGACATTCCATGTTGTTTATATCATATAATATGCTGTGATATGCATGCGCTATATTCCATGTGGTACTTCGTACCAACCCAGTGACGTCACGGTAACTTTGTGTAGGCGGGCACCTAGCAATGGCGGCTTTCGGGTCGATAACTAATACGACAAGCACATCAAACAAAACCGCTGTGTGTGCAATGGTTTATTTATGATATAACATTTAAGCCACAATCGCTTCAATAAGCTATACTTAAGCTACCGCCAACTAAGTTGGCGTTTCATTTCCCCTTTAAGGCTTAGGCCTATAGCCCCTGGGACTCCAGTTCCGGTCAACTGAGATGTGCAACCCCCCCACACCCACCCCACCCAACGGTCAGACCAGCCTACGCCTTGCATTACTGCCTCTGTTTAAAGATATTCAACACCCATGTGTGTTCTTCCAGCATGACATTAAATAAGTTCTATAGAATGTTTATGGACGTATTCGGTCTGATCTGGTTTACCCTTAAAGCAAGTCTCGGCCCGTTTTTAAACTCCTGTGTTGTTCGGAACTGTAACTAATTTGTCCCTTAGGCTTTGTTTGTTTGGATTTCTTACTGTCTTGCCTACCTGTGTATTTGTTCTTATTGTACTAAAACCCACACACTGGCCTTTCATATCGCCTCACACAGTGTTCTGTGTTCAGCGGGTTTTGATCCTCCCTTTTTCCAGAGCTGAAGTGAAATAAGCCCGGGCCTACAATGTCCATATCTGACTGTGGGCGCACACACTGCTGCTTTGTGTTCGGACACTTGCGGGGGCTGGCGGAAGCACTGTGGAACCGCAGGGCCAAATTAGGCCACATGTGTGCTTGGACGTCACACAAAAGAATTCCTCCCTCCCACTGCTCTGTGTGTGCTTTTTTATTCACAGCCTCAGATGCACAACTATTTCTTGTTTGTGAACTAAACAAACTGTACATATTGTATGTACAGTGAAAAAATCTAATTATTAATTAATATTTTTTATTTTTAACAAATCTTTTTGTTTGGTTCTTTAAACCACAGCTGTTTCCATGCAATTCAAGCTTCGAGAAGCTGCAGGAATTATTTGCGATTTGAACAGATGTGAAGTAACATTCATTTATTGCCTCATGCTGTAGATTCTCACTTTGTGTGTGGGGTGCGATAGACCAGAACACTGCTTGTGGGAGTTCTGATGATGTCATGCCCCGAGGCTGGGATCCATGCATGGGGTCAAGGGTTAATCCTGTTCGCTAATGTGCTATGCTGCCACACTGATGTGCATACACTTCATACTTCCTCCATACTTCTCCAACTTGACTCCAGTGAGCAGTCTTGAACAGGACTTTTGTTTTCCTGCGTGTATGTTCCACTGTTCTCATACATTTTCAGATTATGAGAATGTTGTTTTTTTGGTGTTGCTATGTAGCCTGACATTAAATAAAAGTTATCAGGAAATGTTGACTCACTTGAAAAGACAGCATGACCAACTCAGTGTAATATAAAAATGTAGTGTTAAGAGGAATTTCACACCTCTATTATTGTATGAAAATGTTCCAAAAATATTGGTACCTATTGGTACATGAACACCCAGTAAAACAATAAATGCAAACCCATTACAGCAAAGTCTAAATATTAAAATAACAGAAGCAGCTGCATGAGCGTTTAGCCTGAATCACAGCGGTTAATATAGCATAGCATTCTCCATAGCATTAGTGCTCCAGTTGGTCGGTCAAGGCTCAGCAACATTACTGTGGCAATAAAATGAAGTCAGGTGATGAGCTGAATGTACTGAATGAGCAGATTTATTACATCAATGGATCCTGACGGCAGGGATAGTTGCAGCCATTCGTTTAGTCACTTATTTACATTGTTTACATATTTATTCACCGCTATAGTAAAATACAGACGCTTACTGACTTACGTTTTAGTTTGGTTCCGGACGGCCGAACGTAAGGTGGAAAAAAAAAAAACGTAAGTTGTTACTGTATGTTCCAGTGATGTATGCCGTTCATACTGTACTATACATCCATAAATACCATTACCGTGTCTCATAAAACACCACTAAATCAATTATTATAAACATAACACTAAAATAATATCAAATAATCTCAACATTCATTTCAAATAAATTAAATTCAAGCAAAATAATTTCAAAGTGATAAATTTTAATCAAATTCACACATCAAATATCAAACACAGTATCAAATATAACCTTTAACATTCTCTATGATGCGATCTTTCTGCTTGTAAATGGTTCCAATGGTCGACGGAGCTATTTGGAAGAAACGTGCAACATTCACATGTTTTTCACCAGCATCGATTTTCTTGATAACAGCCATCTTCGTTTCTAACGAGATAGCGGTAATCAGAAAAAGCGGCAAGCCATCACTAGTAGGCTTACACTTCTGACCAACCACATTTGCTTAGGGTTACAAAAGTCCACAAAACAGTGTAAACACAAAGATAACAGAGACAACGTCTTAACACAAGGGTAACATGCGGTGAACTGGGAAGAAGGAGGGCACGTTCAGTCTGTCATTTGTAAACAATGGACACAGCGTAATGCATAAGTAGCGTATTATGTCAGTGTACTACTTAGGTACGTCTCATACTACAGAGAGCACGCTAAACTCAAAATTTTACATAATTTTTCTTTTTTTTAGTTTTAAAAAAAGGTAAAATCGAAAAATACGTAAAACGAATTAGCATAAAGCGGAGAGTGTCTGTATACGATTCTTATAATTTTTACAATGTCTGCTTCAAGTTCTTTAAATTTTTAATTCTTACTATAGATGTCTCGATGACATATTTGTGTGACTTTAAAAAATATTTTCACGTTTTATTGTGTTAATGATTTAAGACAGTGAACACATTCACGCCGTTAAACACGAGTCAACAATCTTAACTTCCATGCAGTAGAACCAATGGGACGAGGACAAGAAACAGGGATAAAAGACAAAATACACACCTGTCAACACACCTGGAGAAATACATGAAAAGGTATTGACGTGCTCAAGGAAATCATTATAAACGCTGAAAGCATGAGATTCTATCACTGAATGGATTTTTAAAAAAAAGCTTTAAAAACCTGTCAAAGTCCCAAAGTGAGTAATGTGTGATGACGTTAAAAGGGATAATTAACGTGAGGGCGGCACAGTGGTTAGAACATCCACCTCGTATTCTGGGTGGAGCTTACATGTACTGGTGTGGGGTTTCACCACGCACTCTGGTTTTGTCCCACAACAAAAAGACATGCATTACTCTACCTTGCTGCTCCAGATTGCCCCTATATCCAGATTGTGAGTGTGAGTGGTTGTGTGTGAGAATCACATCCATTATATGGGACGAGTGTACATGTAAATACAACCCGTGACTCGTGTGATATAAGTAAGGCCGTGTTCCTTTTACCATTAAATCCGTTTTTGTCGTCTTTCGTTTTTCCCTGAAATCAGAAGCTACATTGGTGGGTTGTTACTCTGGACGCTTTTTCTACGTTAGATGTTCTTTGAAGACGTGATTTATGTACAGTCACCCTCACCTCTTGTCTCTAAGCCTGTGAAGGCAGACTGAGGTGGGTCAGAATGAACAGGGTTGGGTTTCATGTGCGGATGTTTGCTCAGTAATTACAGCTATTCCGAAGTCTTTTTAGTGTTGTACTTACCGACGTGAGAGACATGCCTGAACATGCAGGGCTAGACCGCGGTTCTCTCTCACTCTCTCACACACAGTCTCGCACACACGCCCACAACAACTAGAGGCAGTTTCTGTTCAACTCCCTCAGTACAATTTCAGCATGTCGTCTACAGAGACAGTAGATTAATCTGCTGCGTGCAATAGTACACATTTGCTTATTGCTGAGTTGGTTACAGATCAAAACCCTGACTGGAGCAAGAAACAAACAGTAACCGCGGTGTTTTATTAAGTGATGTGTCAATAAATAATTGGCTCATTCCCTGTCCTAATGCCTTACATTTATTCCCACTGCTGACTTGGTCTTAAGATAAGATAAGATACAGCTTCATTAATCTCACAATGGAGAAATTTAACTTAAATATATACTTTTAACATAGTTTACTTGGATTAGAATTAGAATTGTATCATAATTTGATCTGAACACAATTATATGGAAATTGTGTGTGTGTGTGTGTGTGTGTGTGTGTGTGTGTGTGTGTGTGTATATACAGTCGGCCCTCTACTTACGAAACCCTCTAGGTATGAAAAGGGAAAACATAAAAAAGAGCAGAAAATAAGAGGCTGCTCAGCTAAAACGATCCCAAATGCTTTAAAATGCCAACTAAAACCTTAAAGATGTGGAAGAAAGTGAAAAGCTACTATTCAAATGGATGGAAGAAGAGCCAAACTGGGAAGGACTCCGCCAACACTCGGCTCCAGAAATATCAAAGGTCGAAGTTACCTGCGAGTTCTGTTACAATTAGAAGATGCCTGTGTGAAGCCGAGCTCTCGGCAAGAAGAACCCGCGAAGTTCTACTGCCGGAAAAAAAGCCGTGCTGAAGAGATTACAATTTGCCAAAGATCACACTGACTGGCTTCAAGAGAAAAGACACAACATTTAGTGGACTGATGAAGGTAAGATTGTTCTTTTTGGATTTAGTGGCCCTCCTAGTCGTCCCCCAAACATTGAATTCAAGCCGCAGTACACTGAAGCTGGTGAAGCCTGGTGGTGCAAGCATCATGGTATGGGTTTGTTTCTCATACTACGGTGTCGGGTCTATTTATCGCACCTCAGGGATCATGGATCAGTTTGAATACATCAGAATACTTGAACACATTGTGTCGCCTTCTGCTGAAGAGGAAATGTACTTGAAATATTGGTGTTCCAACACGCCAAGGACCCCAAACACACCAGGTAACGGGTAACATCTCGGTTCCAGACCAACAAGATTAGTGTTATGGAACGGCGGCCTGAACCCGGACCTTCATCAAATAGAAAACCTGTGGGGTGACGTCAAAATACCGTACAGTTTCTGAGACAAAACCATGAAATACAGAAGAACTGTGGAATGTAGTCCAATCATCGTGGGCTGGAAAACCTGTTTACAGCTGCCACAGATGTGCAGCAGACTCGCAAACAGTATTTATACAACTAAATATTAGTTCAATGCTTCAAAGGAAAACAAAATCTTACGTTTTTCAGTTTATACAGTGAATGTTTGAGTTTGTAAAGAATAAAGCAGACACTGCTGTTTTTTTAATAACAGTCGAATTTTCATTTTTCTTCAATTTGCTTAAAGGAATAACATAAATGTGATCTACTTTTCTTCATGTTTTGATTTGGAATATCATGAGTCATGTTCCCAATGCATTTGTGTGTATGGAAATAAAAAATAAAAGCTATTATAAGGATTTTGAGCTTTTTTTTAAACACACTGCTATTATTTTAAACAGGTGTGTGTGTGTGTGTGTGTGTGTGTGTGTGTGTGTGTGTGTGTGTATATATATATATATATATATATATATGCGCAAATATATATGTATGTATGTGTATGATTCCTTGTTATTACACTCTGAAATTTAAAAGAATTTATAAGAACAGTCAAGTCAAATGATGAATAATGTGACTGTGTACCTTCTGACCATCCAACGGAAATGGTTTATGATTAGCATTTAATATTGGATTCAATACTTAGTTCTTTAACAGTGATATGTTAATTTTGTGGTGAAAATATTTGTGTAAAATTTAGTTAAAGATGTTACTTATGTCATTACCCTGACTATCTTTAATACTATGTCAGTTGTATGTTTGGGTTTTTTGAGGGCAGTGGTGGCCTGGTGGTAAGGTGCCAGATCACTGATACCAAGGTTGGAGGTTCACGCCCCACTTTCAATGGGTTGTTACTGTCGTGTGTCTCCGCCCCCATCCCATGGGGTGAGGCTGTAAAAGAACCATTTCTGACTTTTGTCAAAAGTAGCTGCATATAGCCGACAGCATGTTTCTGCCCTGCAATGGCCTGGTGAGCCAGCCAGGGTGTACTCTGCCCTCACCTAGAGCCGGCTGAGATGGGTGCCATCCCCCCTGTGACCCCAGTTAGGATTAAGTGATTCAGAATATGAACGAATGCCAGTTTTTGGTTTGTTTGTTTGTTCCAGGACTTGATGTTGCCATCATTACTGATGAAAAGCAGTCCACCAAACATAAAGTTTCATTTATTTACTACTACTACTACTAATAATAATAATAATTACAACAAAATAAATTACATATTTCCAATGTACAGTATTATGTGTAAAAGTCAGACAGACTTTAGGGCTTAGGCCACTCACAGAACACTTACACAATCAATGCTTATAACACACTTTACAATTTAGAAACTAAAGGTTCATGAACATTTTTCTTAAACCTGTCCATGTTTCTTGCGGGGGAGCAGAGCGGGAATTCCAAAGACATTCAGTTGACCGTAATCCTAACTGGGGTCTCCACAAGGTTGTCACTGTCCCCCCCAGTGCAGCTAACTGGGTTATCAAAGGCCGGCCGTGTCTCTCACTGTCTATGGTGTGAGGCATGTAAAAGAACCATTGCTGACTTTCGACAAGAGTAGCTGCAAAGCCGTCAGCGTGTTTCCGCCCTGCGATGGCCTGGCAAGCTGTCCAGGGTGTACTCTGCCCTCGCCCGAAGTTGGCTGGGATGGGAGTCAGCCTCCCTGCGACCCAAGTTAGGATTAAGCGGGTACAGAAAATGAACTGATGATGAACTGAATGATGAATGTCCTTGGTATGTACAGGGGTTGATGATGTGTGCGAGACACTGGGATGGTTACACAGTAAAAACTGTCTTCATGATCTTCATAATTTAAAATAGTTATGATAGGAAAAGAGGTGTAAATGGAAAGGATATTGAGTCATGTGTACATTATTCATTTTAATATATTCTCATTATTGTAAGATTATTAATATTTATGATTAGACTTCATTTATATTCTGATTCAGGAGATCTGTGCCTCTCAGAAAGTAGAAATAAACCCTACACAGATATTAATGTTATAAATTATGAAGTATTCCGGAATTGCACTTGCTCTCTGCAGTTCGCAGTGTCTCTCAGTGGATAAAGTGTTTCTGAAAAAGTCTCACTGGACCCCAACACGTGCGGTCTGTAAACGAAACCAGTTGGAAGATTCATTACGTTTGTACTTTACTGCCCGCGTTACTTGAATAATGTGTCCCTCACGGTGTGATAAAATCAGAATGAAGAGTGCATGTGTGGTCTGCTCGAACACCTGGTCCTGCATTGTCTCACTTCCTCATGTCAAATCTGACACACGTCTCGTGTAATGAGTGAAACTAGCCTGAGGGCCTGAGTCAGAATACTCTATCAGCTCCTTCAAAGCAGCCCTCAGAATGAGAGTGGGACCAGAACACAGCATCGGCTCACACATCCACACCATGCACTCGTCGGTGCGCCCACCCACGCGTCGCACACTGCTCTGACCTGTCTCAATAGTAGTGTGTGCAAGCTGTAAGACTGAGCATGAGTAGAGCCGTGGTGTACTTGTCCGGTCTTGTTATAGAGCACACTTCTTTTTACACAGTGAGGCATGAACACTGCCCAGATACACATACACAGTCACAACCCACACCCAGGGCTTAAACAGAAACATGACACATCTCTTCTAGTTTCAACCTGGAAACTGTACTTGAATATATTTATTTCAATGGACGTTCTGGAAACCCAGAGAGATTTTATTTTCATTGTATAAGTTTAACAATGCAATAGTGGCCTAATAGGTGCAGTGGTGGCCTAATAGGGGCAGTGGTGGCCTAGTGGATAGGGCGCACGATCGCTGATCCTAAGGTTGGGGGTTCGAGTCCACACAAGGTTGTCACTGTCACTGTTGTAACTGGGTTATCAAAGGCGGGCCATGTCTCTCACTGTCTATGGTATGAGGCATGTAAAAGAACCATTGCGGACTTTCGTAAAGAGTCACTGCAAAGCCGTCAGCATGTTTCTGTCCCTTGCTAAAGGGTTGTGACAGGAAGGGAATCCGACGTAAAAACCTATGCCAAATCAAATGTGTGAATCAGATGATTTGCTGTGACGACTCCCGAGAAAGGGAAAACGCCGAAAGGAAAGAAAGAAAGAAGTTTAACAGTGCAAATTGTCCAATCAGATTGTTATTTTTTGTGTTGTGACTATCAGTAATTGTTACAAATAATATCAAGCAAAAAATTGAAAACTTCAAATCACATGGTCAGTTTCAGTTCTTCAATTTAAATTCATTTCGGTCCAGGTTTATCCGTATAATGCTTTTGTTGCCGACAGCCTTACATCTTAAGACAAAATTTTAAAAGAATTTTACCATTTCTTCAACAGACTCTACTCATCTCTAATGAGCAAGACTGTGGTGATGGTGCAAGGAAAAACTCCCTCAGTTGACAGAAGGAAGAAACCTTGACAGGAACCAGACTCAAAGGGGAAACCCATCCTCATTCCGGTGAAACCAGAAAAAAATACAAACCATGCAAGAATCCAACATGAAGTTCAGTTCGTTCCACCACAACTGCTGGTCATAAATAATTTTAACAGAAGAGTTTATATCATGAGCAATGAAATATCATCATCACCGTCTCTGAGCTCACATTGTGTGGATCAGCAGCAGCACACCAAAACAGACCACAGGACTCAGAAAGCAGAAGGATCAGGAGAATCAGGATCAATGGCATCCCAAACGAAGTATGTGTACCTCAGCAGAAATACAGAGAGAGTGAGAAAGAGAGAATGTGAGGTCTGGGTCTATACACCACAGAATGTTATGTATTCTATTACATTACGTAATGTTATACAGAGCGGCACAGTTGAGTAGTGCTAAGAAGCAAGCTTCACAGCAAGGTCCTGTGTTCAAGTCCTGGACTTGAGTGTCTCTGTAGGTTTCCTCCAGGCACTGTGCTTTCTTCCCACAGTCCAAAGATATGCACATTAGGCTAAATGGCTTTTCCAAATTACCTCCAGGTGTGGATGTGAGGGTGAATGGTTTTGTGTGTATGTATGTGTGTTGCCCTGTAATGATCTGGAGAGTTTCCACTACCAGCAGATTTTTTCCCCGTCGCTCTCTTAGGAGACGTTATAATTTATAAATAAATATATTATACTGTAATATGTTTATGATTGATAACCAAGAGAAAGAAAAAGAAGAGGAAACAGCTGTTCATTGCTGTTAAAACAAAAGTGATATCAGGAAGCCACTGTTCTGTTGAGGGCAGTGGTGGCCTGGTGGTAAGGTGCTAGATAACCAGTCCCAGGGTTGGGGGGGTTCAAGCCCAATTGTCAATGATTGTCACTTCTGCCCCGGGTCCTGTCCCACGTGTAGCTAACTGGGTTTTCAAAGGCCGGCCATGTCTCTCACTGTCTATGGTGTGAGGCTGTAAAAGAACCATTGCTGTTTTTCAACAAGAGTAGGCTGCATAGTCCGAGGTTTCCGACCTGTGATAGCCTGGCGAGCTGTCCAGGGTGTTCTCTGCCCTCTCCCAGAGTCAGCTAGGATGGACACCAGCCTCCTGTGACCCTAATTAGGATTGTCTTTCTTTCGGCTTTTTCCCTTTTACTCGGGAGTCGCCACAGCGAATCATCTGATTCGCACGTTTGATTTGGCAGAGGTTTTTACGTCGGATGCCCTTCCTGTCACAACAGGACAGAAACGCGCTGACGACTTTTCAGCCTACTCTTTACGAAAGTCAGCAATGGTTCTTTTACATGCCTCTCACCATAGACAGTGAGAGACATGGCCCGCCTTTGATAACCCAGTTAGCCGCACTGGGGGAGGGGGGGGGGGGAGACAATGACAACCTTGTGGAGAGTGGGACTCGAACCCCCAACCTTTGGATCAGCGATCATGCGCCCTATACCACTAGACCACCACTGCCCCGCCTGTGACCTTAATTAGGATTAAGTTCAGAAAATGAATGAATGAATGTTCTGTTCTGTTGATGTTCTACATTATTAAATACAATTATCACAGTGCATGGCAGTGACGGGGAAATCGGGAAGAGAACTGGTTATCACACATGGTGTAGAAAAGGGCATCAGTTAAGAAGTTAATGTGCAGCATGTTGTGCGTTTGAATGATTTTTGTAGTCCTAGAGCTTCCTATATTTCAATTCAATTATAACTCTATGACGGTGAATCTCGAGCATGAATAATCAAACATACTAAAAATACAGTGCTACAGTGTACTCTACCATTCAATTCAGTTTTATTTGTATATCGCTTTTTGCAGTTGACATTGTCACAAAGCAGCTTTACAAAGTAAACGTACGGTCTTACAGAGTATAAAGGAATTCAAACATTTCCTATTACCCCTATATATCTCTAATCAGCATCGCCCACATTGACAGTGGAAAGGAAAAACTCCCTCAGTAAATGTGAGGAAGAAAGCTTGAGAGGAACCAGGCGCAAAAGGGAAACCCAGCCTCATTTGGATGAAACCATACAGATACAAACCAAATAAATATGAGAAATTCATTACAGTCAAAAAGTAGTCCGTTTGGTTTCACAACTGTAAGTCCTAAATAATTTTGGGGAAGAGAGTTAATATCACCAGCAGTGAAAATTCATGTTCACAGTCTGTTAGTGCACATCTGGTTCAATTTGGATCTTCATCAGCAGGAAGGAGTGACTTCAAAGAGAACTCCAGCCAGCATCAGCACACCAGGACAGATCATAGGACTCAGGAAGCAGAAGGTCGCGGGGGCAAAAACCTAAGCAAAGAGGTCCAGACATCCCTCTCCCCAGCCACTTCCTCTAGCTCTTCCGGGGAGGAACCGAGGCATTCCCAGACAAGCCAAGGGAACAAAGTCCCTCTAGCGTGTTCTAGGTCGACCCCGGGGTCTCTTCCCGGTTGGACATGCCCGAAACACCACACCAGGTAGGCGTTCGGGAGGCATTCTGACCAGATGCCCAAACCATCTGAACTGGCCCCTCTCAATGCGGAGGAGCAGTGGTTCTACTCCGAGCTCTCCTTGGACGGTAGCGCTTCTCAACTTATCTGTAAGGGAGAGCCCTGCCACCCGGTAAAGGAAACTCATTTCAGTCGCTTGTATCCGCAATCTTGTTCTTTCGGTCACTACCCAAAGCTTGTGACCATACATAAGGGTTGGTTACGTAGATCGACTGGTAAATTGAGAGCTTCGCCTTGTGGCTCAGCTCCTTCTTCACCACGACGCATTGATACAGGCTCCGTTTAACAGCAGAGGCTGCAGCGATCCATCTGTCGATCTCCCACTCTATCCTTCCCTCACTTATGAACAAGACCCCAAGATACGCAAACTCCTCCACTCGGGGCAGGACCTCATTCCCGACCCGAAGGGTGCATTCCACCCTTGTCCAACTGAGAACCATGGCCTCGGACTTGGAGGTGCTGATTTTCATCTTGGCCGCTTCGCACTCGACTGTGAATCACTCCAATGACAGCTGGAGGTCCCGGCTTGATGAAGCCAAAAGGACAACATCATCCACCAAAAGCAGAGTCGAGATCCATGGCCACCAAACCAGAACCCCTCAATGCCTCGGCTGTGCCTACAAATTCTGTCCATCGGTGACAAAGGACAGCCTTAGCAGACTCCAACCCTCACCAGAAATGAATTTGATCTGTTGTTACCAATACAGGCCAAACTCTGGCTCCAAATCAAATGGGTTGTAGCAATGGGTTTGGAACGCCATACTCCCAAAGCACGCCCCACAAGATAGTCCGAGGGACACAGTCAAAAGCCTTCTCCAAAACACAGGTGGACAGATTGGGCAAACTCCCATGCCCCCTCCAAGATCCTGTGGAGCGTATAGATTTGGTCAAGAGTGCTATGACCAGGACGAAAACCCTATTGTTCCTCCTAAATCCGAGGTTCGACTGTCGGTCAGATCCTCCTCTCCAGTACCACTGCATAGACTTTCCCGGGTAGACTGAGGAGTGTGATTCCCTGATAATTGGAACGCACCTTTCGGTCCCCCCCCCTTTTTAAAAAGGGGGGGCTACCACCCCGGTTAGCCAATCCAGAGGTACAGCCCCCGATGACCACGCGATGTTGCAGAGACATGTCAACCAAGACAGTCCTACAGTCTTCAGAGCCCTGAGATATTCAGGGCGGATCTCATCCAACCCCGGAGCCCAACCACTGAAGAGCTTTTTGACTACCTCAGTGACCTCCACTCCAGTGATGAGCAGACCACCCAAACCCCCAGAGTCTTCCTCCTCCACGGAGGACGTGTTGGTGGGATTGAGGAGGCCCTCAAAGTATTCCCTCCACCTCCCGATGACATCCCCAGTCGAGTTGAGCAGCTCCTCACCTCCACTGTAAACAGTGGAATCACGAGTAGATGATTCCATCAAACACCCCATGAAACAGAACACAATAATAAAAAAATAAATAACACATTGCACTCGGCTTGTTAGGTATACTCACGCTAGTGTAATGAGAATAGAAGAATTTATTATTGCTGAGTGCAAGCAGGGACTCCAGCATGACTGGCTAGGGTAGCCAGACATGAAGGCACCATGTGACGTTGGGCAATCAGCCACCCCACTGTGAAGCAGACCTGGGTAAGCATGTAGATTGAGGGAATGACAGCATCCCAGCATTACAGTTTACCAGAACTCCGTGCCTGAGACCCCCAGATCTGCTTCTTTACCTAAGAAAAGGTGATGAACAACATGCCTGACGGAAGAAATAAGTCTTCAGCCTCGTCTTAAAAACACAGACTTTTCCCTACAGTGTAATGTGATGGTTTAAATAATAGTCTATTTTTTATTTAATGATATGCTAATTAAAGTTTCAGTTTAATCAAAGGATTACAAAAAAAAAAAATGTAAAGCTACATGAGATGTTTCAGGCCATATATGGATGGATTACATAAATAATAAATGCCTTGATTTGATCCCTTTTTTAATCTTTTCCCTGCCATCAGCAAAAAACAAGCTGATTTTCTTCTTCATAAAACACAATTTCCTTCACGCTATATTTCTCTTCCTGTCTCCACCCATGTTGCGTCTGCCAGCAGTTGCTGTCATGACCAGCTGTCGTGCGCCTGATAAATGAGACCTTCCTTTGGAATGGAAGCACAGCTGTGAGGTCTTCTGTGGAGATGGACGTATATAAATATACATTTGTGTCAGTATGTACACGTATGACTGTTTGAACAGAGGGAGGGAGAGAGAGAGAGAGAGAGAGAGAGAGAGACTGTCCAGCTCATGAGCAGTTAGCTTTTGAGTAGACAAAGAAAGGCAGCAGATGAAAGAGAAACTGATCCTGAACTCTGACATCGTGGCACATTGGCAGCATTTTAAGTGTGTGCACTCAGGAAGCGAGGAAATGGATGCTCACCCTGGAGACTTTAGAGTGGTTCTCTGTTCTCTGTCCAGCACTATAGCACCGTTTTACATTTTACCCCAACTCTGAATAATCTGAATCATCACGAGGTCTCTGCCCTTCTGAAAGAGAAAATCGAATACAGTACATATGATCCACCAAAACCACAATGATGTGTGTCTTATAATTTTGTAGGATTTTTTTTTTTTTCACTGCTTTTGTTTCTCACCTCCTGATAAATATTTAACTTGATCAGCATTCAAACAGGAAAGCGGTTTAACAAAAGTAAAAAAAAAAAAATCCTTTATATAAAATTCTTACAAGATTATACACAATATGTAGGAGAAAGAAAATATGTTGGCATTCATATGAAGACAGTGCTGTCTCAAGAAGCTTTCACAGAAAAAGTCAATGATGTCATAAGTATTTGGTTAATGTATCAAGTTCCAAATTAAATTAAAACTGTTTAAAACTTTACAATTTATACTTAACAATTAACTATTACAATTTCACTAAGCCACATATGGTGGTAATGTTATTTAAACTGTATGTACTGTGTTGCTGTCATGGGCTGCACGGTGGCGTAGTGGTTAGCACGTCCGCCTCACAGCAAGAAGGCCTGGGTTTGATTCCTGGCCCTGGTGTTTCTGTGTGGATTTTGCATGTTCTCCTCGTGCTTGTGTGGGTTTCCTCCGGGACCTCTGGTTTCCTCCCACGGTCTAAAAACATGCACAGTTGGTTAATTGGCTGTTACAATTTGGCTGTAGGTGTGAATGAGTCTGTATGTGGCCTGGCGAACCATACGGTTGATCATTGTGACACAGCCATGACAATCATTGTATGGAGCATCATCCATGCTTCAGGGATCGACGTCCATTCCTTGTGATCGGATGTAGACCGAGAGAGAGAGAGAGACTGTGTTGCTTATGACCTGAACTGTCATGCAACATCTTTTAAATTTATTTTCTCCAAAAATAAGAAACATGCCTGGCAGCTGATGTCAATTTATCATTTATATAATAATAATAATAATAATTATTATTATTATTATTATTATTATTATTATTATTATTATTATTATTTGGGCAGTGGTAGCCTGGTGGTAATGTCAGTTAGATTGCTCCACCTAGAGTTGGGGGTTCAAGCCCCACTCTCAACAAGTTGCCACTGTTTCCCCCAGAGCAGTTAATTGGGTTATCAAAAACCGGACATGTCTCTCACTGTCTATGTTGTGAGGCATGTAAAATAACCATTGCTGACTTTTGACAAGAGTAGACTGCATAGCCGTCAGCATGTTTCTAATCGGGAGTTGGAGTCCCCTGAGGCAGTTCGTTCACAGCAACGTTCTGGGAACTCCTGCAGCCGCACTGGCACCCAGTTGTATCAGCTTCTGCCCTTCCATTGGATCCTTCTGGTGGTGCCTAGAGGGGGGACTTCCTGCTTGGGAAACAGCCTGTCCTCCATACTTCCTACCCAGGCTCTGCACACTGGAGAGTATCACCAGTCGGGATACCAGCCAGAGCGCAGCTCCATAGTCCTTCAAGACTGACGGAGGCCTATTACTACTATGACTACTATTATTATTGTTGTTGTTGTTGTACATTTTGTTGTGATGTTATTAGGTTTACTCTCATTTTGATATCCGAAAGATTTTTCCCAGACATGGAGAGTTTGAAGTGATTTCCATATTGTAATAAAATGTATATTTAGGGCAGTGGTACTGTAGCTGTGTGGTTAAGGCTCTGGGTTACTGATCTCTGGTGTGTAGCGATAGCCATGAAAGGTTCATAGGCTGACCAAGATGCTTGAATTTGACCAAATGTGGTTTATTCTTCCCCCTCTGTGGTCTGTACACGTCTTCCTTGGTGTTGCCGTACTCGGGTCATCTTGGTATAGAAGCTCTTAAGTTTCAGTTCTCTGGCATTACTAATTCCTAGTCCGTCTGTGTACTTCTCAGCCCATCCTCATATAATAACATGACTAACTGGGATTCTTTCCTCTTATCTTCAGGGTTAAGTTATGTAAGAATGACTGGGGTTACATGGCATTCATTGTGCTTCTGATTAGCTAGAAATGGATTGAACCGGATACACTGCGCCAGTATTATCTGAATTACATTCAGTGTCTGAATTCATTTCCTTTCACAGTCATACATATTTATTAAACATTTCTGCATATTTTCATATATAAACATGTTTATATATGCATAAATGGGCACATATAGTACTATCATAGTCTATACGCTGTTATTAAGACTGTATACTGTCTAATTTTTAAAATATTCTTCTTTTTTTATGTTAACATGGACCCGACTACTCAGTCCTGAACATAGTGAAGAACACTGAGGAAAAGAGCTGCTGAAGAAAGAACTGGGGATTTTATTCAGAAATTATAATGACGAATATACATTTCTAAAGCTTTGATTGCCCCTCCATAAATCAGCGTAATCTACCATGTTTACTTTGTTCGTTCATCCATCCGTCCATCCATCCATTCATGCCACTTAACCATTACCCTGATTCACTGGTGGCTGAATTCAGTCCCAACTGATTTCAGACAAGGTACACTATCAACATGCCGCAGTCTACTGCACTAATAAAGAAGTAAATAGCCATTTATGTAAACAACCATAAACTACCACACATATGGGCAATTTAGATTAGACACAATTTGCAGGGGAGGTATGTATTATTGACGTATTGATAAGCAGGTCTGCTTTACAGCAAAAAATGTCTTAGGTTTGAGTTCTGGGCTCAGTGAGGGTGATCCTGAGTGGAGTTTGCATGGGTTTCCTTCAGGTACTCCAGGTTCCTCTAACAGCACAAAACCATTATGATATTGGGGCACTTTCACATTTCATGAAATGTGACTTATGGGGTTTTTGATCTCAGTGCCTCAATTGGCTTTTCTAAATGGTCTCTAGGTGTGAGTTTGACTCGTTGTATATCTTGCCCTGCGGTAAGCTACTGAACTGTTCAGACTGTATCCGGCCTTTGCACAAAGACGGCTGAGGTAGTCTACAGTGTCCCGGCAACCAGAGAACAATTAAATGTTTTGTTTAATGGATGAATAGAAATGGACAATCTGGAGAACGTAGAGAAAACTATTTCAGGAACAGGGAAGCACTGCAGTACTGTGTCACACTTCATTCACTTTAGGCTTTTTGTTTGTTTGTTTGCTTATTTTCATTCTGGAAAGATCAGAATCTTCTGCGCACCTGAGATACTGCTGTATAGCCAGTGCTCCAGCAAGTCAAAATGGCATTTCACATCATTTCCTATTATTCCTATTACGCTCATCCTTTCATAAAGTGAAAGACAGAAGAAATTCCACAAGACAGACACAAACATACACAATGACTTTATAATTTTAAGGTAACTAAATTATTATTTTCAGCTGCCCAAGGTGTACCCTGCCCTTCTCCAAACTCGGCTGATTTGGACACCAGCCTTCCAATGACCGTAATTAGGATGAAGTGGCTTAGAAAACTGAAAGAATGAATAAATAAATGTTTTTTTTATTCTTTTTTAGAGAGATGTAATGACAAGGGCATAGGCTGGTCTGTCCATGGGGGGCGCCTTGGACTCTACGCCTAAGCCTTAAAGGGAAAATGAAACGCCGACTAAATAAGTTGGCGGTAGCTTAAGTATAGTTTATTGAAGCGATTGTGGCTTAAATTTTATATCATAAATAAACCATTGCACACACAGCGGTTTTGTTTTATGTTCTTGTCATATAAGTTATCGACCCGAAAGCCGCCATTGCTAAGTGCCCGCCTACACAAAGTTACCGTGACATCACTGGGTTCGTACAAAGTACCACATGAAATATAGCGCATGCATATCACAGCATAGGATTATGCATTATAGGATATAAACAACATAGAATCTCACGCCAACAACACGTACAGTTTTTCAGCAGAAGACGATTCATCTATTAGTCTCAGAAGACGAATCAAATATTATAGTTCAACCAAAAACATTCTCAAATATATTTCAAACTACATCTGCAAGTACATGTGCTAAATACATTTACAAATTGAGCTAAAGTTATTTATCTATTCCAAGGCACAAACAAATATTAATACATATTTACAGCACAAAAACATACTATTAATGTTATAAAAGTACTGAGCATTAGGCTGCAGATCCAGGCTGGATGGACATGTGTTAGAACACAAGTGCAGGAACCGGAAGCGGTACTAACAAACTGTGCTTTATTCTCGCACTTTGTTTGATTGACAGTGTTCAGCTATTATTGCTTACTGATAATATGTGAGGTAGGCGAATTCGTTGATTGTTGATTGGTCAGCTCAGGCGTGCACATGCGCAGTGCCCGTTACATGCTAACTTCCGGTTTACTTCCTGACTCTAGTCATGCAGAACTTATGTTCGACTTTCTCTTCAATAACAGTCATTAAGTTTATTTATAAGATTGTGAATACACATAATTTCTTGTCCAGCGGAACTCAACTCTTGCTGGGGGAGGGGGGTGTATGTGCACACACCCCCCCACCCCCCACCCCCCCAGCCTACGCCCCTGAATGAGATATATGCAGAACGGTGGTGTCGTGGTTAGCTTGTCTGTCTCACAGGAAGAAGGTCCTGAGCGTTTCCGTGTATAATTAGCATGTTCTCTCTGTGTTTG
>CM045742.1:28655000-28727500 GCA_024760905.1 Plotosus lineatus
CCCACCACATCTCTGTGCTGTGCGTACCTCTCCATCTGTCTCTGCATGAGGAGAAGACAGGAACAGGGACAGACAAAACAGTCTCTGAACGCTGTCAGCTTACACTGACCCCAAAACTGCCAAACATATGTCTTACTATTCATATGCTCTGGTGTTCTCTCTCTCTTTCTCGCTCTCTCTCTCTCTTTCCTTTCTCTCCATAACTTCTCCAGACAGCTGCAGATGGCTTCATTCTTCACACCACATGGTTTGCTTGTGTATCGGGTGCAGCATGAGCCTTAACTCTCCTCGTGCTTAGCGTACAGTGTCTGAGATGACACATTCACCGGATTCCACGCAGTAATTTACTAAAATGATGGCACTAATAGGCATAAGATGGCTCTTCGTTCCAACATCATGTACATACTAGCATAGGGGACTACGTCCGAGTAAAGTATCTGAAAATAACTTCAATAACACAAACCAATCACCTTTAAAACAATATGTAATCAGACTGTGTGCAGTCACATGACACGCAGTAAAGCATTTGTACAATTTACCATTTGTAATTCTACTAAAGAAGCACGCATGCGTCACATTTTTTTGTCGTGATATCTTTGTACTTTAAGAGGAAAAGAATGTGTTGAGGTGTGACTGGAATTTGATCACCTGATCTTCTCATGTGGTTTACAGTAGGTACACTACATTTACTGATAATCTAACATCAGCTTTCAAACAAACTAAGTGATCTTCCCAAGGCGTGAGAAACCTCAAACATTCCTATTATCCGAAAGAGAAATATGAATGAACATTAGTTTGACTCCCAGCAGACTTTTTCTTCACCACTAGACAGAGCAGCTGTGCTCTGTGGGCAGGAAAGTAAGTATACAGTACAAGCCAACTAATGAAATACTCACACAGGATGTTTACGAGCTTGAATCGTTCAATCATGTTTTGATTATTGGACTGAAGAATTCGGGTGCCTTAATTGCTGCATGTTGGTAGTTTGGTGGTTGCACAAACAGTCGGTACCGTAGTGGTAGTTTGCACTTCTTTCCATTGCTAGAAGGCTCTGGGTTTAAAGCCCTGGGTAAAGGTAAAGTCAGGTAAAGTCCTTTGGGCTTTTTACACCCGAGCCTAGTGGCTCATCAGGCCGGTGCTTATCCCCGGTTTCCATAGCGTGACGCGACCAGTAGTACAACTCCTCCTGGATGGGACGCTAATCCATCCCAGGTTACCTTCCCAGTATATTTTTACTGGTACCCATTTATACTGCTGGGTGAACAGAGGCACACTTGTGGTTAAGACTTTTCCCAGGGGTCTTAGCACAGTGGGGGTCTAACTGGTTTGAACTCACAACCTTCTGATCATGAGTACAGCACCCTAACCACTACACCACCGGCCCCACTACCATAAACCCCTGGGTAACAGGGACCTTTCTGTGGGGTGTGTGTACTTGTGTAATTTTTCTCCAGGTACTGTGGTTTCCTCCTGCAGTCCAAAAACATGCACATTAGGACACCTGCTGACTCTATATTGCGCGTAGGTATGCATGTGAGGGCAGAGATAAAGAAGGTGGAGGATTTTAAGTACTTAGGCTCAATAGTCCAGAGCAATGGAGAGTGTGGGAAAGAGGTGAAGAAGCGTGTGCAGGCAGGTTGGAATGGTTGGAGACAAGTGTCCGGTGTGATGTGTGATAGGAGAGTATCGGCAAGAATGAAAGGAAAAGTGTACAAGACGGTGCTGAAGCCAGCGATGTTGTATGGTTTAGAAACAGTGGCGATGAGGAAAAGACAGGAGGCAGAGCTGGAGGTAGCAGAGATGAAAATGTTGAGGTTTACTTTGGGAGTAATGAGGATGGATAGGATCAGGAATGAGCACATCAGAGGGACAACACATGTAAGACGTTTTGGAGACAAAGTCAGAGAGGCTAGATTGAGATGGTTTGGACATGTGCAGAGGAGGGTTCGTGAGTACAGTACTGTATATTGGTAGTAGGATGCTGAGGTTGGAACTACCAGGCAGAAGGCCTAGAGGAAGACCAAAGAGACGATTCATGGATGTGGTGAAGGAGGACATGAAGGTAGTTGGAGTAAAAGTAGAAAATGCAGAGGATAGGGTGAGATGAAGGCAGATGATTTGCTGTGGTGACCCCTGAAGGGAAAAGCTGAAAGGAAAAAAGAAGAAGTATACATGTGAGGATGAGTGGTGGTTTGTATCTGTCTTAGTTCCATAATGGATTAACAATGTGCTAAGTGTGTACCCTGCTTCTTGCCTGAGGTCACCTCGAGTTGCCTTCAGCTTTTCTTGAGACCCTAATGGATGGATGAATTTCATGACTGAAGCCTCTTTTTAAACATACTGTATAACCTATTGGGCTTTTTACACCCGAGCCTAGTGGCTCATCAGGCCGGTGCTTATCCCCGGTTTCCATAGCGTGAAGCGACTAGGAGGTCAACTCCTCCTGGATGGGACGCTAGTCCATCGTAGGTTACCTTCCCAGTATATTTTTACTGGTACCCATTTATACTGCTGGGTGAACTGAGGCACATTTGTGGTTAAGACCTTGCCCAGGGGTCTTAGCACAGTGGGGGTCTAACTGGGATTTGAACACACAACCTCCCGATCATGAGCGCAGCAGCATAACCACAAGGCCACTGGCCCCACTTTTTATAATCTGTAATCTGTCTTATTATTTGTGTTCATTTTTTCACCTACCTTTAGACAGTTCAGTTGAATTTTTCATGATAAAACATAGTGCCAATCAAAAAAAAAAAAAGTGTCATGAGGGTATATAAAGTGATGAGTCAGAACGGCGCATGAAGTTATGACTCCCAGGATCTGAGAGTAGCCTTGTGGGATCGGCTTATCTATAAGATATGGGCTTAGGGAGGCATTTCCGCTCACGGCCCAACCTTTAGCACACACACAAATACTGACACTTTCTTGTTTCTCACAGATCGGTGACCTTGGAGTCATATATTCTTCATCCACTTCTCCAAACACCTTTGCTATAAGCCTAGAAAGTAAACATGAAACTTATACAGTGATACTAATTACTGTTCATGTGACAGGATTTTAATGTCAGCACCTGTTCCAGTATTGAATTTTCACTGTAGTACAATTTCAGCTCTTTATGAAATCTTTACTATAATGATCATAAGATTGTGTGCTGTCTTACATTTTCCACATTTACAGTATTTTAATCACTGTGCACCAAATTCAAGATAACCAAAGCAGAACCATGATGCTACTCTGATGATGCTATAATTATGATGATGCTATAAAGATTATAGTGTTATGGCTGTTATATACTTTGAACTAATCCTTCTCACATCAGAGTCAAGTGGTTAGAGGACGAGCTGAACATGAAGGACAAATTAGCGAGACATATTTCCGGACATGATCAGAGCTCTGCATTACTTCTTAGATCAGGAGAGCCTTTGATCTGGAGTGTAGCCTGATCCAGCATCAAAAAGCTGGCGGCAAAGTAATACCACATACAGAAAGTTGATTTACACGCACGCTACAGCCGGCTCACACAGGATCATCTCAGCAGATGTGAGGATTGAAGGCAGTGAATTTATTTGATAGCTCAAAAAAAAAAAAAAAAAAAAAAAAAAAAAAATACCCCAAAGCCTTTGAAGTCAACAGTAAAGTCAAAGGTTATCATTTTAATGGTCATATTATGATATGTACAGTAGAGTACGCTCAAGTCTCTCATTGACAGCATAACATTTCTCCCAATATTTACTACTATTATTATTTGACTAATAATGTTAAATAATCTTTAAAAATGAAACCTTTCTCCAAACACCTTAACGTTCATGTCTTAATTTGTACCTACATACCTTACATCAGTATCGAATGAGTAAGCAGGTGAGGCCTAGTGCACTAACTTCCTGTAATTTAGTTACTATTATTGTTATCAGCTGCTGATTGCGGCTTGGATTGAACCTCGGGTGAGTCTATGATTACCTATAGACTTAGTCATGTTTATTGTTAAACTCCTCATAAACTCTGATCATTTAAAGACTATAAAGATACATCGTTCGACTCACACCCAACATCGCACCATTAAGGATTTCAGCATCCGGTCATCGAAGAGCAACGTAGCAATGCAATAAAACAGGTCAACTGAGTCCCTTATCTTGTGTAGTATGATGTCACATTGTTCATGAATGAGTAAGGGACTTTCCACGGCCTTCAGAAATCGCCGTTTCTTTGCATCATGTTCTTTTTAAAAGTTCGGTATTTAAATTTTTTTTTCGCACTATCGTAATGTAAACATCATTTTGTGCGTTTTAGGTTATAATGTTCTATGTTTGGCAAGAATGACACAGCAAAACGACTGCTGTATTTTAATGAAAATTTATTTAAATTAACATTTAAAACAGGACATGTAAATAACTTAAAGATCTACAAACAACTTTTATGCATCGTACATGTTTTTTTGTAAATAAATAGGCAAATTTAATCGTAACGTAAAATGAATTTACAACTGAAATACAGGGAGGGTTACGATCGCCCTTATTGAACATTGAAAAGTTCGAGCATTCAGTCTTGAGTGTCTGTTTGGCCTGTTGAGTTTCAGAAGAGCTCCAGCGTAGATATTGCACCTCTCTTCTGGTGTCTCTTCATCATCTTCTCAGATGTGGTGCAAATATCTCCGCTTTGGTCCAAACTTTCTCTCTACATCTCCTTTAAAAAAAAAAAAAAAAGAAAAAAAAAAAAAAAGAAAAAAATGAATAAGGGGCAAAAAATATTTTTTTGTTTGTTTGTTTATTGGATATGTAGCTATTAGTAATGCCTATAATAATAATTATTATTATTACTTTTAGAAAGGATTATTGATTAAACAAGAGGATGGATGTTAAAATGTGAAGTGAGGTGATGGATTATAACCTAGAAAATGATATACTTGAAATCATTGATAAACAAAACCAATAGATCCCAGAGAACTATACAGAAGAGACTGGTGGTGTTGTTTTTAATTAGATGTTATGGTGTAATAATTGAATTGTCTACCATTAAGATGTCCATGTGCAAAATCCAGACCTACCGGAGTGTGTTGGGTGTGTGCTGGGTGTGAGTGTCACGGCGCCCTGGCCATGCGTAAAGACTCCTGCTGTGTAGAAGAGGTGCTTTCAGCGTCCTGTCTGGTTTTAAAGTCCTGGATGGCTTTCTTGTTCTGGAAATCAATCAGAGCCATGGCGATCATAGCGTTCCAGCAGTTCTCCTCGCCTGAGCACCGGAAGTCGATCTCTTTGTCGTCCGTGGTGACGATGGTGAAGTAGACGAACTTGCCGGTGCGCTCCACGCAGTCCACCTTCTTGATGCACTGGAGCTTGATCTCCTTGCTCTTGCTTTTCTTCTGCGAATCGGCGTAAATGTTCAGGCTGTCGGTGGTGAGGACACAAGTCTTTCTCTTCCAGAACTGGAGCAGACTGTCGCTCCTCTTCTCCAGCTCTCCCTCCTTCAGGACCTTGGAGCTGTCTACCGGAGGAGTCATTTTCATGGTTTGGGGAGGAATACGGGAAGATCGAGCCGAAAGAAGAGGAAAAGGGAAAGGCTCCGGGGCTTTGTTGTCTTGAAGCAGGTGCTGTCGGAGTGGCTGGGAATGAGGATGAATGAGACTGGGAGTGTTTTATAGCCGCGTCGCGTTGGCCAGCCTCCTGCGCGTCACATGCGTTCTCGGTATTTCACTTATTCATTGGTGGAACGTGGGCGGAAATGTGGCTCAGATGACCTTCAGCCTTCAACTCTTCCCTAAAATACCTCCTTATAATACTGCAATCACTGAGGACGCAACCACAGCATCTCGGTCCTCTCCACGGAGTGTGTGATCTTAAATCAATTCTGATTGGTTGATTATTATTATTATTATTATTATTATGATATTATTATTATTATTATTATTTGTTGGAGGTGCATAGATCATTGATTTATCTAATTGTATAATAAGTGTATGAGTTTAAACCAGTGCTTCTCAAATAGTGGGGCGTGCCTCCCAAAAGGGGCGCGGTGTGATGCCTGGGGAGCGCGTGTGACTGAGGAACATGCTCCTAGTGTACGGGAATTAAGTGTATTTGCACCTCCACTCCACTAGTTGGCAGTGACGCGCTCATTGTCGCGCTATGGTGTAGCGGTTTTTCGCACGAGCAAATAATATGACGTTGCAGTGAACAACCCCTCAAGAAACAACACGGAAAAATCAGGTGAGAAGAGAAAGGTGGAGAGAGAGACGGAGATATTAAGACATAAATAAGTTGAATGAGTTTAAATGAGGATTTTTTTTTTAAATTTCAGGCACATTGGTGCACTTTAAATCTTTTCTATTACGGATTAAAAAAAAACAATGTTAATGAAGTTTTTCTTGATTACAAGTTGAACTATATTTCTTTCTTTTTTTGTTTTTAATGTTAATAAAGATACAATGTTATGCAGAAGGTGTACTAATAATAATTTTATAGACAAATAATACTATTTATAGTCGCTCGCGGGGTGGTGGTGGTGGGTCGTGAAATGTTTTTTCCTTCCTAGAGGGGGCGCCACATAAAGTAATTGGGAAGCACTGGTTTAAACACATCTTTTTGTTTTTTGTTTTACAGTTTACCTGTCAGGGTCACAAGTAACCTCAAAGCCATTCTCAGCTGGCAGAGGCAAAACGCACACTCAGTTCATCTTCAGGTGAATTCGGGTGAGATCATCAGTGATGTAGTGGTTGGCGCATCCACCTCACAGCAGGACACTCCTGGATTGGATTCCCAGGCCCAGGTGTTTGAGTTTGCATGTTCTCACTGTGCTGTATGGGTTTCCTGCAGGTATTCCAGGTTACACACACAGTCCCAATACATGAAGCGAATCAGCTGTTCCAAGGTGTCAGCGTAAATGTTTGTGTGTGTGTGTGTGTTGTGATGGGTTTGTCAAGATGCTCAGGTTGTACCCTGTTTTTGCCCATTGCCAGCTGAGATATGTTCAGACCTCTCTTTGACCCCAGTAGAATTAAGCGTTTTGCCATGAGTGAGTGGCTGAGTAACTCCGGGTGATTTTAAAGTTGACCGAATGTCCATGTTTTATGACTTTTGGAGGAAACTAGAATGAGATTTCCTTTCGGCTTTTTCCCTTTATCAGGGGTCGCCACAGCGACGTTTTTAGGTCGGATGCCCTTCCTGACACAACACTTTAGCAAGGGACAGAAACACGCTGACAGCTTTGCAGCTACTGTTTACGAAAGTCAGCAATGGTTCTTTTACATGAACCTCTCACCACAGACAGTGAGAGACATGGCCCGCCTTTGATAACCCAGTTAGCTGCACTGAGGAAACCAGAATAAGTGATTGAAACTCACAAGTGCACAGTGAAAAAAATGTGAATTCCACAAAGAAAGGCTCTCAAACCATAAACCCTCTCGTGTCTAAGGCGAAGTAAGCCTGCACCTCCTCCTTTCCATTTATTTCTCACTTAAAGCCTATTCAGGTTCATTTCATTTATGGATGTGGTGAAGGAGGGCATGAAGGTTGTTGGTATAAGAGAGGAAGATATAGAGGATAAGGTGAGATGGAGGCAGATGATTCGCTGTGGCGACCCCTGAAGGGAACAGCCAAAAGAAAAATAAGAAGAAAGAAGTCAATTCAGTGTCACAGTGCATTTTTAAAAATTTTTCTTTCTTCATTCATTCATTTTCTGAACTGCTTAATCCTAATTAGGGTCACGAGGAGACTGGCGACCATCTCAGCCTACTCTTGACAAGGGCAGAGTACACCCTGGACAGCCCACCACGCCATCGCAGGGAAGAAACACACTTGACTTAAGCCAGCAATGGTTCTTTAACATGGTGATAATTTTTTCTCACCACAGACACTGAGAGACATGGCCGGCCTTTGATAACCTAGTTAGATACACTGGGGGTACAACAACAACAACCGTTGCCAGTGGGGCTGAACCCCCAAGCTTGGGATCAATAATCCAGCACCTTGCCCCCAGGCCATCACTGCCTGGTTCATAATACTGACAGCTATTACTTGAAGGTACAGAATTTATCTACTTTTCTATTTTACTACATTTTAAAATAGTTTAATATTTACTTTAGATACATTTTTCCTCTCATGTTAATGTGTTCATATTCATGCACATTAAACTAAAAAAAAAAAAAAAAAAAAGAGAGAGAGAGCGAGTGAATAAAGGAATGCTTCTGAATTCGACACCACCGGCGCTGGACTCCAACAACCAGCTCTTTGTGCTTTTTTGTGGTTAAACAAACTCTTCAAGCAATTGTTTAAAAATGAATTTATGTGCCAGTCTTTTCCGTGAGATACACCACGTCTCATAATCAGATGTGTGCACAATGACACAGTATGTAATGACTTGTTCATGCCTGCTGACTATACAGGTGTAACACGTCATTCATGATTGTGATTGGTTATAAATTCTCCTACACTCTCATTGTTAAAACTCTTAAATTGCTTAATATCTTCAGGCATGTGTGTATTTAGAGCGTGTGTACTGTAATGAGTGGGCAGTGGTGGTCTAGTGGTTAGGGCGCAGGATCGCTGATCCTAAGGTTGGGGGTTCGAGTCCCCACAAGGTTGTCACTGCTCCCCCTCCAGTGCAGGTAACTGGGTTATCAAAGGCAGTCCATGTCTCTCACTGTCTATGGTGAGAGGCATGTAAACGAACCATTGCTGACTTTCGTAAAGAGTAGCTGCAAAGCCATCGGCGTGTTTCTGTCACGTCTCAGCCAGCTGAGCCACCGTGGTGGGGACCTAGGCCTAGAGAGCGGAGATCAGCCAGCGCGAACCGTCTCTCGCTACACAAAAAGAAAATACTCAGCGCAGGCGAGGGGAAATAACTCTTCACTATCTTCGAATTCGAAGAACAGAGCCATCACTATAATGAGTTAGTGTTATCCCCTTTTCTCAGACATGGCACATGCAGCAGTACGAAGCCCGACATCATCTTTTCCTTTCAGCTTTTCCCCTTTTTCAGGGGTCGCCACAGCGAAGCCTCCGATTCACACGTTGGATTTGGTGTAGGTTTTTATGTCGGATGCCCTTCCTGACACAACCCTTTTTAGCAAGGGGCAGAAACACGCCGACAGCTATGCAGCTACTTTTTACGAACGTCAGCGATGGTTCTTTTACAAGAACCTCTCACCATAGACAGTGAGAGACATGGCCGGCCTTTGATAACCCAGCTGGCTGCACCGGGGGCGGTAGTAAACCCGACATGAAAGGGGTATAGCCTGAGAAGAACAAACCTATGGAAAGGACTGCTTTTTCTTTTCACTGATGCTCGTAACTGGAACATTCTTCATTTATGTAAATTTATATAGACAATAGTATCTGCCCCTTGCTAAAAAGTTTTCTCTCTCTCACTCACTTGCTTGCTTGATCACCTCAGTGAACCCTGAACAGCTGGCCAGGCCATCACAGGGAAATAGACACAATCAGTCATACTCACCTTTACACCAAGCAGCAATTTGGATCATCTAATTAGTCGAATAATGTGCATGTCTTTGGACTGTGGGATGAAACATAAGTACCTGGAGGAAACTCGCTGGGAGAGCATGCAAACTCCACACAGAAATGCCCAGGGCAAGTCTGGGACTCAAACCCAATACCTTTTTGCTGGTAACCACTACACCACTGTTCCCACCCCATTTATTATTCTGTAAAAGTTATTATTTATGCATTGCTGTTTTTAGTTCAAAAGTATGAAATGATTTATTATAAATGCTTGAGCTTACCATTATAAAATATTTTTCCCCGCAATGCTCAAGGTAAAAAAAGGCAGTTAAGTAAACTATCAGTAAATCAGTAACTATACTTTGAATGTATTTTAAAATAACCTAATCATAAATAATAATGTAATATTGTCACTAAAAGTAAAATGTTTTATTCAAATAGAATGTGTAGTACATTACTGCTTCTTCCTTATTATTATTATTATTATTATTATTATTATTATTATTACTATGCATGCATTCACTAATTCATTCATTTTCTGAACCGCTTAATCCTAATAAGGGTTGTGATCTAATCTCAGCCAACTCGGGGTGAGGGTGGAGTACACCCTGGACAGTGCACCAGGCCATCGCAGGGCTGCTATTATTATTATTATTATTATTATTATTTTTATTTATTATTTTTTTTGTATATTTGTCTCCCTTTTACACCGATTTTCATTTCCTAGCTTGCAGTACACTTCATACCTTCATACCTATCAAATATTTTGTTTTAAACTTCACCATAACTTACTGCTGTACTGTAATTTCAGACTGACATCATGTAAAACCCCCGACTACCATAATTACAGTATTTTACTATCCACTGCTACACACTAGACAAAAACACAGCAAATGTAAAAAAGCAAGCATACTGTATCTCCTTTCCTTAATTATTAAACCAAGCTCCATTTCCAAACCCCGTTTTGTGCCTGTATAAAGTGTAATTTAGACTTCTTCTGACTTTCATCGCCTGTTGTATTGTGAGCTGTATTACGGTTACCAGGGTGTGGGGGGGTGTTGTCTTGGGCACACAGACATGCAGGCATGTCTATGCTGTGAGTCAGTCCAAACCACAGCACTTGGATTCTGATGGGAGGGATATTGAAAGTGCCCACTCAATTCAGATCTGGGTAGGCATTGCCTTTATTCACTGTTATCACAAGTGTTTACACTGTAAATGTCTTGGTCTTAAAACAGAGTAGAATCTAAATATCAAGTCATCTGTATAAACCAGCTGCAGCAGATCAGACTCGTATTTCTATCACTGTGTCATTTCTTAGTCTTATCCTGCTTGCTGAAGATAACCTTTCAATCTCTGTTAATCAGTGGGTGTATTTTGAGGACAGTGAATTCCCAACAAATCGGACAAAAGCCAAAACAAGGATTGAGTTGAAGCATTGCAATGAATTAGGAGGAAAGATAGTGTGTGTGAGTGTGTGTGTGAGTGTGTGAGTGTGTGAGTGTGTGTGTGTGTGTGTGTGTGTGTGTGTGAGTGTGTGTGTGAGTGTGTGTGTGTGAGTGTGTGTGTGTGAGTGTGTGTGTGTGTGAGTGTGTGTGTGTGTGTGTGTGTGTGTGTATGTATGTATGGGAGTGTGTGTGTGTGTGTATGTATGGGAGTGTGTGTGTATGTATGGGAGTGTGTGTGTGTGTATGTATGGGAGTGTGTGTGTGTGTATGTATGGGAGTGTGTGTGTGTATGTATGGGAGTGTGTGTGTGTGTATGTATGGGTGTGTGTGTGTATGGGTGTGTGTGTGTGTATGGGTGTGTGTGTGTGTGTGTGTATGTATGGGAGTGTGTGTGTGTGTGTGTATGTATGGGTGTGTGTGTATGTATGGGAGTGTGTGTGTGTGTGTGTGTGTGTGTGTGTGTGTGTGTGTGTGTGTGTATGTATGTGTGTGTGGTGTCTGGGTTGATAGATAGAGTTCCAGTTAGTGTTCAATTGATAATAATTTGATGTTTTGTGTAAAGAATTCTACAGGACTACTCTCCAAATAAGGGAAGAAACAGTCCCGATACATTATCATGAACTGCATTAGAAGGGACTTTCCAGGTCTAGTTTAAGCAGTCAAGTCTGGGCATGTCTGCACATCTGATTTTACCATGTGCCTGCGCAAGGCAATGTAGAGTCAGTGCACTGAGCCTCGGTTCATAACACCACACAGTAGCTCTTTCATAGTCTCTCGACTTTTTTTTTTTTTTTTTTTGTTCATTTTTGGAATTTAGCTCTTGTGAAATGACATGCTCATTATTCCATCTCATTTATTTTGTCTGTTAATGGAAGAAAAGAACAGAATATGGGACGAACAAATAGAAAAAAACTACTGAAAATGACAAAAATAAACACTACACTCCTTGATGTAACGTTTAAAATATCTCATGCATCAAGTCATGCATCCTACTCCGAGTGATTGTATAAGGTGTTTCTTTAAAAGCTTCCGCAATACATTTCTACATTTTGAGTGACATGTTAAGTTTGACTGACAACTGAAAAAATGATCAAGTTATGTATTTGAAGATGTTAGTGATAGGAAAATTAAGTTAAATGTGTGGCGCAGTGCCGCCAGTGTAGCTAACTGGGTTATCAAAGGGTGGCCACGTCTCTCACTGTCTGTAGTCAGCGGCTGTAAAAGAACCATTGCTGACTTTCGTCAAGAGTAGTGGGCTGCATAACTGTCAGCGTGTTTCTACCCTGTGATGGCCTGGTGAGCTGTCTAGGGTGTACTGTGCTCTCGCCCAGACTCGGCTGAGATGCGCGTCAGCCTCCCTGCGACCCTAATGAGGCTTAAGCGATTCAGAAATGAATGAATGAATGAATGAATGCGACTGCTTTGCACATCCACCTTACAGCAAGAAGGCTTGGGTTCGATTCCTTGGGCGTTCCTGTACGGAGTTTGCATGTTCTTCATGTGCTTCAATGGGTTTGGTTTCCTCCTGGTACTGTGATTTACTCCCACAGTCCAAAAACGTGCATGGTAGGCTAATTGACGGTTCCAAATCGCCCCTAGTTGTGGGTGTGCGTGAGAATGGTTGTGTGTATTGGGTGTACTCTGCCTTCACCCAAAGTCAGCTGAGATGGGCACGAACCTCCTCACCACCCTAATTATGATTAAGCAGCTTAGAGAACGATGAACGATGAACACTGACTGTACACATGGCCCGCAATGGATAAGCATCTTATACAGCAGAAGAAATAATTCATTATTTTCATTTTATTTAATATCTGAGTCTGAACAATCTTTAGAGAGATGAGGGAGAGATTTCCTTTCGGCTTTTCCCTTTTCTCAGGGGTCGCCACAGCAAATGATTCGCATGTTTGATTTGGCAGAGGTTTTTACTTCGGATGCCCTTCCTGACACAACCCTTTAGCAAGGGACAGAAACACGCTGACGGCTTTACAGCTACTCTTTACGAAAGTCAGCAATGGTTAATTACATGAACCTCTCACCATAGACAGTGAGAGACATGGCCCGCCTTTGATAACCCAGTTAGCTGCACTGGGGGGACAGTGACAACCTTGTGGAGAGTGGGACTCGAACCCCCAACCTTAGGATCAACAATCCAGCGTCCTATACCACTAGGCTGCTATTGCCCAGTGTGAACGATCTTTAATTTTGAAAAATATTTTATTTTGAAAAATGACCGGATTCTCTCGGTTACATGTCGGTCATTTGAGCGCTAAAATGTAACCTATAAGGAGACGGCACATGAATGGAGGCGAGTTGGACATGTTTCAAACAATATCAGGGATTTAGGGTGAGACTCAGCCTGAGCCTTCATTCTCCCAGCTGATGTACCATCACCTGTGTTTTTTTTTTTTATTTTATTTATGAATTAATTAATTAATTTATTTATTTATTTTTATTTTTTAAAAAAGTTCAAGCTCTACTTCCCAACCAACTTTATTTCAGCTGTTGAAAAGTAACATTCATGGAGTGTTTATTATTATTATTATTATTATTAATCATATTTTATATAAATAAATTATATTTACAATATAAACAATCTATAACCCTTAATCCCTCCCTCTGGGGTCCACGGTCAAATTGTCAAGTGTTGACCGGTCTGCGGTGATAAAAACGTTGGGGACCCCTGCTGTACAGGGTGTACTCATGTAGCTCACCCAGGTTAAACTAATGTTTGGGTTTTTACACCCGAGCCATAGTGGCTCATCAGGCCGGTGCTTATCGCCGGTTTCTGTATCGTGAAGCGACCAAGAGCTCAACTCCTCCTGGATGGGACACTAGTCCCATCGCAGGTTACCTTCCCAGTATATTTTACTGGTACCCATTTATACTGCAGGGTGAACAGGGGCACACTTGTGGTTGAGACCTTGCCCAGGGGTCTTAGCACAGTGAGGGTCTCGGTGGGATTTGAACTCACAACCTCCCGATCATGAGCGTAGCACTTTAACCACTACACCACCGGCCCCACACAAACTAATGTTTGGTTGACTTAAAAGCCTAACTTGGATCAAGTGCTCCTGGAGATGAGTAAAGGTATAATGTAATAAAAATACTCAGTATGTATTCAGGGTGGTGTAGTGCTTAGCATGCTTGCCTCACAGCAAGAAGGTTCCAAGTTTGAATCCTAGGCTTCGCAGTGCGTGCAGTTTGCATATTCTCTTCCTGCTTGCTTGGTTTCCTCCCCCAGGCCATAAGACATGCACATCAGGATAACTGGCTGTTTCAAATTGCCCCTAGATATGGATGTGTATAACCGGTTGTGTGTGTTGCCTGTGATGGTCTGGCAAGCTATTCAGGGTGTGCCCTGCCTTTGCCCAGTGTTGACTGAGATAGACTCCAACCTCCTAATAGTAGGATTAAGTGGTTCTTCAAATAAGTGAATGAATAAATATATATTATAGACTTTAAACGATTTACCATTTTATGTATGCGGAACCCAAATACATCTGGGATCACTGCATCATGGTCGTCTTTAAAGTATCTGTAGAAATACACATTATATAAGGGTTGAAACTGAGCTTGACTTAGTTACATTTACATTCACAGCATTTGGCAGATGCTCTAATCCAGAGGGTAGGTAAAGTCCGTTGGGTTTTTTACACCCGAGCCATAATAGTGGCTCATCAGGCCGGTGCTTATCCCCGGTTTCCGTAGCGTGAAGCAACTCCTCTTGGATGGGACTCCAGTCCATCGCAGGTTACCTTCCCAGTATATTTTTACTGGTACCCTTGGCAGCACGGTGGCGTAGTGGTTAGCACGCCCGCCTCACAGCAAGAAGGCCTGGGTTCGAATCCAAGCCTGGGCGTTTCTGTGTGAAGTTTACATGTTCTTCCCGTGCTTGCGTGGGTTTCCTCCGGGTACTCTGGTTTCCTCCCACAGTCTAAAAACATGCACAGTAGGTTAATTGGCTAAATAATCTGTGGAGAGGGCTTCACCAAGTTGGATAACTTGTGCCCAATCCCTTTCTTCAATGAATAAAATATGTTTCAATCAATCAACCCATTTATATTGCTGGGTGAACAGAGGCACACTTGTGGTTAAGACCTTGCCCAGGGGTCTTAGCACAGTGGGGGTCTAACTGGGATTTGAACACACAACCTTCCGATCATGACTGACGCACCCTAACCAGTATGCCACCAGCCCCATTATCCAGAGGGACTTACAATTAAAGAATTATCTTTTTTATACAACATGAGCAATTAAGTGTTCAGGGCTTTGACCAAGGGCCCAACAGTGACCTCCGGATTAGTCACCCATCGCATTAACCACTAAGCCAGCACTGCCTGTGATGTATCTTATGAATATTTTAAAATGAATTCAACAATCTGGGGCAAAATAGTTTATAATAAGCCTTTGCGTGGCGGTGACGATGATCACATAGATGTGAGGTTGTCATGGTAACTATGAGAAGAGCCCAGAGGGCGCACACAGCTGTAGGATGATGCCACGTCAAACCTCACAGCTGCTATCTGATAATTCTCCACCAGGCTTTCATACATGTCAACAGTCCCTCTTTCGCACCGCTTCTCCTTTCCAATTGTTTTGGCCACCTATATATAGGGCCTTAAGACTCACTCTGCCCTACAAAGACCCAACACTCGTAAAGTCTCATGTCATGCTCAGGGCCAGGAATGTGAGACTGATGAGTCTCTACAGCTATTTGAAGCATTGTTCAGATAAGCCTGTTCTACAGAAGCCTGGGCAAATGCGCATGCACCGTGGGAAAAAGAACAAATGGCGCTAATATCCGACACAAGCTTTCGAAACTATTGGGAAACAATGCAGAGGGAATGATGAGCTCCTGGAAGGTCAAAAGGTCTGGCCTTTTCATCAAAGCACTAACCCTGTCAATAAGAATAAATCCGAGTCAATGAGCGCTCTGGAGCCTGGAGAGTCAGAGGCTCTTAGTGATATTTATTTACAATTTTTTCTCATCACGTCTTTTTAGTTTAAAATTCCCCATTTAATGAGTTCATGTTCTGCCAAGCTTTTGATTTCTGTGTTTACGCCATGAACATTTACTTATCTGGAGGTTTGTCTGCCTAACTATACAGGGATCCTTCACTTTCTGCGGTTAATTGAGACCGAGATCCACCCCCACCCCCCCGCGCCGCCGAATTCCGCGAAGTAGAATCAACCCCCCCCTGACTGATGTATACATACACGTGTATATAATATCAATAAATACATATTCAACACTATAAATGCTTATAATAACAATTAAACATTCAAAAATAATGCATAAGATGTAAATAAAATATAAATACACAGATGCACGTGCACACACTCAGATGCGCACCTCACATAAAAATGTAAGTAGTTTTGTTGGGGGGTTTTGGGTTGGGTTTTTTTGTTTGTATTTGTTTGTTTGGGTTTTTTTTTTTTTTTTTTTTGCATAATGGGCCTTGTTTTTGTGGCATTTTCCTTAACTACGTCCCCATTCTTCCTTAATTTAATTATTTTTTTAATTCAATGAATATTTAAAAAAAAAAAAACTGCGATGCACTGAAGCCGCATGAATTGAAGCACGGACTAGTGAGGGATCCCTGTACCGCTAGTCCGTGCTTCAATTCATGCGGCTTCAGTGCATCAGTCTGAGTGGTGGTGAATGAGCCTTTATTTTCAAGGGTTAACATTTTAGAATCATTTAAAAAATTACATTCTTTTTTGTTTTTAAATTACATGTCATGTCATCATGCAAGTCAGCAATACATAACAGACAACCAGCATTTACTCAGCGACGTGGCAGCCTTATTGGGTTTCCAGTGGCGGGCACACATGGACACAGGACAGACATGACAACTATTCAATGTTCTGTGCACATGGTGCTCCACCTGGCAGCAGCAATATAGATAAGTAAAGAAAATGAATGAAAACAGCTCAGTAGTGTAGTGGTTAGCACTTCTGCCTCAAAGCAAAAGGGTCTTGGATTCAATATCCACGTCTTCCACGTCTGCCATGTATTCAGATTCTCCTCATGCCTGCATTGATTTTCTCTGGGTACTCCAGGTGTCCTCCCAGAGTCCAAAGACATTCACATTAGATTAATTGTATATTTCTCTAAGGTTTGGATGGTAGTGTGTGTGTGTGTGTGTGTGTGTGTGTGTGTGTGTGTGTGTGTGTGTGTGTGTGAGATAAATAACTAAATAAATCTGTTAACATATTGACACAATGGAGAATAGATTTTTTTTTAATTGCATTTTGCTTTTTCAAAACAAACAAACAAACAAACAAAAAGCCATGCCTAGATTTTTGTTGTTACACTAATAATATTAACATGACTTGTTTGATATGTTTGATTCTTAACCTGAACACTGAATGAGACATCTATGGACACGTAGCTAACCTCTGACATTCAAACTGGTAATTCTGCCTGCATGTGAAATCTGGTTGAACAAAATATTTTACCAGTTAAAGTACTTGTTTTAAATAATAATAATATGGAATCAGCTAAATTTATTCAAGAATATGGCAACGGTAAACAAACCAAATATACGAAAAAACAAGTCTAGGAATTTAGTTTGGCCACACTACAGGATAAGTATTAATTCATGGACATCTTGCAAAAGCTATTGGGCTGTGCGTGTGTGTGTGCGCGTGTGTGTGTGCGCGTGTGTGCGCGTGCGCGTGTGTGCGCGTGTGTGTGTGCGCGTGTGTGCGCGTGTGTGTGTGTGTGTGTGTGTGTGTGTGTGTGTGTGTGTGTGCGCGTGTGTGTGTGTGTGTGTGTGTGTGTGTGTGTTGGGGGGGATCTAATCATGACTCCTCCAATCTACTGAAAATAAAATAATCAGCACAGAACATAAAATCAACATCCTGCAGGTCTGAGAACGTGTTCATGTGCGGAAACACAATGAAAGACTTTGGCTGATAGCTGTCACCTGTTGTTGTTTTGGACTAAAATGATACAAAAACACTTCTCCAGCTTCCGGGAGTCAGGGTCAGTCTGTTCTTTGATTCCCAGCATAATCAGAAAGTATGTGTTGTTTTGTTCTAATGATATCTTGTACTTCAAGGTGGTTTGATAACTCTGGAAAAGAAAAAGTTGACAGTTGTCAAGGACTCTGCCTTTTACAACCCAACTGGTTTTCTAAAGATTTATCTGACTGCGGTTCATTCATGTAAGTGACAAACCATCAAATTCCAGCAAGACAGGCTACAGATTTCCCATGATGAGGAATGTCACAATTCATTGTCTTTCTGCATAGCTGTGTAATCCACCAGATTCCTGTTCATGAAAAGCTTAAATAGATTCTATAAATACCACATTGCTGTCTTTAATACTATTCGTTAATGTGAGAGCATTTTTGGTAGCTTTTTCTGTATAGGTTTTGTGTGATGTATGAGAAATATTTGTCTTCATTCACCTAAATGAACTGGGCAGGGTGGAGTTGTGGTTAGCATGCCTGCCTGACAGCAAGAAGGCCTGGGTTCAATTCCCAGCTTGGACATTTCTGGGTGGAGTTTGCATGTTCTCTGCGTGCCTGTGTGAGTTTCCTCCAGTTTCCTTTCACAGTAGTTTAATTGGCTGTTTCAAATCGCCCCTAGGTGTGTGTGTGTGTGTGTGTGTGTGTGTGTGTGAGAATGGTTGTGTGAGTGTTGGCCCAGCGATGGTCTGATGAGCTGTCCAGGGTGTACTCCACCCATGCTCAGAGTCAGCTGAGATGGGTGCCAGCCTCCCCATAACTCTAATGAGAATTAAGTGGCTTAGAAAATGAATGAATAAAGGAAGGAATGAATGAATGAACAAAATTATTTGTCATGAATTGTCAGCTTCAGGGAAAAAAAATGAAAGTTTAGAAAAGATAATATGGAATGCATTACACCCAACATACCACATACAACAAACCATGACAGATGTTTTTTTTTTTACTTCTGTCACATTACATAGAACATAGATTACAGATTTGCTTGTCTCTGCATATGTAGTTACAAGAACGCTTGGCTTCAAGCCCTGGGCCCAGTAAAGGTATTTCTGTGTGGGGGTTTGCATGTTCTTCCAGCAGTTGTATGGGTTTCCTCTGGTTTTCTCCCACAATCCAAAAGACCTGAATTTTTGTGTGTGTATCAGACATGCAATGGTCTGGCTAGGGCCCTGTGGTGGCCCGGCGAGTTATCCAGGGTGAACCCCACCCTCACCCAAAGTCAGCTGAGATGGGTGCCCGCCTCCCTATGACCTTAATTAACATTAAGCACTTCAGAAAATGAATGAACGTATGAATGGTCTGGCTAGTTAATCAGTGTTGGCTGAGAGCGCTTCCAGCCTCCCTGAGACTCTTAATAGGATTTAAAGGTTCAACAAATGTGAGTGTGTTTGCTATATACAGAAGGATGCATATGATGTCATACAGTTATATACAGTCTGTCTGTCTGTCTTACCGTATAACCTTTATATATAGTACATCTATTGCTCCTACTGTTGGCCCTGTGAAGTTTTTTTTTTTTTTTTTTTTTTTTTTTGTAGTTTTTTTTGTAGTTTTTGGCATGAACTCCACATTCATGACTGGATTTAGAAACTACCCAGAATGCACAGTATATCGGATTTGTCAGTTGTTTGTCATTAAAGTACACGGTGCATGATTTAGTGTGTATATAAAGTGGCCCCTGCTTCCAGAAATGGAGTTCACTTAAAAAAAGGATAGCTTTAGCTCTGTGGTTGCGATGGATATATAAAACTCATCCCCAGTACACAAGCAGAGGACGTTAGCACATAAACCATACAAGGTGTTGGCTATATATAGGAAATACCAGTTAAGATCTGTGCTCCAGCCCCTGGCTTTCTTACAATAGAGTTTTATTTACCTGAATTACTGACTGAAAGTTGATCCATCCGTGACTTTGATAAAGGCCTGACAATTATTCAACTCACTGATATCACCGGAGAGGAAACTGAGCAAAGATACACCAAAGAGTCACAGAGTGAGCGACTAAATCGGGGAATTGGCTGAGGTCCAGTGCATTACCAAACTAGTGTTAGCATGATACGCATCCATTTCTGGACTAGGAAGACTCTTTAAATAAAAGCTGAAATACATATCACTCTCTCAGGGTGCTGTATATGAAAACGTCATACCCGATAAATAACTCACCCGAATTATTACTGCTGTAGAAATACAGTCCACATTACTGCTAATGAGAAGGAACATCTGATCACACCACCGGCCAAGTGCATTAAGTGTTATTGTGAGTTCACTTACTTACTGTCATACTGAATCACCACATAAATATGAAAAAAAAAAAAAAAAAAAAAAACTATTTTGCCTCCCACTACTAAAGGAAGCAACCAAGGTCTGGGACTGCATGTGTTTGTGAAGGCGAGACACAATATCTGTGTAGGAAGGAACAGGAACAACCAAATCTAAAAGCAAACTGTCCCATGGTCAGTTGCACAACAATAACAACAACATCTACATTTAAAATGTCTACAGCACAAATACACAACAACTGAAAAGCACAAACTAATTACTTTATTGATCCCAGAATGCCAAAAGTAGAACAGTGACCAGTAGTAGAAAAATACTCATTACAGAAATGCGTGAAAGTATTGCTACTGTAAAAATAATTCACAATAGTTTTATCTCTCAATTAATCTATTACCTGACACAACCAACCTGAAATACAGGGATCCCTCGCCACGTCGTGCTTCAAGTCATGCGGCTTCAGTGTATCGCTTTTTTTTTTTCTTTTTAAATATTCATCAAATTAAAAAATAAGGAAATTAAGGAAGGATAGGTGAAAAAGTTAAGCAAAATGCTGCAAAAACAAGGCCAATTATGAAAAAAACAAAAACCCAAAGACAAAAAAAAACAACCCAAAACCTCCCATCAAAACTATTACATTTTTGTGAGGTGCGAATCTGTGCGCGCTCATCTGTACGTGTGTCTATTTATATTTTATTTATTTTTATTTGTGTAATAGCACGAGTGTTTATTTATGTATTTATTTTGAATTCATACTTACGTACATTATGTCAATGTTTTAAAAGTTTAAGCCACGTTCTCTGGAAAAATCAGTAGATGCATGACTAAAAGATAATATATAAAATAATTCATACCAAAAAACAGTCAATCAGCACACATTATTGAATATACTGTGTGTGTGTGTGTGTGTATATATATATAAATATATATATATATATATATATATATATATATTCGCCTATATCAGGGCAGTGGTGGCCTGCTGGGAAAGGGTGCTGCATTGCTGATACAAAGGTTGGGAGTTCGAGTCCCACTCTCCACAAGGTTGTCACCGTTCCCCCGAGTGCAGCGAACTGGGTTATCAAAGGCCTCTCATCATAGACAGTGAGAAGCATGTCCACATGCTTCTCACTGTCTATGATGAGAGGTTCATGTGAAGGAACCATTACTGACTTTCGTAAAGAGTAGCCGCAAAACCATCAGCGTGTTTCTGTCCCTTGCTAAAAGGGTTGTGTCAGGAAGGGTGTCCGACGTATAAACCTATACCAAACCAAACATGCGAATCATTCGCTGTGGCAACCCCTGAAAAAGCCGAAAGGAAATCTCTCTCTCTCATATATATATATATATATATATATATATATATATATATACACATACATACAGTATATTCGGTCTGTCTTCCTTTCGGCTTTTTCCCTTTTACTCGGGAGTCACCACAGCGAATCATCGAATTCGCACGTTTGATTTGGCAGAGGTTTTTACGTCGGATGCCCTTCCTGTCACAATCCTTTTTAGCAAGGGACAGAAACACGCTGACGGCTTTGCAGCTACTCTTTACAAAAGTCAGCAATGGTTCTTTTACATGCCTCTCACCATAGACAGTGAGAGACATGGCCCGCCTTTGATAACCCAGTTAGCTGCACTGGGGGGGGACAGTGACAACCTTGTGGAGAGTGGGACTCGAACCCCCAACCTTACGATCAGCAATCCAGCGACCTATACCACTAGACCACCACTACCCCATATACAGTGTGTGTGTGTGTGTATATATATATATATATATATATACACACACACACACACACACACACACACACACACCCTTCTCAAAAAATTAGCATATTGTGATAAAGTTCATTATTTTCTGTAATGTACTGATAATCATTAGACTTTCATATATTTTAGATTCATTACACACAACTGAAGTAGTTCAAGCCTTTTATTGTTTTAATATTGATAATTTGGGCAAAAAAGTAAAAAAATAAAAATAAAAATAAATCCCTATCTCAAAAAATTACCATATTTCATCGGACCAATAAAAAAAAGTGTTTTTAATATAAAAAAGTCAACCTTCAAATAATTATGTTCAGTTATGCACTCAATACTTGGTCGGGAATCCTTTTGCAGAAATGACTGCTTCAGTGCGGCGTGGCATGGAGCCAATCAGCCTGTGGCACTGCTGAGGTGTTATGGAGGCCCAGGATGCTTCGATAGCGGCCTTAAGCTGATCCACAGTGTTGGGTCTGGTGTCGCTCAACTTTCTCTTCACAATATCCCACAGATTCTCTATGGGGTTCAGGTCAGGAGAGTTGGCAGGCCAATTGAGCACAGTAATACCATGATCAGTAAACCATTTAGCAGTGGTTTTGGCACTGTGAGCAGGTGCCAGGTCGTGCTGAAAAATGAAATCTTCATCTCCATAAAGCTTTTCAGCAGATGGAAGCATGAAGTGCTCCAAAATCTCCTGATAGCTCGCTGCATCGACCCTGCCCTTGATAAAACACAGTGGACCAACACCAGCAGCTGACATAGCACCCCAGACCATCACTGACTGTGGGTACTTGACACTGGACTTCAGGCATTTTGGCATTTCCTTCTCCCCAGTCTTCCTCCAGACTCTGGCACCTTAATTTCCGAATGACATGCAAAATTTGCTTTCATCCAAAAAAAGTACTTTTGACCACTGAGCAACAGTCCAGTGCTGCTTCTCTGTAGCCGAGGTCAGGCGCTTCTGCCGCTGTTTCTGGCTCAAAAGTAGCTTGACATGGGGAATGCGGCACCTGTAGCCCAGTCCACTGCTTCCACAGGTCCCCCAAGGTCTGGAATCGGCCCTTCTCCACAATCTTCCTCAGGGTCCGGTCACCTCTTCTGGTTGTGCAGCGTTTTCTGCCACACTTTCCTTCCCACAGACGTCCCACTGAGGTACCACTGAGTTCCCACTCTGGGAACAGCCTATTCGCTCAGAGATTTCTTTCTGTCTTACCCTCTTGCTTGAGGGTGTCAGTGATGGCCTTCTGGACAGCAGTCAGGTCGGCAGTCTTACCCATGATTGTGGTTTTGAGTAATGAACCAGGCTGGGAGTTTTTAAAAGCCTCAGGAATCTTTTGCAGGTGTTTAGAGTTAATTGGTTGATTCAGATGATTAGGTTAATAGCTCGTTTAGACTACCTGAACATGCTAATTTTTTTAGATTGGAATTTTGGGTTTTCACGAGTTGTATGCCAAAAATCATCAGTATTAAAACAATAAAAGACCTGAAATATTTCAGTCGGTGTGCAATGAATCTAAAATATATCAAAGTTTAATTTTTATCAGCACATTACAGAAAATAATGAACTTTATCACAATATGCTAATTTTTGAGGACTAGTATATATGTGTGTGTGTGTGTGTGTGTGTGTGTGCGTGTGTATATATATACATATGTGTGTATATATATATATATATATATATATATATATATATGCACACATACATACATACAGTATATTATATAATATATATATGCATATGCACACACAATATAGTATATTTTACATATGTATATACACATACATACACACAGTATATTTTATATATATATATATATATACACACACATTACAGTATATTTTACATATGTATATATACAGTGTGTGTGTATATATATTATATACACACACAAATATATACACACATACATATACACACAGTATATATATATATATATATATATATATATATATATATATATATGCACACACATAGTGTGTGTGTATATGTATATATGTATATATATATATATATATATATATATATATATATATATATATAGATAGCACTGTCAGTTTGCAGTTCTTGAGAGTCAAATGCTGATATTTTTTTATTTGTAAGAAGGAATCGTAATTATATTTCAAGTGAAAGCACAATTATTTATATTGTCTGAAAGTACCATTACTTATCATTGTTATGTACTCAAGTGCATGAGAGTAGTATATTAGTTTACAGACCTGTCTACAATACAATAATTATCTAGAGCTTATTAGACCAGTCATCCAACTGAGCAGAGTCATTAATTCTATAAATTATCACATAAAAGTCATCAGTTATTATTTTAGCACAGTTCAGTCAGGGGCCTGCAGGCTTCACTAACACTGAGCTCTCTGTGTCTCTGAAACAGCTGCTGACACTGCAGGGCATTAAAGAGGGATGTCATGGGTGATGAGTGACTATAGGATGTATAAAGAAAAATGGCAGAAACTGAAGAATATCTGGATTTCTATGAGTAGTTCCCTAATACTGCTAACAAAACATTCTGTGTAGATTACTCAGGATCGTACAACAAAACATTCTGCTGAATTTCTTCCAAAGAGACAACAAATTAACCACATCCGTTCATGTGCCAAACTGCTTAATCCTACAGGGGTCGTGGGTAGGCTTGAGCCTATCTGAGCACACTCTGAACAGCCCATCAGTCCAATACACACACAAACCATTCACTCACTCACATGTCGAGGGATTTTTAAACAGTTAACTGGGCTAAATGTACAAGAGTCCAGATACAAAACACACAAGTCGACTTGATCACTTTTTATATACAGTATTTTTAAAAAAATAAAAAAACAACAAAAACATGAAATTTACCTGATAGTGTTTAACTCAACCATTTCAAATTTTATTGTTTAAAAAAGTGGACTTGCTTGGTTTTGTATTGTAGGAGAAAAGCACACTATCCAGAGAAAATTCACACAAGCACGGAGACAACATGTAAAGCCCACACAGCAACTCACTCCCCTCACTAAGGAAAAACAGATGCTCCCCGACTTACGTTTTAGTTCGGTTCCGGATGGCCAAACGTAAGATGAAAAAAAACCGCAAGTTGTTACTGTATGTTCCAGTGACGCATGACGTTCATACTGTACTGTCTGTCTTCCTTTCGGCTTTTTCCCTTTTTACTTGGGAGTCGCCACAGCGAATCATCTTGATTCGCACGTTTGATTTGGCAGAGGTTTTTACGTCGGATGCCCTTCCTGTCACAACCCTTTTAGCAAGGGACAGAAACACGCTGACGACTTTTCAGCTACTCTTTACGAAAGTCAGCAATGGTTCTTTTACATGACTCTCACCATAGACAGTGACAGACATGGCCCGCCTTCGATAACCCAGTTAGCCGCACTGGGGGGGACAGTGACAACCTTGTGGAGAGTGGGACTCGAACCCCCAACCTTTGGATCAGCGATCCAGCGCCCTATACCACTAGATCACCACTGTATATCTATACTAAACTATAACACTATACATCCATAAATACCATTACCATATCTCATAAAACACCCCTAAATCAATTATTATAAACATAACGTTGTAAAATAATGTCAAATATATCAAATAACATTAATTTCAAATAAATTAAATTCAAGCAAAATAACTTCAAATGGATACATTTTAATCAAATTCACTAATCAAATATAACCTTTAACATTCTCTATGATGCGATCTTTCTGCTTGTAAATGGTTACGATGGTCGATGGAGCCATTTGGAAGAAACGTGAAACATTCACGTGTTTTCACCAGCATCGATTTTCTTGATAATAGCCATCTTTGTTTCTAACGAGGCGGCTTGCTGCTTTTTCTGATTACCACCATCACTAGTAGGCTTACGCTTCTGACCAACCATATCTGCTTAGGGTTCCAAAAGTCCGCAAAACAGTGTAAACACAAAGATCACAGAGGACGTCTTAACACAAGGGTAACGCGCGGTGAACTGGGAAGAAGGAGGGGCACGTTCAGTCTGTCGTTTGTAAACAATGGATGCAGCGTCATGTGGAAGTAGCGTATTAGATCAGCATACTACGTAAGTACGTCTTGTCAGAGAGCACGCTAAACTCAAAATTTGCCTTTTTTTTTTATAAATGTGAAATCGAAAAATACATAAAACGAATGAACGCAAGTCGGGGAGCGTCTTGTATATGTATATATATATATTTTTTTTGCATTAATAACTATAATTTTATTTAGCTTTGATTTACTTTAACATTTTGTATTATTCTACTTAGAACTCTTCGTGCAGCGCTGGTTCGAACGGCGTGGCTAAAAACAAACCTGCCACTTCAACTCAAATTTGGAATGCATTAGAATAATTTCCTGATGAAAAACAAACAAATAAAAACCAGATCGATATCCCTAAGAACATGCTACTGCCTTTTTCCACTTCAAAATATGTCGTTTAACTATGGGGGACTGTAAAGTGAAAAGAACAAAAACAACCCTGACGTTGATCTAATGTTCACAGCCCATGACCAAAAAGGTGTTGATTTCAGTGCGCTGACTAAAACAGCAGCAGCGTTAACTGTGAAGGAATCTTGTCCTCCAGATTAAGCAATTGAGACACAACTTGAAGAATGTCAGAGCACATTCCATTCACACCAGTGGTGAGCTGTGGAAGCAGCGCCTCACAGAAACCGCACCAGCTCGGAGAATCCTAACGTACTACACCACAGCAGGTACTGAGCTTCTTGGAAACCTCAAACACGGCTTACCCGTCACGCTGGGTGCAGACATTGAAAATTCTATTCTGCATTACATAGCAAGATATTTGAGGGACATAAGAGATACAACAAAGTGGAAAACACTCATTTACTCAGTCACAGCAGTGGACACACAGTTGTGCTTGTACCACATTATACAATGTTTAATAGAATACTTGACTATTTTATACAAATCCAAAACAATATTGCATTAAAACCCAAGACAATCCCAATAAGGCCGTTGCTAGAATACAGTTAATACTTGGGCAGTAGCTTTGAGATCTGCCCTTTATCAAGAGCTACTTAAAGATTTATGTATGGAGTCACGATCACAGAAGAAAGAAACCCTGCTTCTTGTTTATCATCAGCGTTGTCTTACATGATCGATCAGTACTTTGTATTTTCCACATTAGTTTTGTTTAGTGAGGTCAAACATGGTATGATGTGCAAAAAAGCAATGAGGCCAACATTCATCCTTGTGAAATAAAGTCTAATCAAACAAATACAGAAAAAAGGTTACAAATTCCATCACTGAGTACTGAAATAAACACCACACACGGGCAACCTTTAGTTGTGTTTAAAGCATATATAAAAGAATACATATTAAATTTGTGTAAAAAAAAATTAATCATCAGCATTGGCCACATGTACTGAAAAACAGACCAGATTTTGTCTTGTTACCGACCATGGAACGGTGACAAAGCATTGAGATGAAGGATAAATATAAAGGTGTGGGGGGGGGTGAAATCATCTTTTTGCAAAAAAATTCAAGTCTAATATATGAGGTCACAAAAGAGGCCTTAGATCAAAAAGGGTAAAATGCAGAATTGTTAGAAGTAGTTATTTGTATATTTTTCTGAACGCGCTACACTGAATACAGAGATGGTCTCTGTACGAGATGTAAACACACATGATCATGCATTTCCTACATGGTGTTTGGATGTCTATTGCATTGTTTGGAGGGTATATGGCAGGTCCAACAAAGGACAAGATTACTCCGGGACCATTTCTTTTTACTGCTGCTTACACTCTGCTGGCTGAGACGCTTTCTACACACACACACACACACACACACACAGAGAAAAACAGACCCAGAGGACATGTTAAAGTCTTGGACTCACATAGCATTATTCTGCAAATGTTATCCCATGCACCTTCATCAGAATACATGAAAGCTGGGGAGTTGCACTGAAAACTGGGAGGGCGGGGCTTCCATTCACAGAAAAATTTGGTCATGTTGGAGACTACAGTGAGTCAACTAAACCATTACACTCATGAATGCATCTGTGAGGCAAACATGGCTCACCGGATTGTATTGTAATTACTGTGGCGTAAACATGTACATCAAACAGCAAATGCCATGTACACTACGCTCACCGTTTCTACCGGTAGATATGACAGCTGTGATGTACTGTTTCTAAGGCAAGTGCATATTTCCTTTTTTTTGTGTGTGTGAGACTCCCCTAAAATCCACCTGAATGGTTCTGGAATAGCCGCATTTCTCATGCAGCAATCGGCTACGTGAGACCTTAGCACAACTCATTCCAAACCTCCAGTTAATACCATGAAATGGTCAGAGAATGATGGAAAAGTCAGGAGGCATGTGGCAGATGAGATTAAGTCCTTTATTAAAAATGGCCAAGAATAAGTGAATAAGTATCAAGGAGTGAATTATACTCATGTGATGCTTGTTCTGAGGAAACAAATTAAGGGTTGAGAAAGTGAGGGAGTGAAATCGTGGAGCAGACGTCATGCAGAAACTTGCACCCCTTACCTAGGAATGCATGGAAGTATAAATGATTCATGCCTGCAATGAGGACAGAGGGGACGGGGAACAACAGATTACACACCGTACATGCGGAATTCAGTGTCAATCAATCCAATTATAAACCAATCAGAAGCAGATTAGCTAAGGCATATGCTGGGCTGCTCAACTTGATACTTCCTTTTTCATATACCATGAAAACAAAAATCATTTTATCTTGCATCGAAAAAATGGTGATGCCTGCCAGAAAACAGGTCTGTTTACATGTGCTGGATTAGAACGGATACTAGTACAGGTATGAAATACTGCAACGTTTGTAAATTATTTTAAGAAAGGAAACCATGACAGTTTATTATTCTCTAAACAACACATCCCTGGACCTTTTATTCCTCTGGTACCACAGCAACTTGGCAAAAGATGGCATACTTTATCCATTTATCATGTATCATGTGAAAGACCCCGCCTCTGTTCACCCAGCAGTATAAATGCGTACCAGTAAAAAATAATAATACATACAGTTGTACCTCACTTTAGGAAATTAATCCGTTCCAGAGCCTTTATCGTAACCTGCATTTTTCGTAAATTGAACTGCATTTTACATGTAAAACGCATGATTCGTTCCAAGGCTTCCAATACTACCCCCTAAACCCTATAAAATGATAAAAGTATACCTTTTAAAGGCCTCCTTCTGCTTCAATATTGTACCGATGGTAGACGGGTTTGGCCATATTCCTTTGTGATATCACTTGAACCCGTTTCTTCTTCTCACTCGCCCCGGAAATGTGTGTGTGTACGCGTGTGTTGACCATGTCTTCTTAGCAGAGTTATAATCTTACAAATGTTTATGGAAGGTTAAAACATGAGTTAAGAAATAAAGCATGAAACAACAGTAACTCTGTCCTTTACACGAAAAGCATCATGGTGGATGCAGCTCAATAATAGCCAATAGGAGGGAGCTGCGTCATCCCTCCTAGCCAATGGGAGGCCAGCGAGGCGGGATGTTTGAACATCATCAATGGGACAGCAGCTCGTGCATTGTTTGAATGGCGCGTTTTAATGTTTGAATGGCACTTTCATAACATGAACTTGTTTCATATCCAGAGACAAAATTTTTTTGAAAAATGCGTTTCAGAACCTGCATTTTTCGTTTGGTGAGACTTTCGTAAAGTGAGGAACCACTGTACTGGGAAGGTAACCTGTGATGGACTAGCATCCCATCCAGGATGAGTTGACCTCGTGGTAGCTTCATGCTATGGAAACCGGGGATAAGCAGCGGCCTGATGAGCCACTATGGCTCGGGTGTAAAAAGCCCAGACTGCCTTAACGTTGTGAAATGCCTGTGAAACCAGCTTGTTCTGATCACCACTGATGGTCCTATAGTTATTAAATGGTCATGCACACAGTAGCCTTTCTGTTTTCCTCCATCCCTGAGCAAAATTAAATGCATCTTGACATGTTAGCATGAAGCTCTACAGTAGTGGTAGAAAAACAGTGACACCTGAAACTCCATCCATTGTACAGAAAAATTCAACATGCTAACGAGGTGATCTCTACAGCTTAAAAAAAATATCAAAGTACTGGACTAATCCTCTATTAGCAGGGCAGTGGTGGCCTCGTGGTAAAGGTGCTGGATCACTGATCCTAAGGTTGGGGGTTCAAGCCCCACTCACCACAGGTTGTCACTGTACCCCCAACCCCGTGCAGCTAACTGGGTCATCAAAGGCCGGCCATGTCTTTCACTGTCTGTGGTGAAGGTTCATGAAAAAGAACTATTGATGACTTGACAGGAGTAGCTGCGATGGCCTGGCGAGCTGCCCAGGGTGTACTCTGCCCTCGTCAGGTGTTGGCTGGGATGGGTGCCAACCTCCCCACAACCCTAATTCGGATTAAGCGGTTACAGAAAATGAACTGAACTAATTCTCTATTAACCAGAACAGTATATCTGCTACATAAAGTGAGAGTTAACAGCCGAGCATTTTTTTCCCCAGGATATTGGCTCAAAAATCAACAATTTCTAATGGTGTTGAAATCAACATACTTGACTTGAACTTGTTCCTACTACTGTTGCACCAAAATGGAAAATTGTGGCAGACACACCCAAAGCCAATTCTTCATTGTTTGCCAGCTTATGCTCATCAGCCATGCTAAGAATTGGACTGGATTGCTGGGTGGTAGAACGAGCTTAATGGTCTCGGCGTGGTTTTTCTCCTGAAACTGACGAATGTAAATTGGTGTGTTCTGGTTTTTGCTGCTGTGGTTTTTCATACATTAACACGTTAAATAAAGGGATGGGTTGTATGCTGTGCTTTTTCTGGCTCTCAGCCATCATGATTTTACCAGAAGCATTTGACTTAAATCTGATCTATAGCCTGTCATGTTTCTGTGTCTCTTATTCAGTTGAACAGCCCAGATCGATGGTGATCAGTGTGCTTGAGACAGTATCATTCAGAAGCCCATCATTAAAAGCCTATGCAGACAGACACCAGGTATTTTTGTAAACACAGATCTGAACACTTACTGTGGTGTCAATATCGCCTTCTTCCTCCTCTTCACCCTCCTCATCAAGATCCTGAAGGACACAAATGAAGCTCAACCCGAAATCACACAGATTATAGCTACTGTACTTCATGGATGAATGTTTAATGCAGCTTTATATAACCAACCTCCTCTTCACCTTCTTCAACATCCTCCTCTTCAAACTGCACCCACACAGACAGGAGAAAATGCACGCCACAAGTCAGCAAGTAAGCGAACAAGGCTTTTCTTATACATAGTAACGTCATAAATATTTGGACACTGACTATTTGGACAGTATTCGTTATTACAGCTGCCTGTTTACCACGGTATATTGTACTTAGGTGTAAATAAAGAGCATGGTTTACATAACGGTAAATACATCCAAAACTGACTGAACACTAGGAATTATGACATTTTCCAGCAGTTCCACTATTATTTTCCTCCAATAACCCTCCTGATTTAAGGGATCAGGAGTAATTTGAAAGGTGGTTGCTCAGACGTTCCACAGTCAGCTTGCTTCGCTATTTCAACATTTATTCACCCAGAAAATAAACAAATTTTCTCAGTTCCATTTTGGAAACTGTTGCTATTTACTCTTATTAAAATATTCAAAGAAGAGCCTCTGTTGATGGGGGGGGGGGGGGGGGTCATCATTGTGCTGAAAAAACGCAAAACAAATCAGTAATAAAGATAGCAAAGACATTAAGTTGTGACCAGATCAACTATCTGGTTCATTCTTTTCAAATAAATGAATACGGTAAATAAATAAAACAAAATGAAAAAAAAAACCCAATCCTGGGTAAGCTCAAGAACACCAAAAGCCCTGAAGGCCATAAACAACATTCATTCATTCTCTGAACCACTTAATCCTAATTAGGGTCGCGGGGAGGCTGGAGCCCATCTCAGCCGACTCTGGGCGAGGACGGGATGCACCCTGGACAGCTCGCTAGGCCATCATAAGGCCAACTCTCATCTGGAAAAAGCCCGCACAAGCACAGGGAGCACATGCAAACTCCACACAGAAACGCCCGAGCTAGGAATCGAACACAGGACCTTCTTGCTGTAAGGTGGACGCACTAACCAGTACGCCACTGTGACGCCCCCATGAACAACAACTGTGGTAAATGGCAATGCTTTCATGGGGTTTTTAATACAAAAAAAATTAAAGGGTTGGCCTATACAGTAGTTATACCCATAAAGCCAACAATCAAGATTCGACCTCACCACAATAAATACTACAAGAAGCGCAAACTACAAAAAAGGAATTTCAAAAAGCATCCTTCTGATTTGATGGTATGATCAGAGAAGCCTGCCGGAGGAACTGGCCTTGTTTTTATTGACTGTCCACAAAAACAGCAAGAAAAACGCAGCACACAGGGCTACAATAACAACAGATTCACTTAAATGGCCCACAGCTCATTGGTTGGTATTTCACATTCCATATGGGCAACATGAAACATATTCTGAAAAGCAATACCCCATAAAAGAAGTAAAACATGACACGTCAATCAACAGACCTGAATCAAATTCAAGACATCTACAGTAAAGATCCAAGCAAGGCATCACCAGTAAAAAAAAAAAAAAAAAAAACCCACGATCACGAGTTCCACTCAGTGCACATGCTTTGCAAACAAGTATCAAAGATGACATCTTTATTATTCAGCCAATTTGAATGTACAGGGTCCTCAACTTACACCGCGACGTAGGAACGCAATTCTGTCATAAGTCAGATTTACTCAACAAACGCGGTAGCAAAATCATAGTCTCTTGGATATAAAAAAAATATCACATTTCTATGACACATGACGGCATAACTAAAAAAATTAAACATATGACAGACAAATAGAAAATAAAATGAAAAACAAACCAAAAAAAAAGCAATTGCTTACTTTTGCTCGTGTGGGTGTCTGGCACACTGGAAGGGTCAGTGCAGCGGAAGGAGAGGCAGGCTTACCATTCAAAACTAACATACGCTTCCGTCGCACACAATCTCGCTGTGTATTCAGAGATTCGTATTAATGATGCAAACGTTGGACGTGCGAGCCACAATTCCTAATGACTTATGGTACGAGTTCTGTAACCTCAAAATGTCGAGGACGCACTGTATATGCTTTCAAATTACGTAAAGCTGAAAGTCTGGACTTTTCATTATTTCATCAAAACCCCAATAGACTACAGTCGGACCTGAAATTTATGATCACACTTGCAAATTATCACGGGCACTTTAAAATGTGAGCCTGTGAGGAAGGAACCGAAAAAAAAACGTAATGAAATGTGGGGGAACTGATGCCACGAGGTGATTAAAGAGTGAGGACATACGCTTTCATCATCTTCTAAAGCCTCTCCTGTGAAATACAACACTGCTCTGGGGATGATTCGCTCTCGGAAAAAATGGCCAATCTCGAAATCTGAGGCAAGAGTGAAGTCCAAGTCCTCATCCTAAAACACACAAACAAAAATAAAAACACAAAATTTAAACATCATTGAAGTTTAGATTAAGTATTATTAGATATGGCTAAATTTTTCACTTCCGGGAAAGGCATCAAATTTCACTTTAAAAGGGTTTTATGTAGGGGGTCTATAAACCGGATTCCAAAAAAGTTGGCAGACTATACAAATTGTAAATAAAAACTGAATGCAATGACATGGAAGCGCCAAATTTCAATATTTTATTCTGAATACAACATAGATGACGGCATTAAAAGTTTAAACTGAGAAAATATCATTTTATGGGAAAAATATGTTGATTTTAAATTTCATGGTGTCAACAAATCTTACAACAGTTGGGAAAAGGCCATTTTCACCACTGTGAGGCATCACCTCTTCTTGCAACAGTCTGCAAACGTCTGGGGACTGAGGAGACAAGTTTCTCAAGTTTAGAAATAGGAATGCTGTCCCGGTCTTATCTAATACAGGCCTCAAACTGTTCAACTGTCTTGGGCCTTCTTTGTTGCACCTTCCTCTTTATGATGCGCTAAATGTTTTCTATAGATGAAAGATCTGGACTGCAACCTGGCCATTTCAATACCCGGATACGTTTCCTACACAGCCATAGTATAATTAATGCTGGATGTGGTCTGGCATTGTGCAGCTAACTGGGTTATCAAAGGCTGGCCATGTCTCTCACTGTCTCTCTATGGTGTGAGTTTCATGTAAAAGAACCATTGCTGACTTTCGTAAAGAGTAGCTGCATAGCCATCAGCATGTTTCTATCCCTTGCAAAAAGGTTGTGTCAGGAAGGGCATGCCGAAAGGAAAAGAAGAAAGAAGTGGTTTGGCATCATCATGTTGAAAAATGCAAGGTTTTCTCTGAAAGAGTAGTCGACGTCTGGATTGGAGCATATGCTGTTCTAGAACCTTAATATACCTTTCTGCATTGACGGTGCCTTTCCAGATGTGCAAGCTGCCCACGCCACACGCACTCTTGCAACCCCCATACCATCACAGATGCAGGCTTCTGAACTGAGCGCTGATAACTTGGGTTGTCCTTGTCCTCTTTAGTCTGGATGACATGGCATCCCAGTTTTCCATAAAGAACTTCGAATCGTGATTCGTCTGACCACAGAACAGTTTTCATTTTGCCACACTCCATTTTAAATTACCCCTGGCCCAGAGCAAACGCCTGCACTTCTGGGTCCTATTTAGAAATGGATTCCTCTTTGTACTGTAGAGTTTCAGATGGCAACGGCGGATTGTGATCACTGACAATGGTTTCTGGAAGTATTGCTGAGCCCATTGTGCGATTTCCCTTACAGTGGCATTCCTGTTTGTGGTGCATTGCGTTTAAGGGCCTGAAGATCATGGGCATCCAGTATGGTTTTACAGCCTTGACCCTTACGCACACAGATTGTCCCAGATTCTCTGAATCTTTGGATGATGTTTTACACTGTAGATGATGACTTCTAACTCTTTGCAATTTTTCACTGAGAAACACCTGTCTGTTATTGCGCTACTATCTTTCTATGCAACATTGCCGAGACAATCCTCTACCTATCTTTGCTTCTGAGAGATACTGCCACTGCCACTGAGAAGCTCTTTATATACTCAGCCATGTTTCCAATGGACCTCATTAATGGTAAGTGGTCTTCCAGCGGTTCGTTATAAGTGCAATTGGCTTTTTCAACCTCTTATTGCTACTGTCCCAAATTTGACATTTGTTGACACCATGAAACTTAAAAATCAACATACCATATGACATGATAAGCGCCCAGGGCGCTTAAAAAAATTGGCGTGGGTGGGCGTTTATTAAAAATGTTTACCAGTGGAGTGGAATGGTAAGTGCTTATTACCATTGAGGTGGAAAACATGAATAATAACAGAACAATAAAAGAGTTTTAGTGGTATTTGTGTTATTCATTTTGTGGTATCAACCAAATTACTTACATTAATGCTGATAACAAAAAAACAGTATAATTAAAAAAAAGACCCTTTAATTTTCCCTCCCTTTCAATATTTTCCCGATGTAAAATCGAGCCAGCCAACATGAATGTCAACTTTGTTGAACCAATCAACACAAAGTTCAACTTTAGCACATGACCCGTTGAAAAGCACATGGCCAGGAACATGCTTAAATTAATGAAGTTAGTGAGCAGGAGAATCGGGTGAAAAATACTCATCACTTTCTGATAGGTCCATATCTGGCTCATCGCTCCATTAATTCAGAGCATCCAATAGTTTTGCTGTAGCAGTTTCTAATGGTTCATCTTGCTGGACATTTACCAAGAGAACACAGCAAAATATTTTCCTGTTTTTAAAAGCACGGCAGAACAATCAAATGTGTTGTTACTAATGGACATTACAGACATTCCCCAGTGGCAGGGGGTCTTGAAATACCATATAAACTCACTTTTACAGGCAGCGAACGCCTCATTTTACCATTACAGAGACCGATCGAATAAAATTGGTAAGTTTGATCTACCATTTTGCTCCCACTACACATGGGGTGGTTATTAGACATAAGATCAAAAACACTGGGGGGTGCTTATTGGAGCAGGGCACTTATTACGTCGATAAGGTATTTTTCCCTTAAAATTATATATTTTCCTCAGTTTAAACTTTTGACCCGTCATCTATGATTTATTCTGAATAAAGTATTGAAATTTGGCACTTTCACATCATTGCAGTCAATTTTATTCACAATTTGTATGGTGTTCCAACTTTTTTGGAATCCGGTTTGTAATTTGAAAGGAGATCTACTTATTTACTTACTGCAGGAAGTACCGAGAGGAAAACTTCAGTGACGCACAGCACGTATTTAGATTTGCTAAAACCCAAGATGTGCACATGCTGCAACATCTTGGATTAGTACGTAGGATGAAATGACGCAATTAAAGTGTCTTTTGCGGAAACGATGCACAATGCTTGGTTACACTGCCAAACTAATCTTCAGATTGTTTACAAACAGTGGAGGATAAACACTTAACCAAGAGAACTTCAGGGCCAACTCACCATTCCATCTGGACTTGCTGGAAGAAACAAGAATGGGGAAAAAAATATATTAATACTTACTGGAATACCCTAAAAGATTTATTGAAGTATTTCAGAAAAAATTACAGCAAGATGAGTTAAAATAGCACAAAAAAAAATTCATAATTTTTCATTTCAACTCCCCTCGCCGCCATTAAGCACAGACCATGACATCATTCAGTCAGATAGTTTCTACTTGTGACTATTCATGCTCCACCATCACTTCGGGCAATTACCACACCTATGAAGAATTCTCACGAAATCACCCTCCTCCACAAACACACACTTCCTGCGGCTTTCGTCAGAAATGTCAAGAACCTTTTTTTCCTCTACAGGTATGACTGCATTCCTTCACAAATAATGGAACTTGAACGTGACAAAACATTGAATGAAAATGACACCAGTTAGCGGAGGTAAAAAGGGGGGGGTGAGACAGAATGAAATGCGTGTTCTTATTCACAAATTACACGAGGTTAAAATATTACGGGCAGTTAATGAATGAGTACACTAATCCAGTAATGGTTCAAAAAGAAAAAAGGAAATGTATCAGGTGACTGCACACCTGATCCCGTTCTCCAGTGAAAGCTCAGCAAATTAAGTATTAATCATTCTCAGTACAAACTCCAGACTCCATCTGCTTTTCTTTTGGCGTCACATAACTGGGGGATTTTCCCTCTTCATATTTTTTACCACATGATACATGCAGGACAAAACGGAGGTGGAATGGACCACACAACACCTCACAGCAGTAAGGTCCTGGATTTGAGTCCTGTGCTCAGCGAGAGCATTTCTACATGGCGTTTGCATGTTCTCCACGTGCTTATGCGGGGTTCCACAGATGGTCCAAAAGACATGCACATTAAGCTATTGCCAAAGTGTGAATGGTTGTGTGTTGGCCTTGTGATGGCCTGGCAAGCTGTGCTGGATGTACCCTTGCCTTCAGCCAGCATTGGCTGAGATGGGCTCAGCCTCCTTGTGACCCTGATCAGCCATTCAGTAAAAGTTCATTTATCTATACTTTATCCCATTTTTTATTATACTTCTTGTTTATTAAACTAATACACTTCATGATTTATGAAATATGAAATCCACACTCATCAGCCAGAACATTATCACCACTGCACTATGTAATTCTGACACTTATCATTGCCAAAAACTTTATTGATTTGTGCTAAAGTAGCTCTTCTTTAAGATCAGAACACACTAGCTTTCACTCCCCACATGTATCAGTGAGCTTTGAGTATCCATCACACTACTGGAATATCACCGACTGCCCTTCCTTGGACCACCTTTGGTATATGCTTGCAACTGCATACCAGAAACACCCAACAAGACCCGTCACTTTGGCTGAACAGCCATGCTTGCTACAATTGTAAATGCTGGCTATGACAAAGATGTCAGAACACAACATTACATCATACTGTGTGTCCAGTCACAGACCAGTCAGGTGGTGTTCAAGGTTACAGCTGAATGGTGTATAGTGTATACGTGGATATTCCTACACACACAGCATCCAAAAAGAAATGACCCATAGAGCACAGTCATGCTCTGGGTGTGTAACATTATTTAAAATTATACAAAATGTCAAAAGTTCAAAATGCCAGAAGCAAACATCACATTTTCCATGACTGGCAACAGGCCATTTTGGGCTAAAATGCACTATTTTTTTAAACTAAAATATAGCTTGTGTTATTATTTACTGTCACAAAGAAGCATTTTTGCTCTGTTTTCAGATTCTCAATAACTTTCACACAGATGTTCACTTTCAAAGTCCAAAAAAAAAAAAAAAAAAAAAAAACCCAAAAACAAAATAAGCAAACACCCACAAAGCTTTAAAACATAACGGAATCCATTACAGGCGAATGGGAAAAATGTGACTAAACTTTTGCACTATAATTAGAATAAAAGCCCCCCCACCCCCTCCGAGTGTGGAGTCCGAGGACACTGTCCGAGGGTCTGTCAAGCACAAACAAGGCTTCAATTATCATTATTTTTTTTTTTTTTTACTTTTTAATATTTATATTTAACTAATATATTATATAATATTCAACTTTTATAAAATCATCAAAATTATCGTATTAATTAGATTCTCATTAATTAGCCAGTGTTACGTGTCATTTGAAAATAGTTCATTTAATACAAAAAGCCAGCATTCAAAAACACTTACCTTTAAATCCTGCCTACTTATATTCAATGTTTTATTCAGTGGAAATATCAGAATGAAGAAGCTCAAGAGCTCCAATAAATACGCAAAACATTACTTTAAATAACATTAAAATCAACAGGTTCCATGAATTTAATGAATTAAAATGTTAGGTTTGTGATGCTGGAAAAGAAAACCCTTCATCTAATGATCCAGCTCAAACAATCTCAGATGGATGTCTGCTGCCACCCGCTGTATGTCGGTCATGCGTACAATAGAGGCGTCTAATATAGAAAAGGAGTGTGTACGATATACAGGATTCACTGAAAGAGTCTGTGTGCGCGCACACACACACACACACACACACACACACACACACACACACCACACAAAGCACTTTCTTGCAGAATAAACTTACCTTTTATAGGGTTGAAAAAATTAAAGAAGGAATCCTGCGGTACTTCTTTGGTGATGGTTCTCACCACTCCTCTACCTTTGTGCTTTTGCTTTTTCTTAATCGATTTCACAGTTACATCCTTGCCCTTTTGCCAGTCTATCTTACAGCTAGATAAAAAAAAAAAAAAGAAAGAAAGAAAACTCTTGGTCACACTGACAGCATTCAGCCTGAAAATTATACACACAGTTAAGTCCACAGCTCTGTCTCAAGAGCCACAATGAATTTGAAATGATGCATTCAAGATGTACCTGAAGTAGAGACTTTTAGCACTGATGGAAGGCATTCAACAAAAAGGCCATGTTTATACAGAGCCCATCTGTCTTCTGAGACTCAAAAATAAATGGACAGTTTAATAATTATAAAGGTAAAGTCTGTTGGGTTTTTTTACACCTGAGCCTAGTGGCTCATCAGGCCGGTGCTTATCCCCAGTTTCCATAGCGTGAAGCAACTAGGAGTTCAACTCCTCCTGGATGGGACGCGAGTCCATCCCAGGTTACCTTCCCAGTATATTTTTACTGGTACCCATTTATACTGCTGGGTAAACAGAGGCACACTTGTGGTCAAGACCTTGCCCAGGGGTCTTAGCATAGTGGGGGGTCTAACTGGGATTTGAACTCACAACCTCCCAATCATGAGCCCAGCACCTGCCCCCTTATAATTATAAGCATCCTCTTTAATTACAGTGGAACTTCGGTGGTCAAACAATTCATTTCAAACAATTCATCCCAACATATGGTCGATTACCAATTCATTTGAAGAGCGAAACAATACCTCCCATAAGAAAGTTAAAACTCGATTAATGCGTTCAGATTACTTCCGTCAATGCAGTCGTACATAATTTGAAAACGAGTGTATTTATGAAACATTAATATACAATACATACACTAATTCACATAATAATTAATCTGATAAACAATAAACCAGTCAGTGACTACCTGAAGGGACGTTACCAACTGCAGAGTTACCTCGCTTGAGATACTTTACTGTAGCCGCCTTCAGCTTCTGATTGCAGTTGCATACTGCCTCAACACCGTCTTGTAAGCGGCTCAGAAAATGAATGAATGAATGAAAAGCATGCTTGGTTGATATTACTCCCTTTGGTATAGAAGAACATTTGATTTTTTTTTTTTTTTCGGCTTCAGAAAGTCTTGGGTTGCTTTCTCTGTACGTTTTGGATCATTATCTATTTGTACACTGAAATTCCTTTCTAACAAATTTGTACTTCATTGAATTTGAGCAAAAAAAAAAAAAAAAAGCACTTCAGTCTTCTATTAGCAAAAAAATGTATAAATTACATCAAGCTCTACTGGAAGCCATACATGCTCATGTCCTCCACGTCTGACAGATGATGTGATCTGCTTTAGATCATGAAATTTCATTCCCTTCATATTTCCCTCCATCACTCTGGTAAACGATAATCTTGGTTTTATCAATCCCGAAGGAATCATTAACCTCGTCTCAAATGCTTCATTTCAAATCTATTGTGAAGATATACAAATGAAAATTGTGATGTTGTTCAAAAAAACTACGGCCTTAACAGTACGGGGATCCCTCGCTACTTCGCGCTTCAATTCATGCGGCTTCAGTACGTCGTTTTATTTTATTTTATTTTTTTAAATATTCATCGAATTAAAAAATAAAGAAATTAAGGAACAATAGGGGTTAAGTTCATTAAAATGCCACAAAACAAGGCCAACCACACAGAAAACCCCAACAAAAACAAAAAACACAACAACCCAAAACCCCCATAAAAACGACGTACATTTTTCTGTGAGGTGTGCGTCTGTGTGCGTCTGTATGTGTGTGTATTTATATTTTATTTCCATCTTATGCATTATTTTTTAATTTTTAATTGTCATTATAAGCATTTATAGCTTTGAATTTGTATTTGTTGATATTATATACACATATGTACGTATACGTCAGTCGGGGGGGGGGGGGGGGGGGGGTTGATCTTACGTCACGGAATTTGGCAGTGGCGGGGGATCTCGGTCCCAATTAACTGCGGAAAGTGAGGGATCCCTGTACATTAACAAAATGGAGATGATCAAAACCAGCATTTTCATTTCTTTCATGCATATTTCATCCTGAAAGTTTCTCACCCTTCACAGTCTACTATCTCAGGTCCCTCAAACGAGAACGGATCTACTGGATCTGGCTCTGATTTCATCTTGTATGTTTTAGTGAGGACGGTATTGCTGAAGTAGCTGTTTGACTCAAAATGGAACTCCAAAGTAAAACTCTGGTTTAGGACAGAATGTAAAAAGATTAGAAAGTGTAACACTTTTAAAATCTGAATTCTGACTGGAAAAAAAAAAAATGTTACAGGAGCATTCAGTACAGACCATCGGCTCTTCCGGTGCAGAGAATTTCACTGTGATGTCCTGCAGGTGTTTCAGGATGGGCTCATCATGTTCCTAAAACAGTAAAAATGGAAAGAGCTGATCACGCGATAATGGATCACAGCGCCTTGGCCAGGGTTGTGATGGATAAATGAAACCGTGACTGTGATAAAGAAACACACCCTACAAGGGATGCCAATTTATGAATACTGTACCATGAAAACACACACACACACACACACACACACACAGGTTTCATGGAGATGACAGAAACCTGTTTTGAGAATAGACAGGAATTGCAAAGCTGAACAGATAACAACCCAAGCTGACCAAAATGAGACCACAAAAGTGACACTACCCTCCTGATTGGTTTAAAACAGTAAAGTCTGTTGGGCTTTTAACACCCGAGCTTAGTGGCTCATCAGGTCGGTGCTTATCCCTGGTTTCCGTAGCGTGACGCGACCAGGAGTACAACTCCTCCTGGATGGGACGCTAATCCATCGCAGGTTACCTTCCCAGTATATTTTACTGGTACCCATTTATACTGCTGGGTGAACAGAGGCACACTTGTGGTTGAGACCTTGCCCAGGGGTCTTAGCACAGTGAGGGTCTCACTGGGATTTGAACACACAACCTCCTGATCATGAGTACACAACCACTACGCCATCAGCCCCACTGATTGGTTTAGGATGCCTTAACCATATTGGTCAATGATCCAAAGAGTTAAAAAAACAAAAAAAAACACACACACACACATTAAGTGCTGATATAAACTGTTGTCATCAGAAATGTGATTGCTTGTGGTGTATATTAGGTATATTTTAAAACTTAGCTTTTAAAAGACAACAAATGTGAACACAATCATAACATTAGACTCATAACATTCCAGTGATGTTCTGTTCGATGAAACCGGCTAAAACGGTTTATTAACTAGGTCAGAACTTCCCCTTTTAAAAAGACTCTTCCTGTTATAACCAACATCTATGTGGCTTCTAACCCAAAGTGAGAAACTATTGTGCTGCGGGTTTTCTCATTGATCTACAATGAAGAGACCAGAGTTTGCATGATATTTACCGATCAACAAATATATCTACTAGTCCTTCTAAAAAAATTAGCATATTTTGATAAAGTTCATTATTTTCTGTGATGTACTGATAAAAATTAAACTTTGATATATTTTAGATTCATTGCACATCAACTAAAATATTTCGGGTCTTTTATTGTTTTAATACTGATGATTTTGGTATACAGCTCATGAAAACCTAAAATTCCTATCTCAAATAATTAGCATATCATGTTCAGGTAGTCTAAACGAGCTATTAGCCTAATCATCTGATTCAACCAATTAACTCTAAACACCTGCAAAAGATTCCTGAGGCTTTTAAAAACTCCCAGCCTGGTTCATTACTCAAAACCACAATCGTGGGTAAGACTGCCGACCTGACTGCTGTCCAGAAGGCCATCACTGACACCCTGAAGCAAGAGGGTAAGACACAGAAAGAAATGTCTGAGCGAATAGGCTGTTCCCAGAGTGCTGTATCAAGGTACCTCAGTGGGACGTCTGTGGGAAGGAAAAAGTGTGGCAGAAAACGCTGCACAACCAGAAGAGGTGACTGGACCCTGAGGAAGATTGTGGAGAAGGGCCGATTCCAGACCTTGGGGGACCTGTGGAAGCAGTGGACTGGGCTACAGGTGTCGCATTCCCCAGGTCAAGCCACTTTTGAACCAGAAACAGCGGCAGAAGCGCCTGACCTGGGCTACAGAGAAGCAGCACTGGACTGTTGCTCAGTGGTCCAAAGTCCTTTTTTCGGATGAAAGCAAATTTTGCATGTCATTCGGAAATCAAGGTGCCAGAGTCTGGAGGAAGACTGGGGAGAAGGAAATGCCAAAAAGCCTGAACTCAGTGATGGTCTGGGGTGCCATGTCAGCTGCTGGTGTTGGTCCACTGTGTTTTATCAAGGGCAGGGTCAATGCAGCTCGCTATCAGGAGATTTTGGAGCACTTCATGCTTCCATCTGCTGAAAAGCTTTATGGAGATGAAGATTTCATTTTTCAGCACGACCTGGCACCTGCTCACAGTGCCAAAACCACTGCTAAATGGTTTACTGACCATGATATTACTGCGCTCAATTGGCCTGCCAACTCTCCTGACCTGAACCCCATAGAGAATCTGTGGGATATTGTGAAGAGAAAGTTGAGAGACACCAGATCCAACACTGTGGATGAGCTTAAGGGCGCTATCGAAGCATCCTGGACCTCCATAACACCTCAGCAGTGCCACAGGCTGATTACCTCCATGCCACGCCGCATTGAAGCAGTCATTTCTGCAAAAGGATTCCTGACCAAGTATTGAGTGCTTAACTGAACATGATTATTTGAAGGTTGACTTTTTTTGTATTAAAAACACTTTTTCTATTGGTCGGATGAAATATGCTAATTTTTTGCGATAGGGATTTTAGGTTTTCATGAGCTGTATGCCAAAATCATCAGTATTAAAACAATAAAAGATCTGAAATATTTCAGTTCGTGTGCAATGAATCTAAAATATATGAAAGTTTAATTCTTATCAGTACATTACAGAAAATAATGAACTTTATCAGAGTATGCTAATTTTTTGAGAAGGACGAGTATATTTGCACACAAACACGTTCCCATTTTGCTCAGTTTCGTGTGGTCCTGCAAAGCACGATATGTGTGTAAATTGTACATTTCCGTTCCATATCGCTTACTAGCCAACATTCGCTTGCACAGAACTACTGTAGATGAAGACAATGGTGACATCAAGCGGCAGTAGGTGGAACTGTATTTTTTTTAATAATGACTTACTAGCAGTACAGTACCTGCTTTGCTGGATTAGAGTGAATGATTGGAAAGCTTACAGCAATCCACTTAAATATACATTTACATTTCACACTCTGGGCAGGTTCGATCAGTGGGTGCATTGTGTGCTGTATATGTCTTTAACAGATGATATACCAGACTTTAAGTTTAATATCATGGAAAGTGTCTTCTGTCCAGTCACTGAAACTAGGAAGGTAACAACCAATGAACAACAAACGAAAATTATATCCGTTCATTCATTTTCTGTAACCGCTTGTTCATAATGAAGGTCACGGGGAATCTAGCGCCCATCCCAGCTGACTCTGGGCGAGGGCAGAGTACACCCTGGACAGCTCGCCAGGCCATCACAGGGTGGAAACACGCTGATGGCTTTGCGGTCTACTCTTGTCAAAAGTTAGCAATGGGTCTTTTACAGCCTCACACCACAGACGGTGAGAGACATGGCCGGCCTTTGATAACCCAGTTAGCTGCACTGGGGGGGACAGTGACAACCCGTGGAGAGCGGGGTTTGAATCCCAACCTTAGGATCAGTGATCCAGCACTAAATTGTATATGATATGATAAATACTGTATACAAAATGTAAAACAGCCTGTGTACTGAGCTCAAGCACGTGGGGTGTGTTTACAGCAAACCATCTGTTAAAAGACATATGGCACACAATGCACCCACTGCTCCAGCCTGCCCAAAGTCTTCAGGGATGTAGATTTTAATGAAGTGCTGCAAGCCTTACAGTCATTTATTCAAACTTATTTACCCAGCAATGCCGTTACTGCTGCTAGTGTGTGTTATGCTATGTTATGTTATGCTATTAGTTGTGCGTTTATATGGGTGGACTGTATAAGAAATTGTACCTGAAGCATTTCACCGAGCATGTCCACATGCTTAAAGATTGTTAGCCAGAACTCTGGGATGCCCTTCGGGTCTTCAGCAGTGGCAGAATCCTCTTTCTTCTCTTCCAGAGCAGCCTTCTTCTTCATCGCCTCCTGCCAAAGGGTGGGGAAGATGCACCAGCAATCATTTTAATAAGCCACAACAGCAAAACCATCTCAGTTTCAAAGTTTGAACAGATTGAGATAAAACCCAAAGTGCTAATGGAATTAACTAAATGATCACTTTTCGCACTTCATATTGCAGACACGTTTCTACTCCAATAGCTTTCTATCCTGAGCAGAAATAGGTAGGTATGCCCTCTCAAACGCAAAAGTAGCCCTATCACACCGGATTCACTTATTTTTTGCAATAATGTTTATTCTAAGTTTTAATAAAGTTACTGTGTTGATTATTCGTTCATATATTTTTATGGGCCAAATATAAAAAATCCCTAATCAGAATATTTCATACTGACGTTTATTTTTTTCACCCTGACAATTTCAAATGTATGATGACTCATCCTGCACACAGCAGTATATAATCATTTTGCATCCTATTAATCCACTTTCTCAAATACAGTGGTACCTCACCTTACGAAATTAATCCGTTCCAGAAGTGGTTTCGTAACCTGATTTTTTTGTAAGTTGAGTAGCATTTTACATGTAAGAGGCCTGACTCGTTCCAAGGCCCCCAATGCCACCCCCAAACCTTTTAAAAATGATAAAAGTATACCTTAAAGCCTCCTACTGCTTCAATATCATACCAATGGTCGACAGGTTTCGGCCATATTCCTTTGCGACATCACTCAACCGCATACCACAAGCCTGCTTCTTTTCACTCGCCCCGGGAATCACACGTGCACGTGTGTGTCCACGTATGTGTGTGTGTGTGGATGCGCGTGTGCTGACCATGTCTTCTTAGCAGAGTTATAATCTTACAAATGTTTATGCAAGGTTAAAAGCCTTGGCCAAAAAATAAAGTTACAATGATCACACTCGAAAAACTCATGAAACAACAGTAACTCTGTCCTTTACACGCATTAGAACTCCGTGACAAACAATGGGTCGAAGGCACATAAAAGCATCATGGGTATTATGGAGATACAGTTCCATAATAGCCAATGGTAGGCCAGTGGGGGCAGGGAGTTGGGAGATAGCCAATGGGAGAGCAACTCATGCATTGTTTGAATTTTTTAAATGGCGCATTTTGTAACGTGAATTTTTTTCGTGTCCAGAGACAGAAATTTTAGGTAAATGCGTTTCGTAACTTGAATTTTTCATTTGTTGGGTCTTTCGTAAAGCAAGGTACCACTGTATTATGGCCCTCGAACTGGCGCACGGAAGCTGCAATCGAATGAGTAGCCTTGGGACACAACATCAACTGTGCAATGCTACCCCCCTTACTCCAAAAAAAAAGAAACTATTGGTTGTTGTAAACTCCAATAAATAGCCTCAAAAAAGTCCCTCCCTTGAGTTTTGCTTTTACCAGAGACACAATTATGTAGTCACTCTGCCTGCTGACATGTGTTTAATTCGAAATTTAAAGACATCACTTCTGTTCTGCTGATAGTAATTATGGGTGCTGACCACACCACTGTTTACCGTATTTTTCGGACCATAAGGTGCACTTAAAAACCTTCAATCCTCAAAAAAAATTTATGGTGTATCCGGGCTTTATGTCCAAATACCAGCATTACTGCTATCGTAGTCAGGTAACGCTGAGTATCTGGTTTTTTCCACCTAATCTCAGTCTCTATCCTCAGGACGCTCAACTAGCTTAATGAGTGTCTCATATTCACCACCAGGATAAAGCACTGCTCCAGATCTCCTCCAGAGACCTCGGATTAACCTTCTTGAATTTAAAGTTACGCTGATACAAGCTTTCTTAAAAGTAATGACCTCCGTTCTCAAACACAATACTCTCGCTGCGAATGGGGGCCGCAATGTTTGTTATTGTGATGACATCTCTTTAAGGTGACGTGGCTGAGAGAAGTTCAGGTCACAACCAGGAACATTTCTAATCTCCGTCTCTATTGATCTGACTCCATGTGCGTGAGAGAATACTGTATTTTCCGGACTATACGTCGCTCCGGAGTACAAGTTTCATTGGCCAAAAAAATGCATAATAAAGAAGAAAAAACATACAAGTTGCACTGGAGTATAAGTCGCAAACTCGGGAAACTGTCTACCTTGTTTTGGAAATCTGCTGGCAGCTTTTGTGACGTTGTGATCCTTGCTCTGATAGAGAGGCAGTTGCATCGCATGAAGCGGTAACATCAAGAAAGTCATCACGCAAAGTCATTTCTATTCATCTCCTTGACAACTACCTGGACGTGGAGACGCAACTGCACTGTTGACAAGCCTCTCTCTGCAGCACGTTGCTCAAGCACCCAAGTGTAAGCTCGTTCCTCTAGCTGTGGCAATCTAGCTTTTATCCTGCAATTAGCTTTTTTGTTTTTTTCACTGCAGTAATAATTTCTGCTTTTCTGCCCTCATGTTGCCTTCTTGCGGTTGAGAATGTAAAAATAAACATGTGAAATTACATTCGTTATTATTATGACAAACAGAATTATATGTAATAATTTCACTACCTGGACGTGGAGACGCAACTGCACTGTTGACAAGCCTCTTCCTGCAGCACATTGCTCAAGCACCCATGTGTGAGCTCGTTCCTCTAGCTGTGGCCATGTAGCTTTTAACCAGCAATTAGCTTTTTTTGTTTTCTTCATTGCAGTAATAGTAATCTCTGCTTTTCTCCAGTCCCTCACAATTTTCTCATTCACTCCAAACTTTCGTTCTGCTGCTCCATTACCATTTTCTGCTGCATATTTCTCTACTTGCAGCTTGTAATCCACGGAACAGGATTTTCTTTTTGGGAACATTTCTTCAGTGGTGGATGAGCAGGTACTGGTATCCACGCTGAGAAGTGTACGTCACGGCCCAGGAAGACTTCTAATCTCTATCTTTCTTGATCTGACTCCATGCGCGAGGAAAAAAATAGATAATAAAATATTATAATATAATATAATAAAGAATAATAGGAGGGATCGGGGCTTTATGTCCAACTCGCTCAACTGTTAAACTCAGGCACTGAAGATGAAGAATTTGATGGATTTGTGGAAGAGGAATGAACCGAAAAAGTAAGTTTATTGTTTTAAATTGTTACCGCTGAACAATGTTGACAGTTATTGTGAGAGTTGAATCAGGTCGAACTTTTGTTTTGCTTAATGCGTCTTATAATCCTGTGCACCTTATGGCCCGGAAAATACGGTATTTAAAACAAAGTGCATTCAGCGCATCTCCCATCTAGATTTGGGCAATATGATCTAACACAGGGGTGACCAATCCTGCCCCTGGAGATCAGCTTTCAGAAGACTTTGTCTCCAACCCTATGTTGCCCATTTTACCCATATCCCAGCATATACTCACAGACAGCTCCTCCTCCTCGCCTTCGCTGTGCCATTCGCATTCCTGGTCTGTGGGCTCCACTGCTCCAGACACCACATCCCGCCTCTGAACAAAACACACTAATTTAGTTCACGCACTTGCAGAAAGGAGGTTTCTGGAACTCCATATTTTGCTCACTGTGAGACATCCTGAATTTTTTTTTTTTTTGATTGATTGATTAACTGTTTGGGTTTTTATACCCGAGCCTAGCGGCTCATCAGGCCGGTGCTTATCCCCGGTTTCTGTAGCATGAAGCAATCAGGAGTTGAACTCCTCCTGGATGGGACGCTAGTCCATCGCAGGTTATATATATAAAAATCATGACTGATATAGTTGAGCTGTGCACATGTGAGCAGAGGCAAGACTGTGCAACAGCATCCCCATCACTCTAAGAGATTAAGTATATACTATGCAGAAACAAAAGAAATGCAAACTAGAACTGAGAGTAAACTGAATTCAGATTACTGCCGCCTGCAACATGATCAACCGTCTTAAGGTTTGAAAAAAATCCATTCAACATTTTACTTTTCATTCATTCCTACACCACTTAATCCTAATGAGGGTTTCAGCCATCTCAGCCGACTGCGGGCAGAGTATCCTCCTGGACAGCCCACCAGGCCATCGCAGGGCAGAACCACACTGACGGCAATGCAGCCTCCTCTTTAAATAAGTCAGTAATTTTACATGCATCCCACCATAGACAGTGAGAGGCATGGTCTCTGATATGGTCTTTGATAACCCAGTTAGCGGCACTGGGGGGGAACAGCAGTGATAGTGGGCTTGAACACTAACCCTGGGATCAGTAATCCAGCGCCTTACCACCCGATCACCACAATAGCAAATTACAAAGTTTTCTAAATGTGTAATTTGTCAGAAAAACAATTAGATGTATTTTAGATGAATATATGCAGTTGTATTAATACTTACATTGACGTAAAAGGCAATAGAACATTAAATCTACAGGGGGGGACATTAATTAATCCTATAGACCACAACATGATTGTTATTCAGATGTCCCAACCTTGGAAACAGCCAAACATGGGTGAGATCAGTGGGCTACTCGTTTGGGTTGGGGATTAATTTAGCACTCAGACAGTTAGCTTAAAAGGCCACCAAGACAAGCCTGAGTCACAACTACAGTGTGCACACATGGGAAAGATGCACCACTTATGTTAACCTTTTCAAAGATGGGCTGGTAGAGTCCAGCATATTTCCTCTCCAGCTCATGAACTTCCTCATAGAACTTGGCCTCTATATTACCACTCTGAACCTGCAGCCTCTTCAGAGCGTACACTCTCCTCTTCACTGCTTTGGGCAGGGCACTGACAGTCGATATCCTGCAGAGAATACAATGCAGATGTCTGGATGAAGAAGCCGCCAAGAGTTGCTAATCATGTTTCAGAAAACAGTATACACAAAGCAAAGCAGAATGATAATGGAATAAAAACACCTTCCAGAACAAGGCAGTGTCATCTAACACTACACCCCTCCCCCTTTAAACAGATACGCAAGCACCTGAACAGCTCTCCAGAGCTCATATACCTTTCTATTTGAGAGATGATCTCTGGTTTCTCAACCTGTGAGCCTTTGCTTCCTCCTTTACCTGCAGAAACAAAAAAAGGTTTGATTTTAGCAAGTACACCTCCGAGATATAATCATATCAAAATGAAATATAATCAACGCTAATATTACTGTGGAAGATGTGATCGATTACCCATATGTAAATATATGTAGTATAAGTGATCGTGAACCGAAAGGTTTACAGCATGTCTTGTACTGTATACTCGCCTGGCATTGACATGAGAAGAAAAAAACAATTGCCTATGATGCTATGAAAACTAACGACATACCTCTCGCTTCATTCTTCTCATTTTTCCGTGCCTCCATCACTGATGGCCTTGTTAGCTGTAAACAAAAAACAAACAAGAAAAACCAAACAGGTATACAGTCTATGTTTGAAATCTTGTTCGATTCATTTCAGATAAAATCCGAGCTTTAATTATCCATGCTGATAGTTTAACACCAATTTAAAAAAAAAGAAAAAAAAAAGATACCAGCTGATACTGGCTTCATCAACACAGCAAAAGCCTTCATTCGCACGGTCAAGTGCCAATCCTGGCACAAATGATCTGAAAATCCATTTACCTACCAATTCAGCAGGTTTGTCGAGCATCAACAGGTTTGTCTGGGAAACGTACTTCACTTAAAAAACATGGAACTTGGTATGTGCACAACTTGTTTGTACATGGAATAAATAACACACAGGAATTCCATTCAGTTTATGAAACTCCGTAAATGCTCAGACATGTCTTCAAGTTCATGGTCATATTTATCATGGACAAAGATGTCTGTTAAAGAACCTCTGTGCAGACAATGTTACTCAGCAGGACGAGCCTTCATCAGCCGCCCTTCGGTGTGCCTGAACTGAAAAACCTGCAACTTTACACTTCCCTGCCATCACCAAACCAACTGGGGATCAACAGAAAATATGCATGATCATTATTCAACTTCTCCCTGGGTCACTTAAATGTTACTTACTGAACATATAGTGGTGACTTTTTCTTTCTTCCTTTCAGCTTTTTCCCTTTTCTCGGGAGTCGCCACAGCGAATCATCTGATTCACACATTTGATTTGGCATAGGTTTTTACGTCAGATGCCCTTCCTGTCACAACCCTTTTTTTTAGCAAGGGACAGAAACACTGAAGGCTTTGCAGCTACTCTTTACGAAAGTCAGCAATGGTTCTTTTACATGCCTCTCACCATAGACAGTGAGAGACATGGCCCGCCTTTGATAACCCAGTTAGTTGCACTGGGGGTGGGACAGTGACAACCCTGTGGGGACTCGAACCCCCAACCTTAGGATCAGCGATCCTGCACCCTATCCACTAGACCACCACTGACTATCCATCAGTAATAAATCAATCAGGCATCTAATACACAATGTGGGGTTAGCCCAGATTGTAGGGACAGGTTTTTCACCCAACTTTATATTTATATATATATATATATATATATATATATATATATATATATAGTGGGGAAAGTATAATATATATATAAATACATACACACAAAGTTTATTTAGGATATGAAGTAGGGTTAGGGAGCTCTGGTTACTTTGGTGGCATACAGTGTTTAAACACTTTCCTTTGTTATCTCATAAAGGGAAGTGTCACATCTGTAAATAACTTAACAAATGAATAAAATAAAGTAAAATATATATATCAAGTTTTTGGCGAAATAAACATGTCTTCACAATTTGGGCAAAAAACACGTGGGCGAAAACTATGGAAATCCAACAACACAGCATAACACGTGACACTACACAACAGGTACTGTATAGTGCATGAATTACTATTATATTAATCACTATATTTAAAGAAATTATGCACACATCATTGTTCACACACACATGTTATTGATCTCAAAGTTTTGAAAACCATTGGATATTTTTTTTATTTGTAAAATATCGGGGGAGGGGGGGGAAGAGTGTGCTATTCAAAATAGGAATCAATTGAACATAACATGTTCTTTGCAGACTGACTGATCAACAAGATCAAAGCCACCGCCGGCAAAAAGGAGCCGTCAATCAAACCGTAGGCTACTTTCTACCACGTGGGGTGCTACAATCCATAATCTAACACAACTCACAGCTCTATACTCTACACCAGGGATCACCAACGTGGTGCCCGTGGGCACCAGGTAGCCCGCAAGGACACTATAAGTTGCCCGCGGACCTGTTCACTGCTAGTTTTAGGACAGGCCCACAGCTCCATAGCGCCACTCTCCATTGAGCTGCATCTAATTTTTTTGAATATATTTTAAATCAAATCAATATCTTCACATAGATAAATATCATTAATTATTAATGATAACATATAATTAAAGGTAAATTGAGCAAATTTGTAATTTCAGAGGTGTGTTTTGACCTGGTAGCCCTTCGCATTAATTGGTACCCAAGAAGTAGCTCTCGGTTTCAAAAAGGTCGGTGACCCCTGCTCTACACAGTGACCATTATACTGACCACACAACTGTAAGCAATGACTAAGAACACCATCAGCGTTAATACACTGGTCTGGTCTAAGTCCTCGTCCTGCTTTGGGTCGACCATGCAGGGGCAAAGTGGTCATTAGAGTCAAGTTATTTCAGCAGGACAGACACACCAGTTTATATATTCTCTTTGTTTTGGTGCAATTTGAGAGAGAGAGAGAGAGAGAGAGAGAGCGCCACATGGAACACGCCGACTGCTTGAACACGTGACAGCGTGTGAAAAGCAGCGCGCGCTCTCCCTCAACCGTGAAATCCAACAGCTTCACATGACATATTTTATTCACCACATGTAGACGCTAAAAAAAACAAAAAAAACAACAACCATAATGGCCTTTGACTTACCTCTGGATTCAGGCCGCCCTCACGCTCTTAACAAACTGAGAAGGTGCAAAAACTGGCCTCACAATATCCCCGTCTCTGATTGGAGACATCGTCCTCACGTTCTCCGGAAGCCAGCAAATCAGCGACGGGCTTCTGCGCTGCTGAGCGGTGTGATTGTGGGCGTGTCCGAATCACAAACTGAACTCCACACTCTGTACAAGTGCACTCCATTAGGTATATTAGAAGTGTCCCTAAACCATGCACAATGCATGAGGGTCTGTCTGATCACGAAACTGGTACAGTACTGAAATATGTGACACTCACCTTTCACATTTTCTGCAAATTTAGAAGAAAAAAAATCGCTTTTCACCATTTTTTATGTATTAGGCCAATGTGCATTAAGGCCTGGTAGATTCAGGATAATATTCCTTGGAGAAACAGCAGCATCAGATTATCAGTATGATGATCAAAAAGTCATTGTGTAACTGACAAAATGAATAGGCTCCTATTCACTTTATTATTTATTATCTTCAGTCAATAAATGCCAATCCTTCAGTAATCAGTGAGAGCACAAGATAAGCTGTGTAACATCGACAGGAAAAGTTACTGATTTCATCGATCCTGTTTTAAGTCTGGTGCTTATTTACCAATTTTGCCACACACATGTAAATTCTGTGGTTCATTGTGCACCTGTAGTCCGATTCATTTTGTTATGGGACCTGTGGAGACCTTGACAGAGGCTCACATAATCTGGTCTTGTCACACAATTGAGCATGAAAAAGCTGTAAATTAGGAAGTATTGGAATCATTTCAAAAACTGTCTTCACTATATGTACATATTTTAATATGATATTATCTCCCAGGCATGTACTAAAGATTTTGATGCATTGATTCACAAATAAACTTGGATGTAGAAAATTTCTTTCAGTTTGAAGTTGGGTAGCTGGGAAATGTACCATTTTCTTGATTAGAACCACATTGGTCTATGTTCACCATTGAGCCATATGGTCTAAGTTCAAGGTCTAAGTTAATTTCTAAGTTCACCATGACTGTTTTGTCTCAAACTTTATTGCGTGGTATATAGTTTATAATTATGTAATAGGTAATGTAACGATCTTCTTCAGGAAGTCTTAGCTGAATAAACCTAGGCTTTTTTTGCCTATACAGTATAAGATTATCTCACTGATCCATATTATTACTCGAAGCTGAACTCATGCAGCTATTTGTTGAAGAATGTATTTATTTCATTGTTAATTTCATAACCATATTTATTTATTTGAACAACTCCAACAGCAGCAGTGCTGAGCTCTGCTTAAAGCTCCAGGTTTTCTTTCTTGGTACCAAACCTGTCACGTCTAATGCTTTCAGCCATATGTCATGACATGCCATATCATGCTCTCATGCCAGAGTACACATTTCTCACGCTGTCAGATTTTTCTCACACCATCAGATTTTTTAACCAGTGTGAGCCGTGACACTACGTTATCATATTTCATTAAAAGTGCTGTTACAAGTGCTACAGACATTTCTATATCTGCATTGCTTATTGATGCAGACAGTGCCAATGATAATGTATCCACCAATTGTAATCATTCTATTATTTACTGGCTGTAAAACATCAGCTGACCAGTGGCACAAAATTTGTACATGTTCGATTCAAAAATGTCAAGTTTTGATTTAGAAAGAAATGTCTAGAAATCCAAATACTGTGGGGCCACAAAATATGCAAGTAAGTTCAAGAAAGAATGGAGTCAAAAATATCCCTCTATCCTTCCATCCAAGAAGATAAGACCAAGTTTAGGTGCAATACTTGCAACCAAACGTTGTCTTGTGGCCACCAAGGGGAAGAAGACATTAAGAGGCATGTCAACACAGAAGCCCACACTGAGGCTAAAAAGTCACATATTTCTCAGAAGTCTGTTTCTGCAACATTTTCAAATCAGAAATCTAACATAAAAGCCAAGGTACGGTACATGTATGAGAAAGAAAGGCGTGGTCCACTTGTCAAAACCAGCAGCTTACATGTAAGCAGCTTGAAGCAGTATGTATTATTGTAGATCTATATAAAGAGTAGGCTGCAAAGCCGTCCGCGTGTTTCTGCCCTGCGATGGCCTGGCGAGCTGTACAGGGTGTACTCTGCCCTCACCCGAAGTTGGCTGGGATGGGCACCAGCCTTCCCGCGACCCAAATTAGGATTAAGCGGTTACAGAAAATGAACTGATGAACTGAACTTTTCCCTTTCTCAGGGATCGACACAGTGAATCATATGATTCGCACATTTGATTTGGCGTAGGTTTTTAGGTCGAATGCCCTTCCTGACACAACCCTTTAGCAAGGGACAGAAACACACTGACGGCTATGCAGCTCCTGTTGTCAAAAGTCAGCAATGGTTTTTTACATGAACCTCACCATAGACAGTGAGAGACATGGCCGGCCTTTGATAACCCAGTTAGCTGCACTGGGGGGGGACAGTGACAACCTTTTGGAGAGTGGGACTCGAACCCCCATCCTTAGGATCAGATATATTGCTATATTTGAACTTGAAGGGGCTTACATGTATCGACCACTGGACAAGATCAGATCGAGATCTTTGTGTGTTAATAGATCCAGATCTAATGTTAAATACTGGTACGGTTTAGTTTTATTTGGGGTCATATTGCATTTGTGGAACATGCATCCGGTATGCCCAAGTTTGGCAGATTGAACAAGGTGGCACTAACCATCCTTTTTTTTTTTCCTTTTATACATTTTTTCCTCCAATGCTGGTGAAGTTTTTCTCTCCGATGCTGGGTCCCATAGAGAGGATTAGAAAAAACAAAACTGCCTTTCGTGGTAACCTTCAAGTGGATGGGACTCAAGCTTCTTGATAACAATAAAAAGGGCAACAGCAAATGATTTTCAGCCTCCAACAGAACTACTTGAAGCGGCTAAGAAAACTACTTGAAATTACAAAAAGCTACACATGTTTACAAAGTAAATGTCAGGGTTTTAATGTAAAAATGTACTGTATCTTGCAGACTGTATCTTGTGGACAAATCATCTTCTTTTCCTTTCGGCTGTTCCCATCAGGGGTCGCCACAGCAAATGATCTGCCTCCATCTCACCCTATCCTCTGCATCTTCTACTCTTACTCCAACGACCTTCATGTCCGCCTTCACCACATCCATAAATCTTCTCTTTGGTCTTCCTCTAGGTCTTCTGCCTGGTAGTTCCAACCTCAGCATCCTACTACCAATATACTCACTATCCCTCCTCTGTACATGTCCAAACCATCTCAATCTAGCCTCTCTGACTTTGTCTCCAAAACATCTAACATGTGCTGTCCCTCTGATGTACTCATTCCTGATCCTATCCATCCTCGTTATCCCAAAGAGAACCTCAACATTTTCATCTCTGCTACCTCCAGCTCTGCCTCCTGTCTTTTCCCCAGGGCCACTGTTTCTAAACCATACAACACCGTTGGCCTCAACACCGTCTTGTACACTTTTCCTTTCATTCTTGCCGATACTCTCCTATCAAACATCACATCGGACACTTTTCTCCAACCATTCCAACCTGCCTGCACACGCTTCTTCACCTCTTTTCCACACTCTCCATTGCTCTGGACTGTTGAGCCCAAGTACTTAAAATCCTCCACCTTCGTTAGCTCTGTTCCCTGTCACATCACCGTTCCTCCTGGGTCTTTCTCATTCACACCCATGTATTCTGATTTCTGAGGCTAACCTTCATTCCTCTCCTTTCCAGGGCATACCTCCACCTCTCTAGATTTTCCTCCACTTGTTCTCTGCTCTCACTACAGATCACAATGTCATCTGCAAACATCATAGTCCATGGAGATTCTTGCCTAATTTCGTCTGTCAGCCTGTCCATCACCATCGCAAACAAGAAGGGGCTCAGAGCTGATCCTTGATGCAGTCCCACCTCCACCTTGAATTCGTCGGTGACGCCGACAGCACACCTCACCACTGTCTTACATCTCTCATACACCACATGTACATCTCTCATACACCACATGTTCATCTCATGAACCACCACAACTGGGAATGCTTATTGGAGCAGGGCGCTTATTATGTCGATTACGATATTTAACTTATTCAAACTCATTCAACTTATTTATGTCTTAATATCTCCTCTCTCTCCACCTTTCCCTTCGTTCCTGTTAGAAATGTTCCCATGTTGTTTATTGAAAGGTTGTTTACAACAACTTCATATTGTTTGCTCGTGCGAAAAACCGCTACACAATAACGCAACAATAAGAGCGTCACTTCCAACTAGTGGAGTGGAGGTGCAATTACACTGAATTCTCTTACACAGTTCCAGAAAAGCGTGTTCCCCAGGGAATCTCCCCCCATCATACCCCACTATTTGAGAAGCACTGCTGTAGTAGTTCTGCTATTGTTTCATTCCAACTGGTCAAAGTATCCAGAGACTTTTTTCATAATTAAGTGGACATTTTGTAGTCTAAAATAAAATAATTTCAAGTATAAACTTTAAACATTTCCTGGGGGAGGGACAACCATATAATACCTTTAAAATATATTTAGATGTTAAATATAGCAAAAGATTAAAATTTGATAAATCACGAGTGAGACTGCACTGAAGATCTGTCGTGACGCCATACAGACGCCTTGTGACGTAAAAGAGTGGGCGGTCCTTTGCGGCTCGACTTTACTTTTCATTCATTGGCGTGCTGGAGTAAAGAGCGAAACAAGTCCCTCCTGATCCAGAGACAGTGGTAGACAGCAGTGCGCGGACAGGGTGAGATATATTCCGATTAAAAGTCTTGATGTGTTCGAATATCCTTCATGTACTGTTTGTCTCTGTTGCTGTGACCGAAATGAACCTCAAAAGTCATGCAGCTCTCTTTTTGCTACTGTTGTGTGGTGTCGACTGAAGTTTAGGCAGGTCTCAGCCACGGTAAGTTAAAGTACATCCGGGTCAGAGCAAAACTGCACCACTTCCACTCAGTTTAGTGAATTCGTGACGTTGGTGAGGGTGGTGTTTTAATAAAGTCTGAGACATGCCGTGTCCGTGCAACGCTTGAAATGTAACCGGCAGTGTTTTGCTCTTTCAGTGTACAGTACTCTTATTTTCCCATCAGTTTGTTGTGGGATTTCAGGCCACGGTTCCTGCAGGCGGTGTGACGTTGTCATTGTTTTGGCGTCGCGTCTTCACGCGCGCTGCTGCTGCTCTGTTGCTCAGAAGGGTCAGTAGGTGCCCGGCACGATTCCCAAGCAGAGGTCATGTATAAATCCTATCACTGCTTTATCAGCGTGGGTGAATCTAAACCCATGCCAAGTGCACTCCTGTGTTTTGATTTAGTAACATCTCCTAATTAGCATGCGGCAATTTTATTGTGTTCCAGTTTTTCCTGTGTACATTGACGCGTGTATTTTTGTTAAAGTAATAACAATCGAGGACAATAGCAATGACGTAATAACAGGTTCATTCACCTCCCGGGTTTAATGCTTTTCTCTTTCCAGAAATGTTTTAATCAAAACTGTGCTTTGTAGTGAAAGTGTCGTTTGTATGCAGCGGCTTCTATTTTAGACCTGCGTGATCATACCGCTGCCGTGGTTTTCCATAAGCTACAACCCGGTGACCTTTCCCCTAGTTTTCCGGAGCGCCGGCATGTCATGTGACGCAGAGACGCACAGATGTGCGCGCGCACAACTCGTCAGGTGGTGGTGAGGGGGATAGGGGCCGACATGAGACATCTGCGTTTTCTAGTACAGTACCGGTGTCCTTCTGTGTCCTTCACACGACTTCTTCTGCCTTGACACATACAGACACACTTATGTGAATGACCTCACAGTTGCAGTGCAACATGCCAATGTGTGTGAACATCTCTCAGCAGTGGTGGCTTCGAGGTAGGCAGTGGTGGCCTGGTGGTATAGGGTGCTGGATCGCTGATCCTAAGGTTGGGGGTTTGAGCCCCACTTTCCACAAGGTTGTCACTGTCCCCACCCCCAGTGCAGCTGACTGGGTTATCAAAGGCCTGCCATGTCTCTCACTGTTTATGGTGTGAGGTTCATGTTAAAGAACCATTGCTGACTTTTGTTATTATTGTTGTGGATGCTTATATAGCGCAATTTCATTCACACGTATGCTCAATGTGCATGAGACCACTGCGCTCCGGGTACCTGTCGCCACTGTACGGCACCAGTTGTGCTGAGCACCAAGCAGGAAGCAACAACTCCCAAATTTTAACTTCTCATGGTATGACGCGGCCAGATTCGAACTCCGACCTTCTGGAGGACAAAACTGACGCTCTACCAACTGAGCTACTAAATCCCCGGACTTTCAGCAAGAGTAGGCTGCAAAGCTGAAAAATGGCGCGTCTCCACCCTGCGATGGCCTGGTGAGCTGTCCAGGGTGTACTCTCCCCTCACCCGAAGTTGGCTGGGATGGGCGCCAGCCGCCCCACAACCATAATTAGGATTAAGCGGTTACAGAAAGTGAAGTGTTTTCCAAAATCGTATAACAGGTTACCATGTACACTCTGTAGCCTACATGTACAACATGATTTCCCTCATTTTAGATCATGGCTCCAAGCTCAAACATGGGCAAAACTCCAACTCAAACATGACTCGTTTCTATGGCAACAGTTTTTGTGATACTATCAGCAGATAAACCTTGCTGACTTAAGTTATTTGCTCTATTATAACACACTAAGGTAAGAAGTTGAAGGCAGAATACATCCAACTGTCTCTACCAGCATCTGCCATAGTGCATAGATTTGAAGGCAAAAGAAGGTAGGACAGACCTACTACTGAATAAATCCGACCGTCTACCGGAATCTACCCAGGTGTCGAGATTCTCGTCTTGAAAGCCCTTTGCTCCTGATGCTACACTCAGAAACTGTGAAGATAACTTTCCAGAGGAAAGACTCGCGATAATACACCGTTAAAAACAAACAACTATTAGCATGCTACAACTATTATCATGCTTACGCTATTACTTTCGTCAGGTCAGGTTTTGGCCTGCTACTGGTAACAGTGGCCCTGGGGAAAAGACAGGAGTCAGAGTTGGAGGTAGCAGAGATGAAAATGTTGAGGTTCTCTTTGGGAGTAACGAGGAAGGATAGGATCAGAAATGAGTACATCAGAGGGACAGCACATGTTAGAGGTTTTGGAGACAAAGTCAGAGAGGCTCGATTGAGATGGTTTGGACATGTACAGAGGAGGGATAGTGAGTAGTAGGATGCTGAGGTTGGAACTACCATGCAGAAGGCCCAGAGGAAGACTAAAGAGAAGATTTATGGATGTGGTGAAGGTGGACATGGAGATCGTTGGAGTAAGAGTAGAAGATGCAGACGATAGGGAGAGATGGAGGCAGATCATTTGCTGTGGCGACCCCTGAAGGGAACAGCTGAAAGGAAAAGAAGACTGGGAACATGTAAGCCAGTACAGTTGCATGGTTGAGTGGTTGGCGATTAAACCGGCTCCCCCCACCAAGTTCCAAATTTGGTGAGGAGGTGTGGCTAGCAACCCAGTAGGAATAAAAACAAGACCTATCAAAGGGTGGATGAACTCTTTAGAGTCAATGTCCAGCTAGCAAGAGATGGTGTCTCAATAAAAACACCCTGCAGAAAGAACTTTGGGACTCAACTGTGGAGTTTTTTCCCTTTGTATACAGCCATGACAAAGGCTATTATGGCTGCCGCCTAGAATTCTGGCACGGCACCCAGATTGATTGATTGATTGATTGAGGCGATTGCGCCTATGTTTATCTGTGCAGACAACACTACTAATATAAAATGCTGTTATTTTATTACGAGTATCCTGCAGATTTAGTGCTTTCCCCTCAAGTGCCGACAGTCATATAAAGAGCTGTTGATTAGCTCAGGAGAAATATCAGTAATGGTGATGAACGGATCATTCTGTACCTTTTAGTCAGTATAAACACTGAGATATACAGTAGTTTCTCAGTTGTTAAATTATTCCACTGCTTTATTTTGCGCATGATTTATTTATGTTTTGTTTTGTGTTTTTCTCTTCCATGGGTGCAGTGACCCAAAATATGAAAACTCCCTGTGGAAAAAGCAGGTTGGTCTGACCAGCATGCAAAACATCAACACCCAGCAGGCCTAACTGGTAGAAGGAACCAATTTTTGAATTTGTGCTGCTAAATAAAGCAAAAGGGAAGCTATTAGAAAATCTCTAACATGTATGAGGGTAGACGAAGAATAAGAAAACTGGAAAACATTTTGTGAACAGTGTTTTGACAGATGCTGGCTGTTCAGATTGAGCTGCATTGTTGTGCAGGCGAGTGACAAACACGACCTGGATAGGGGGGTTAAGTGTTTACTTAGTTGGAAATAAGCATAAATCAATCAACATACCAGTGAATTTGCACACAATACAGTAGTAGTTTCACAGTAGTCGGTATGTGTTGTTCTGTTTGTTTCTTATTAGTATGTATGCAAACCCTACCGGTCCACTTGCTATTCCATCGCTGTCGCAGGTCTAAACCGTATCATTGAGAACATGGATCATGGATCTCGTTATTATAGATCAATACAGAAAATAAATATAATCTCTGTGTAGTCATAAAGTAGAATTTTTTTTTACTGTGTATGAAAAAATTACTACTAATAAACTGGTATTTTTATTTATTAGAAATAGGTATTATGTTTAGGGTATAATTAATCTATAAATTGGGTCGAAACCAGTCCACTAAATCCTCTGCAACAGATCAGTGTCCCCTACAGCAGGCTGTTAGTCATAAAATCATTTAGTTTATTTGTTTAATGTATATAAATCAATGTAATCAAACAGAATATTAATTTTATTTAAATGTGTGCAGCCCTGCTCTGGCCTGGCGAGCTGTCCAGAGTGTACCCTGCCCTCGCTCAGAGTCGGTTGAGATGGGTGCTAGCCTCCCCGTGAACTTCATAGGATTAAGCGGTTCAGAAAATGAATGAATGGAATTAATGCATGCAGTGTACCACATGGCGTGGTGGTTAGCACATCCACCTTACAGCAAGAAGGTCCTGGGTGAGAGAGTGAAAGCATTTCTGAGACGTTTGCATGTTGGCCCTGTACCTGTGTGGTTTTTCTATAGGCACTCTTGTTTCCTTCTAAAGTCCAAAGACTCGTATATCAGGTTAACTGGCTGCTCCAGATTGCCCCTAGGTGTGAATGTGAGTGTGAAAGGTTGTATGTTGGACCTGTGATGGTTTGGCAAGCTATTCAGAGTGTACCGTGCCTACACCTGGTGTCAGCTGTGATAGGCTTTGGCCTCTTCATGACCCTAATAGGATTAAGCGGTTTGACAAATGATTGAGTGAATGCATGCACATCTCCGTCTACTTTCCTCTTCATATTTCACAACGACCAGACCACCTTTAGCTGTGTCTGTCTGTCTGTCTTTCGTGGCTTTTCCTGTTATATGTATTTAGAAATGTCGTTTTTTAATAATTTATAAAATTTCAAGCTCAACAGATTCTTCACACCTGACTCCGCTGTGACTCCTTTGATAAGATTTTGCATATACAGGTTGAGAAAACAAGGCATATAAAATTGATTTATGAGCTATTTGACCTTTTCACATATAGAAAATATTAGGGCTTTTAAACACAAAGAATACAATGAGTTGTCAGTGAGGTTATTCCTAACCCTTGTTTACCCAAACTTAAGGGAAAATTTATCTTTGTAGTTTGTCCGTTTGTTTCTTTGGGAGGACAATTCCATGGAAATTAGGACATGATCAGGCAAAAATTATTTTCACTTATAGATTCTGAAAAACCCTCAATAATAGGATAATTTCATCTTTTACAGAGAAAATCAATAAACTATTTAAAAAATGGATACCGTATCTGAAGTAATAAGCACCCTGCTCCAATAAGCGCCCACCCAGTATTTTTGATCTTACGTCTAATAACCGTCCATGTGTACTGGGAGCAAAATTGTACATCAAACTTACCAATTTTATTCGATCAGTCTCTGTAACATTAAAATGAGATGCACACTGCGTGTAAAAGTGAGTTTACACGATATTTCAGGACCCCCTGCCACTGGGGAATGTCTATAATGTTCATCAGTAAGAACACATTTGATTGTTCCGCCATGCTTTAAAAAACAGGAAAATATTTTGCTGTGTTCTCTTGGTAAATGTCCAACAACTGATGAATCATTAGAAACTGCTACAGCAAAACTATGGGATTCTCTGAATGAATGGAGCAATGAGCCAGACATGGACTTATCAGAAAGTGATGATGAGTATTTTTCACCCCACTAACTTCATTCTTTGACCCTGACCATGTGCTTTTCAATGTGCCATGTGCTAAAGTTGACCTTTGTGTTGAGTGGTTCAACTATGTGCTAAAGTTGACATTCATGTTGATTGGCTTGATTTTACCTTGGCCAAAATATTTAAAGGAACAGCACCTGGAGGGAAAATTAAAGCATCTTTTTTTAAATTATGCTGTTTTCTGTTTATTTTCAGCTTTCATGTAAGTAATTTGGTTGATACCACAAAATGAATGACTCAAATACCAGTAAAACTCTTTTATTGTTTTGTTATTATTCATGTTTTCCACCTCCATGGTAATAAGCACTTACCATTCCACTTCGCTGGTAATCATTTTAATAAGCGCCCACCCAGACCAGTTTTTTACGCGCCCTGGGCACTTATCACGTCGATTACGATATTCATCTTTAAGTAATGTTAATTTACCAGGTATCCCAGATCTCCGCTATTTATCGAAATTCCGCTATGTTTATTCGCCTATTTAGTGGAATTCCGCTGTTTTTTTAGTTTATAGGGCGAAATCCTGCTTTTTTTAAGTCAAAATGGACCTTTTTTATATTGCCGCAAATCCATTGAGAAAATTTTAGGGGGGTAGGGTAAGGTCTGGTATCGTTTCAGGGCGGCCGGATTCACTCGCTGCCAGCTGACTCAGGACTTGCGTAATGTTTATAGTTCACAGATTTGTAGGCATCATTTTGAATATTGTACTTTCTCGCAAGACATTAGTTTGCCGTTAGTTTGTATTTGGTGTATAACCAATTTCTCATCTGTTGTGATTGGCCCCTGTATCAGCATTTGCTGAATTACAACCAATCCGTATTCACCTTATTAAACCACCTTCCTGCGCTACATGATTGGGGTTTAGGACTTGTGGAAATATATATAGAGAAAAAGCCAGCAATACTCGTGTATGTAGTTTTGTATCAATCAAAATCCCGAATTTTATCGAGATTCGTGACAAAGTTAAAGTGCATGAGGGAGATGCGGATCTGAAAAACAAGTTTCGTTGGGACTGATTGGATTGAAAGGTGACGGTGATTGAAGGCTTTAAAGAGTCACGCAACCTCAGTGAAACACCAAAATCAAATGAAAGTTTAAGTAATGGTATGTACTTGAGAGTTCGACTTTTGAGTAAGAGTCAATTTTGTAAGCAAACAGGGGGTGGTATTTCAACAAAATTTGTAAAATTTGATGATAAAATTAATGGGTTTTAGTGTAAAAAAATCTCTAAAATCCATGAGCTCCAGAGGGTGATGCCCCTGGACCCTGACCGGGGCTTCGCCCCCAGACCCCATGCTAATTTTCCAGATTTTTTTCATCACAATCCACTCATTCCTGATTAGTGTATTCTGCATTTGACATTAAACTACAGCACAGCACAGCAATGATATCTGCATATTTTTGCTTGGCAAGAACTTGACAAATTTTTGTGTGGAGTTTGCATGTTCTCCCCATGCCTGAGTGGGTTTCCTCCCACAATCTAAAGATATAAAATTAGAGTAATAGGCTGTTCCAAATTACTCTTGTGTGTGAGGGTTTTTTTTTTGTTTTTGTGTGTGTGTGTGTTTGTGTGTATGTGTGGGTTGATACTGTGATGGTCTGGTATGTTGTTTAGGATGTACCCTGCCTTCATACGGTGTCAGTTGAAATAAGCTTTAACCTCACATGACCCTAATAGGACGAAGAGGTTTGGCAGATAAATGAATGATGGTAAACGGTACATGTTGGTGTTAATTAGTTACTTTTATCGTGGTTGATGCACAGAATGAACAAACAGGTTTTGATCAATAAGACTAAGTGAATTATGGATGCTCTCTTTTCCCCCACACAGTGATTGTTCAGTGATAACATGGCAGAAGCTCACCAGGCGGTGGCCTTTCAGTTCACCGTCACTCCTGATGGCATTGACCTGCACCTATGTCATGAAGCTTTACGGCAGGTCTATCTTTCCGCCTTACACTCCTGGAAAAAGAGGTTTATTAGGTTCAAGGTAAATTCACAGATCCTCATCTAACAAATTTAATATTACAATGTTTATTGCTTTATACGACCTATTAAGAGTGACCATGATCTTTTAGTCAGTTGATAGAGTAGCAATATATAAACAACCACATTAATATCAGTGTATTGTGGTATGTGATAGACTGGTTGGTGGGTGATGCTATAGAGTCCAAATAATGTTTGTCTCTCTGTCGAGATGATAATCCCCCCCCCCACCCCCGACATGAATAACTTGTTGACCCACACATTCTGGGACATCCTACCTGCTAAGCTTTATGCACTTCGTTAAGATTTTTCTTTGCGTTGTTTTTTGTTGTTATCCATTTACTACATGTTGAATTATCATGGTTCTCCGATGGTTCTAAGCACACGATAATGTCTTTCCACAGAATGGCATTATGACTGGAGTTTATCCTGGAAGTCCTTCTGGGCTCATAGTTGTGGTTGGTGGTTATATGGTCTATACAAAGTATGCTCAGGTAGACCCAGCATTAGGACTTTTCACTAAACTGGCCACTCGTTTACCAGTCAGGTGAGTAACTGACATTTCACATGGTGCAAATTATTATTATTTTTAAATCCTGACATTAAATACATTTTAACTTCACACTTGTTGCATACAGAGCTGGAGTTCAGACTGTTTTTGCTGTGTTGAGCCATACAAAGGTCCAGTAGTTGCTCAGCAGCATGTGTTATGAAGTACAGACGCTCCCCGACTTACGTTTTAGTTCGGTTCCAGACGGCCGAACGCAAGGTGAAAAAAAAACAAAAAAAAACCTAAGTTGTTTCTGTATGTTCCAGTGACGTATGACGTTCATACTGTACTATACATCCATAAATACCATTACCGTATCTCATAAAACACCCCTAAAATAATTATAAACATAAAATTATAAAATAATATCAACATTAATTTCAAATAAATTAAAATCAATCAAAATAATTTCAAATAGATAAATTTTAATCAAATTCACTCATCAAATATCAAATACAGTGATACCTCTGCTCACGAACATAATTGGTTCCCAGAAAGTGTGTGTGAGGCGAAAAGTTCGTCTTCCGAACATTTATTTCCCATAAGAAACCATTAAAATGAGACTAATCCGTTCCCAGGTCCCCATAAAACATAATTTTCTACTAAATAAGCCTTAAAACTACACAAAAATATACCTTATTTTATGTATAATAAATGTGCTATTGTATTGTAATTAAAGAAATAAACTGTACTGTATAATAAAGTCGTTTTATTTACCTTTGTGATGGTAGTTGATGGCTTGATGGAATGGAGTGGGAGGAGGAGGAGGGAGGGACTTACTGTTTGGAAGGAGAGTTTGGAAACGCCTACTGTTTGGAAACACCCTTAGCCACACACGCACCCTTAATAGCTTCCTTGTTCTTAAGGATGGTGGTAGACTTAGCGTACTGGTACTGGGACGCTGAGTCACACAAACGCACACCTCGTTCGTGTATAATAATAGCAAAAGTACACTCAATATGGTCCAAAATGTCTATCAAACACAAACCACTTCCGCACTCAAAGAAAGGGGTGTGACGAACTGTGACGCCGTGAGCGTGCGTCAGCTTCTCGTGGCCGCCACCGTGGCGCTGTTTGACCGCGTGGTTTGATTCGTCCGCCGAAAACTAGTTCGTCAGCAGAGACAATATGCTCGCAAATTTAATGTTCTTGAGGCGAAAAGTTCGTGAGCTTAAGCGTTCGTCAGCGGAGGTTTTACTGTATAACCTTTAATATGCTGTATGATGCGATCTTTCTGCTTGTAAATCGTTCCGATAGTCAATGAAGCCATCTGGAAGAAACGTGCAACATTTCACGTTTTTCACCAGCATCAATTTTCTTGATAATAGCCATCTTCATTTCGAACGAGATGGCTTGCTGCTTTTTTTGATTACCACGATCACTAGTAGGCCTACGCTTCTGACCAACCATATTTGCTTAGGGTTACAAAAGTCAGCAAAACAGTGTAAACACAAAGATCACAGAGACGACATCTTAACGCAAGGATAACAAGAAGTGAACTGGGAAGAAGAAGGGCACGTTCAGTCTGTCGTTTGTAACCAATGAACGTAGCGTCATGCGTAAGCAGCGTATTACGTCAGCATACTACGTAGGTACGTCTCGTACTACAAAGAGCACGCTAAAGTCAAAATTTGACAATTAAAAAAAAAAAAACGTAAAATCGAAAAATACATAAAACAAATGAACGTAAAGTGGAGAGTGTCTGTACAGTATTATCAGATATTTAAGGATAGCCTACTGCTGAATATGTAATGAAAATGAGTTAAAATGACTTGTGACTCAGGATGAGGCGTATAAGACTTGTGGGTGTATTCAGACCTGAGAGCATTTAACTCAAGACAAGCTGTCCTTGATCCTTGCTGAAATGAATGGTTACTTATTAGAGGCTATTGAGCCAGTGTGTCATTATGTTCTGTTAGCCTTCAACCTAACTGGGCTTAAGGTGGAATACAAATATGTAAAATCCACCCAGAACTTTTTCAGAAAGTTTTAAAGAACTTCTGAAGCTCAAACTTTTGCCATTAAACATGTAAACCCTTAAAATTCTTGACTGTTGTGTATCTGAAGACACTGACATTTACCACGAATTTACTAACTGCGAGAGTGGAAGCTGAGAACAAACAAGTACAAGCCTGATATTCAGATAGGGAAGTTCTGTTCTGCTTAGGTGACCTGAATATACTTCCTGAAACAAAGTCAAAGGCCCATCCTGTTTATGATTTCTTTAGAATAGGCTGTATGATGATGATAACATATCTTGAGGATGTTTGCTATTATATGATCTTGAAAGGGGCTAACAGGGACATGTCTGAAATTTTTATAAAGCCTATAATATAACAATATTCAAATGTTTTGGTCTCTTTTCAGTAAGTACTTAACACAGAACACCCAAAGTATTGTTGGTGGAGTGGCGATTGGTACAGGGATTTGGGTTGCCATTATCTTTATCATGAGGAACGTCCTGAAATCCCTGCTTTCCTGGCATGGCTGGATGTACAATCGACATGGGACCATGTCCTTAAGCACTAAAATTTGGCTGGTGAGTTAACTTTACCATTAGAAGTCTAAATAAATGTGTCTGAGAGCTTTAACATAACTTTTTTTTTTTTTTTTTTTTTTTGTCCATTGTTGTTGTTTTGTTGTTGCAACACTTTTACATGCAGTGAGTATCAGGCCAGGCTATGTTATCTATTTGTCCTTTAAGGGTTGGTAGTAGGTTTTATGGTGTGCTGTTGTGTTTCCATTTAAGTATTTTGATTCCTCTTATCGTGATTCTTAGGCACTGGTGAAGTTGTTTTCTGGTCCCAAGCCAATGCTGTATAGTTTCCAGAGCTCACTGCCACGCCTACCAGTGCCCCCTGTGAAGCACACAGTGGACAGAGTAAGTCTTGATCTGTTTAGTCAAGTCTTTCCAAACTCTACATTTTTTTTTCATGCCATTTGTAATAAAATAATTCTAAAAAATGTTAATGGCTATTTATGAAAATGATAACGAACTGGAAATTGTTGCTTATTATTATTATTATTAGTATTATTATTATAACCGGAATTATTATTATTATTATTATTATTGGCCAGTGGTGAGGGAAAACCTTAAGCAACCTTTATTTAGATTTTAATTTTAAGGTATTTTAACTGTAATATTAGGAAAGAGAACTGTCCATCTTTCTTCATTGATCTCTAATCATTCTTTTAATTAGTGGCATGTAAAATGTATTCTTCCTTAGACAATTCCAAAACACAGACACATTAGCACATTTTCACACCAGGAATATTACTGTTTTTTTTTATGATTAAATAGGTCTGTTTAAAAATGCCTTGGCGATCTTGTTTATCGATACATTTATATACATATACATTTATCTAGTACCTTGAATCAGTGCGTCCTCTAATGGACGATGAGCAGTTCAAACGTATGGAAGGACTGGCGAAAGACTTTGAGAAGAACTTGGGCCCCAGACTCCAGTGGTACCTGAGACTCAAGGCCTTCTGGGCCTCCAATTATGTAAGTTGTCTTTCACTGATTATCTCTGAGGCTGGTGTCATATGACATTGAATTCATGCACGGTATAAATTGCTCTATAATTACAGGTTAGTGACTGGTGGGAAGAGTATGTTTACCTTCGAGGACGTGGACCCATCATGGTCAACAGCAACTATTATGCAATGGTAAATACTGTATTTTTTTTATTTTGAAAAAAAGTCTAATTTTATACAGCATAATTACCTGGTGGGAGGGAGTCAGAGCGAGAGAGTAGGAGAGACTGAGAGAGGTTGCATAATTGCTCCTCGGGGTCTCATTATTATGTCCAAGACACTTGTTGAAAACGGCCCCGTTGGACTCATCTGAAAACAAGTTTCTTTTTTCTCCTTTTTTTCCCTCCTTGGTGGTAAATAAGAAATTAATCTAGATGTATTTATTCCTGAAGTGTTGTCAGTCATTGCTAATCTTATTTAGACAATATGTGTTTGTGCGTCTGTATATATTCCGGTATATGTACATACATTGCCCTCCACAATTATTAGCACCCCTGATTAAGGTGTCTCACACTGAAAATTGTACACAAAATGTAACCTTCAACTCAAGTGAACTTAAGGGGGGAAATCCCTGACTAAGAAATAAATATTTTTCATAAAAAATCACCTGTTGCACAATTATTGGCACCCCTAACAATCCCTCGGAAATCTACATAATTGAAGTATTTCTGTGATTAGTACAGTAGTTTACAAAGTTGATCAGAGTATCTAGGAACATTTTAATTAGTAATTAATCACTTCATGTTTTCTTGGGGTATAAACATGATGTGACACATAGGCCGTTTCTCTTATCTATTCTTCAACATGGGAAAGACAAAGGAACGCACCATTCAAGTAAGATAGATGTGTGTTGACCTTCACGAGTCAGACAATGGCTATAAGAAATAGCACCTCGCCCGCATCTGCCCATATTTACAGTCAGAGGAATCATTAAAAGGTTTAAAACAACCGGAGCAGTGGTAAACAAGCCTGGATGAGGACACAAGGTTATTTTGCCACCACATGCAGTGAGGAGGATGGTAAGAGAAATAAAAAGTTTTCCCAAAGATCACTGTTAAAGAAACAAATGGCAGCATCTTGGCACAAAGTCTTCAAAACAAACATCAGGTGCTATCTACATGCCATCGAGCTGTTTGGGGGGGGCGTGCGAGGAGAAAGCCTTTTCTCACTCACAATCATAAACATAAATGTCTGGAGTTTACCAAGTGGTATTAGGACTTCAACTGGGACAATGGGATTTGGTCAGATGAGACCAATATAGAGCTTTATGCCAACAAACACTAAGTGAGACTGGGCGGAACACAAAAGGTGAGTACACAGAAAATTACCTCATGCCCACTGTGAAGTCTGGGGAAGGATCAGTGATGCTGTGGGCCTGTTTCTCTTCCAGTGGTCTAGGGAACCTTGTTAAGGTGCACGGCATCATGAACGCTTTGAAATACCAGGAAATTTTAAATCAAAATCTGGTGGCCTCTGCCCGAAAGCTGAAGATGGGTCGTCACTGGGTCTTTCAACAAGATAATGACCCTAAACATGTGGCCAAAGCCACACAGAAATGGTTTACCAGACACAGAATCAAGCGCCATCCATGGACCATCTCAGTCCCCAGACTTCAACACCATTGAAAATCTGTGGAGTGAGCAGAAGAGTAGAGTGCAGAGGAGAGGACCAGGTTGCTGGATGATTTAGAGATATTGTGCAGAGAGGAATGGTATCCCTCTTTCTGTATTCTCCCATCTTGAGAAACATTATAGGAGAAGATTTGGTGCTGTTTTGTTGGCAAAAGCGGGTTGTACAAAGTATTAACATCAGAGGTGCTAATAATTATGGCACACATGATTTGATGTAAAATAATTATTTTTTAATGTGGGATTTTCTTTCTGTCCACTGAATACATACACTTGAATTAAAGGTTGGATTTTCTTTTGTTTTTCATAGTGGTCCTTTATTATATATTCCTATATCTCTCTCCAAATCCATTCACTGTAAGAAATATAGCACTTCATACAAAATTTAAAAAGTAATACATGGATCCCTCGCTACTATGCGCTTCAGTGCATCGCGATTAAAAAAAAAATATATATATATATATATTAATCGAATTAAAAAAAATAAGGGAATAGGAGAAAAAGTTAAGGAAAATGCCACAAAAACAAGGCCAATTGTGCAAAAAAAAACCCAAAACAAAACAAAAAACCCTAAACCAACAAAAAAAAACGACCCAGAATCTCCCATCAAAACCTACTTACATTGTTGCATCTGGGTGTGCACGCGCGCGTATGTACAGTATGTGTGTTGTCGTCTTCTCACACAATACCATCTGTATGTGTGTGTATTTATATTTTGTTTACATCTTATGTTATTTTTTTTAATGTTGAATTGTTATTATAAGCATTTATAGCATTGAATAAGTATTTATTGATCTTATATACACATACATGTACGTATATGTCAGTCGGAGGGTGGTGAGCCTATTTCGCGGATTTCGATGGTCGCGTGGAGATCTCGGTCCCAATTAATCACGTAAAGTGAGGGATCCCTGTTTATGTACACCACAAAAAAAATGTAAGGATATTTGAAAATTTTCTCGATATTTTTTCGGTTTTGTGAAATATGCTATCAGTATATAAACTACCTACAAAGAAAACATGCACATATTGTTTTTCGTTTTACACCTGCAGGACTTTCTGTATGTCTTCCCAACACATTTGCAAGCTGCCAGGGCAGGGAATGCCATCCATGCCATTATGCTTTACAGGAGGAAACTGGACCGAGCTCAAATCAAACCTGTAAGTCCTTCATGTTCCACCTCAAAAACAAACCATCGTCCTTGTCATGCAAATCACACAGGCTCTTCAAACAATATTTAAGTAGAACAGTGAAGAATCGATTGCCGTTACACACCTACTCTTTGTTTAATAGTGAATAGGTCACGCTGAAGATTTTCACATTATTTCAGTTATTTATTAGTTTCAGGGCTTGTGCAACATGACTAACCCTTTGTTGTAATAAAATGCAATGATAGTCATAGCACTGGGCTAAAGTTCACACACACACTCCAAATATCGAGTATCTTTAGTGCCCAAACAGGAAATATTTGTCGTCCGAGAGTGAGGAATGTAGGTGTGGAGTAGTTATTCTCTTAGTAGGTTATTTTTTTTAAATAAAGTAAATAAAAATGCTACATGTTCTGCAAATGCATCAATCTTACATTCCACCCCCTCTCCCAATCTCTTATTCCCTCTCCATAATTCTATCTGTTACCCATCTTAATTTTATTTCTTCTTTCACATTCTCTC
>CM045742.1:28732500-28745000 GCA_024760905.1 Plotosus lineatus
TCCCCGCTTTACGTTCGTTCGTTTTATGTATTTTTCGATTTTATGTTAAAAAAAAAAAATTGTCAAATTTTGAGTTTAGCGTGCTCTCTGTAGTACGAGACGTACCTACGTAGTACGCTGACGTAATACGCTACTTACACATGACGCTGCGTCCGTTGTTTGCAAACGACAGACTGACCGTGCCCTCCTTCTTCCCAGTTCACCACGTGTTACCCTTGCGTTAAGACGTCGTCTCTGTGATCTTTGTGTTTACACTGTTTTGCGGACTTTTGTAACCCTAAGCAAATATGGTTGGTCAGAAAGGTAAGCCTACTAGTGATAGTGGTAATCAGAAAAAGCGGCAAATCATCTCATTAGAAACGAAGATGGCTATTATCAAGAAAATCGATGCTGGTGAAAAACGCCGTGAATGTTGCACATTTCTTCCAAATGGCTCCGTCGACCATCGGAACGATTTACAAGCAGAAAGATCGCATCACAGAGAATGTTAAAGGTTATATTTGATACTGTATTTGATATTTGATTAGAGAATTTGATTACATTTTATTCATCTGAAATTATTTTGCTTGAATTTAATTTATTTGAAATTAATGTTGATATTATTTGATGTATTTGATATTATTTTACAATGTTATGTTTATAATAATTGATTTAGGGGTGTTTTATGAGATACGGTAATGGCATTTATGGATGTATAGTACAGTATGAACGTCATACGTCACTGGAACATACAGTAACAACTTGCTTTTTTTTTTTTTTTCACCTTACGTTCGACCGTCCAGAACCGAACTAAAACGTAAGTCAGAGAGCGTCTGTACTGTGAACAAGGAGTTTTGTAATTTATAGTTCCAGAGTAAATATACTAGAGAGTGATATGGAGAGTAAATAAAAGGTCCTTGACTTGATGAACTTGTATTATATCTGTGTGGCATTTCATATGTTCATCCATGAGTTTTTTGTTTTAAAGGTGAATCAGCTAAAGTAAATGACCAATAGATAGTCAAGTTGTATTTTAACTCAAATAATTTCTTATTCGTCTTAAAATAAAACTCTAAAAGAAACAGCTTTTATTTTATTGGATGCGAGAGTCATATTTTTGACGAACAGAATAACTTTACCACGATTATCTTATCATGAGCTACGGTAGTGTTACTTGCTGATTTTTGTTCTGCAGGAAATGGTGTGTGTGTGTGTGTGTGTGTGTGTGTGTGTGTGTGTGTGTGTGTGTGTACGCAGTTCGTGAGTGTGCACTCGGTCCTAGTTAGTACCTTCCGTGTGAGCTGTATATTGTTCGTTATTGTTATAGTTATTATACTTCTATTACTAGACGGTTGAGACTTTAAGGAAATTGTAATATTATGATCATCATTCGATTTATATAGACAAGAATTTTCCAATATGTCAAATGCCGGGATCTAATTAGATAATTAGAAGTTCAACTGCATCTTCAAGTGGGACAGAGCATCGATGACTTATGAAAGGTCAAGGAACATGTGTGTGTCCTCCACCAGTCATTGTGACCTATCATGGTTCAAGTTAATCAGTAATGCAATACATTCACAATAATAATATTAACAATAATAATAATGTTGGCAGTGGTGGCCTTGTGGTTAAGGTGCTGCATCACTGATCCTAAGGTTGGGGGTTCAAGCCCCACTCTCCACGGGTTGTCACCCCCCCCCCCCCCCCCCCCCCAGTGCAGCTAACTGGGTTATCATTGGCCGGCCATGTCTCACTGTCTATGGTGAGAGGTTCATGTAAAAGAACCATTGCTGACTTTCATCAATAGTAGTTGCAAAGCCATCAGTGTGTTTCCACCCTGCGATGGCCTGGTGAGCTGTCCAGGGTGTACTTTGCCCTCGCCCGGAGTCGGCAGGGATGGATGCCAGGCTCTGCGACCCTAATTAGGAATAAGCGGTTACAGAAAATGAATGAATAATAATAATAGTAATAGTAAAAGAAAACTCCATTAATTTATTCTGTAGGTCTTGGTAAGAGCACTGGAGGTGTTGTACAGTCAAATCCTTGCCGTTTGTGTGTAACTTTGACATATTTAATTTGTGTTCATTTACTTGTTAACTGCCTAGTGGAAAGTTAACAAACATTCTCCGTTGTCAGGGTTACTTTATATGCATTTTTAATATAAATATAAATGGCTTACTTCTTGTGTGTATGTTCCTCTTTCTCTTCTCAGAGTACCATGGGCAAAGGCCCGTGCTGAGTTTTTCAGCAGGGGAAAGAACAAGCAGTCTCTGGATGCGGTGGAAAAGGCTGCTTTCTTTGTCACTCTGGATGACACACAGCAGCGTTATGAGCCTGATAACCCTGTGCAGTCCCTGGACAGCTATGCCAAATCCCTGCTTCATGGAAAATGCTATGACAGGTCAGGATATCAATACATACATTTACACACACACACACACACACACACACACACTCATCAATTCTAATTTTAAGACTTTAAACAATCCAAGTGAATTTTTGTCCTAATATTAAAGATTCTGGGTTTAACTACGGTGTATTAAATATGAAGTTAAAATGCTAAATATGTTATTTTCTTCTTCAGATGGTTTGACAAGTCCTTTAACTTGATTGTGTTTAAGAATGGTACAATGGGTCTGAATGCTGAACATAGCTGGGCTGATGCTCCCATTGTGGGCCACCTATGGGAGGTGAATATTTCTGAATTAGCCGTACATGGATTGTATTTGTTATTACATGGATGGACAAAACATATTACCGTACTATTATCTAGTTTGCTGTGCAACTGGAAGCAGCAGTGCACTGCTGACCCTATCCATCCATGCTCCTGATTGGTCAACCCATGTTATCGGTATTTCTACAAATGAAAATGATTCCTGACTGATTATGGCATTTGTGTATGGTACAGCATGTGCTGTCTATGGAGCCTTTAACTCTGGGCTATACTGATGAAGGCCATTGCCGTGGCAAACGACATCCGAATCTGCCCGGACCTCAGCGCTTGCAGTGGGATATTCCAGAAGAGGTATTCAGCCACCCACTTCTTCAGCACTCCTGTCCCGTTTATTTTATTTTATTTTTTCAGACTCTGCCATGGTTAATTTTTTTGCTTAGCATTAGCATGTTTAAATGATTGTACTTCTTATAATCAGACGTTATCGTGCTTAATAACAGTTTATGTCTGGTTCATATATAGATAGATGGATAGATACAGCTTTATTAATCTCACAATGGAGAAATTCACTGTTACAGGCTCTTGAGGTACCATCAGTAGGGGGTGCAAAATAGAGACATATACAATACAATAATACACATACATATATATTATATAAGTAAATAAATAAATAGATACATAAATAGTATATGCATAAAGTAATATACAATAAAAAAGAAAAAGAAAAGAACAACTTTGTAGATTGGCCTATATTCAAGTGTATATGTATCTGAGGGCAGAGTAGATGGGTTGATATGGTTCACAGTCAGTGGGGTAGATGTGGTTGATTAAAGTGCACGGGGTTTTCTAGGATCTTGTCATTTCTTCTGGTATTTATTTATGTTCCTTTTCTATTTCTTCCTAGTGTCAGTCTGTGATCAGCAGTTCTCTGTCACAGGCTAAAGCCTTGGCAGATGATGTAGACATGCACATCTTTCCATTTAGCGTCTTTGGCAAAGGCTTAATCAAGAAGTGCAAGACCAGCCCAGATGCCTTTATCCAGATTGCACTCCAGCTTGCTCACTTCAGGGTAAGTCCACTAATAATTGAAACCATCATACTACATGCAGTTCAGATTCTAGCCTGGAGGTGTTTGTGACATGACCATTTCTTATCACCTCAGGATAAGAATAAGTTCTGTTTGACGTATGAAGCCTCCATGACACGGCTGTTCCGTGAAGGCCGCACTGAAACGGTTCGTTCCTGCACTGTGCAGACTTGCGCGTTTGTTCGTGCCATGATCGACGAAAAACAAACGGTGAGACAAAATGCTCATCTTTTTACTGGTATTTGTTTCTGAAGGCTGGAATTTGCGACATTCCGCAATACGCATACTGCATACCAATCTATTGCAATTTTAACATGATTGTAAAAAAAAAAATCTTTGTATCTGCACAAGCAGAATCTTATAAATATTCATATACCAATGAGTCGTAACATTAAAACGACATGACTGGTCTGCGGTTAGGCAGCCCCATGAACAGCAGGCTGTAATCCACTGTGTTGTGACACCTTTTTATCATAGCCAAAATGAACAGTTTTAGAAGGTTGTGCTATACAGAAACCCCGTTATCCATGGGGGTTCCTTCCGTTCCTCCCTCCGCGGATCCCGGAAATCCGCAAATTATTGATGTGATTTTAAAACCCTATGTATGATACGTCATGTTCGAAAATGTGCTTCTTAAACACATTCTGTAGACAGTCTTACTCATTAATACAGTAATAATGTAGTAAAGTGTAGTAATGATTAATTAAAAACTTTTTAATTTTGTATTGTGATATTTATTAAGGAGCTTAGGCTCCTTACCAGAAGCTAGAGAAGATGCAGGGTATTTGAGTGGCATCATAGGGCTTAAATAATAATTAAAAACACACTGCCACGTTGATAACATATGCGTGGAGGAGGAAAAAAAGAGGTGTACACATCATCTGCAACCGAACAGCAAGAGGGAGAAACAAAAGCTGTCAGCCATTGGCTAAATTTGAATCATGTGCCAGTAATGTTGTGATGATGAATATGTATAATTTGTAGCGGGGCTGCCGCTAATTCAGTGCTTCTCAAGTAGTAGGGTGCACCCCCTCTTGTGGGGTGTAGTGTGATGCCTGGGGGGTATGACCCTGGAGAACATGCATTTTTGCCATACTGTACTAGAATTAAGTGTTTTTTTACATTATGTAATGTTATGCAGATGTGGATTCAGAGGGGGGGGGGGTTCTTTCTTCCTAGAGGGGGCATCACGGAAAATAATTGAGAAATACTGCGCTAATTTAAAAACATTATGAAAAAGAAAGCCTTTGAGAGCAAAATCCGCGAGTATGCCAGACCGTGAATGGGCGGGGCTTACTGTAGTAGTTGTTCTGTGAGATCAGATGGGATGTATTAACCTTCACTCCCCATGCACATCAACAAGTCTTGAGCACCTATCACACTCTTGCCAGCTCACTAGGTGTCCTTTGTTTGGCCCTGCCAGTCTGTTAGCCATCACAATGTCGTCCTTGTAAAAGTAACAAGTGCTTGTCCTTATTTTTGCTTATCTCTCCTGCTTCCAACAAAACAACTTCAAGGGCTGATTGTTCACATTCTGCCTAATGCATCCCACTGCTTGACGGGTACCACTGTTACCAGATATAGTGCTCACCTTACCTCCCAGTGCACATCATTTTTTTTTTTTTTTTTTTTTTTAATTTAATGACAGATTCCTGAAGCTACAATTACAGTGTAATCCAGTACATACATTATAAGCGACATATAGATTTCATTTTAGCCACCCACTATTACATTGTAGTCAGTGCAGACTGATACTTATTTTTATATAATTTTTAATTTTGTCATTCAGAAAGAAGAGAAACTGAAACTTTTAAAATTAGCAGCAGAAAAACACCAGGAGCTCTACAGAATGGCCATGACCGGCAAAGGAATTGATCGGCATCTTTTCTGCCTCTATGTCGTGTCCAAGTATCTGGGAGATGATTCACCTTTCCTCAAAGAGGTAAGATTCCACATGGCCATGAACCATCTATTAATAATCAGTTTAGAGTGCTGAGAGGCAGACAGCATATTTTCTCCAAATATAGGGTATGAAATAGTCCTTGTACGTATGTGTGTAGGTTCTGTCTGAGCCTTGGAGACTGTCCACCAGTCAGACTCCTCTGCAGCAGGTGGAGCTGTTTGATCTAAAGAAATACCCAGAGTATGTCACCAGTGGAGGTGGCTTTGGACCAGTAAGTCCACATGCACGAAGTAAAAACTGAGTATTTAGTATTTATGTCCTGCTTACAGAACATTATCTTTATGGTAAGTCTTGATATGCTGCCCTCTGTCACGCATATATATATATATATATATATATATATATATATATATATATATATATATACTAGTCCTTCTCAAAAAATTAGCATATTGTGATAAAGTTCATTATTTTCGGTAATGTACTGATAAAAATGAAACTTTTATATATTTTAGATTCATTGCACACCAACTGAAATATTTCAGGTCTTTTATTGTTTTAATACTGATGATTTTGGCATACAGCTCATGAAAACCCAAAATTCCTATCTCAAAACATATCATGTTCAGGTAGTCTAAACGAGCTATTAACCTAATCATCTGAATCAACCAATTAACTCTAAACACCTGCAAAAGATTCCTGAGGCTTTTAAAAACTCCCAGCCCGGTTCATTACTCAAAACCGCAATCATGGGTAAGACTGCCGACCTGACTGCTGTCCAGAAGGCCATCATTGACACCCTCAAGCAAGAGGGTAAGACACAGAAAGAAATCTCTGAGCGAATAGGCTGTTCCCAGAGTGCTGTATCAAGGTACCTCAGTGGGACGTCTGTGGGAAGGAAAAAATGTGGCAGAAAATGCTGCACAACCAGAAGAGGTGACCGGACCCTGAGGAAGATTGTGGAGAAGGGCCGATTCCAGACCTTGGGGGACCTGTGGAAGCAGTGGACTGGGCTACAGGTGCCGCATTCCTCAGGTCAAGTGACTTTTGAACCAGAAACAGCGGCAGAAGCGCCTGACCTGGGCCATAGAGAAGCAGCACTGGACTGTTGCTCAGTGGTCCAAAGTCCTTTTTTCGGATGAAAGCAAATTTTGCATGTCATTCGGAAATCAAGGTGCCAGAGTCTGGAGGAAGACTGGGGAGAAGGAAATGCCAAAATGCCTGAAGTCCAGTGTCAAGTCCCCACAGTCAGTGATGGTCTGGGGTGCCATGTCAGCTGCTGGTGTTGGTCCACTGTGTTTTATCAAGGGCAGGGTCAATGCAGCTAGCGATCAGGAGATTTTGGAGCACTTCATGCTTCCATCTGCTGAAAAGCTTTATGGAGATGAAGATTTCATTTTTCAGCACGACCTGGCACCTGCTCACAGTGCCAAAACCACTGGGAAATGGTTTCCTGACCATGGTATTACTGTGCTCAATTGGCCTGCCAACTCTCCTGACCTGAAGCCCATCAAGAATCTGTGGGATATTGTGAAGAGAAAGTTGAGAGACACCAGACCCAACACTGTGGATGAGCTCAAGGCCGCTATCGAAGCATCCTGGGCCTCCATAACACCTCAGCAGTGCCACAGGCTGATTGGCTCCATGCCACGCCGCATTGAAGCAGTTAATTCTGCAAAAGGATTCCTGACCAAGTATTGAGTGCATAACTGAACATAATTACTTGAAGGTTGACTTTTTTATATTAAAAACACTTTTTTTTTTTTTTTTTTTTAAATTGGTTGGATGAAATATGCTAATTTTTTGAGATAGGAATTTTGGGTTTTCATGAGCTGTATGCCAAAATCATCAGAATTAAAACAATGAAAGACCTGAAATATTTCAGTTGGTGTGCAATGAATCTAAAATATATGAAAGTTTCATTTTTATCAGTACATTACAGAAAATAATGAACTTTATCACAATATGCTAATTTTTTGAGAAGGACTAGTGTGTGTGTGTGTGTGTGTATGTATATATATATATATATATATATATATATATATATATATATATATATATATATATATATATATATGTGTGTGTACATACACACACACACACACACACACACACACACACACACACACACATTATGTAATTCTTTCTAAACTAATAATTGCTGAAAATAAATGTTTAATAATCAAGGATTGGCCATTCCATGCTGGTTGGAGTTGTTCCGAGATGTTTTTCTTGTCATAGGTGGCAGATGATGGTTATGGTGTTTCATACATCATTCTTGGAGAAGACCTTATCAACTTTCACATATCCAGCAAGCATTCCAGTCCAGAGACCGTTAGTATCACTCTTTCTACTGTTACCAAAATTAAATACACATGAATTTTCACTGTTCCCTGACTGTCTGTCTTTATAGGACTCTCACCGCTTCGGCAGCCACATTAAGCAGGCCATGCGTGACATTATTGATCTGTTTGACATGATCAAGAAACCCGTCATCTGAACTATTCTTTCCTCTCCAGACATAAGAGGTTTTATATCAGTGAAATGCTCTCTATGTGTTAGAAGCTTGTTAGTGTATTTCTGATTTGTCATTTATTATCAAAGAAGAGAAGGGAATATTGAATATCATAAATAATAGATATGGGAGAGGAGATTATTTATTCATGTTATTGTATTCAGGTTTTGAGTAAATTTGTAAGTTTAAAGAAGCTATTTAGTGGGCATTTTTATAATGGTTTTTGTCAAACTACTTTTATCTTCTCATAACCAAGCTGAATTTCTAAGCTTACAGATCTGATAGCACTCACTTTATGTTCAACTGAGATGCAGTTGTAACTCAATGCCGTCTCAATGCAAAGCAACTTCAATGCAATGCTTTTAACCTGATGTTACTCTCCTGAAGCTGTGAGACATGTGATAGTGGCTGTAGTGCAGGAGAGCCACTAGGGGGATGAACGCCTTCGAAAACTTGCACTCTGGGCAAGCAGTTAGTTTCAAGATGTCACTTATGATGAGATTTCTTATAGAAGTTCCTTCCCCTGCCAATTACACATACAAATGGGTTAAATTACAAACTTTTCTCCATGGCAATTTATATTACTGAAAATATCTGTTAAAAGTGTCCATTGGAACAGTTTCCATATACTCAGGCGCTGAGGTGTTTCCTATAGGTTACATTTTCACTGAATGGCATCAGAAAGGGGATTTAATTCTGCATGCAGGAAGTGAAAGCTGCTTTGTGGAAGTCTTCAGTAACCAACTCTCCGGGTTACTGCAGCTCTTTTCCATTGAGTCTACAAACGAGGGAGAATATAAATGTATGCTGTTCATTCTGACTATGAACTGTATCCATAAGATTTGTTTTACTTGATTTGTTGAAGATAATAAAGGTTGTGATTGTAATACGCTGTATATGTTTTACGCCATAATAAGACGTTTTCTTTGCATATGCCAAGATGTTGAAGTTGGGGTTTGAGCCGGGGTGTCGAACTCATGCCACAAAGGGCCATATGGCTGCAGGTTTTTGTTTCAACCAAGCAGCAGCACACCTGACTTGGCTCATTTAATCAAGTGATTTCTAGTGGTATAGGGAGCTGGATCGCTGATCCAAAGGTTGGGGTTTCGAGTCCCACTCTCCACAAGGTTGTCACTGCCCCCCCCCCCCTCCCCCCCACCCCGTGCAGCTAACTGGGTTATCAAAGGTGGGCCATGTCTCTCACTGTCTATGGTGAGAGGCATGTAAAAGAACCATTGCTGACATTCGTAAAGAGTAGGCGGCAAAGTCGTCAGCGTGTTTCTGTCCCTTGCTAAAAAAAAAAAAAAAAAAAAAAAGGGTTGTGACAGGAAGGGCATCTGACGTAAAAACCTCTGCCAAATCAAACGTGCGAATCAGATGACTCGCTGTGGCGACTCCCGAGTAGAAGGTAAAAAGCCGAAAGGAAGACAGACAATTTGAGTCTTCATACAGTTGATTGGTCGGCCTCTGCACAGAGCACATAGATTGACCAATCAACTGCCTGGAGACTCAAATCACTTGATTTTAAATGAGCCAAGTCAGGTGTGCTGCTGCTTGGTTGAAGCAAAAACCTGCAGCCACATGGCCCTTTGTGGCACGAGTTTGACACCCCTGGGTTAGAGTGTACAGCCAGTCATAATAACATTGCCCCCCCCCCCCTCACTTGATACTGTTGGCTTGGCAACTTGAACCCTGGAGTTACTGCTGACTATCCAGAGGCTCCACTATTGAGCCCCTGTGTATAAAAAGAGTAAGGTAATGTGGGCTTTTACTCCCAAGCCAAGTGGCTCATCAGGCCGGTGCTTGTCCCCTGTTTCTGTAGCGTGAAGCGACTTGGAGTACAACTCCTCCTGGATGGGACACTGGTCCATCGCAGGTTACCTCCCCAGTATATTTTTCCTGGTACCCATTTATACTGCTGGGTGAACAGAGAAACACCTGTGGTTAAGACTTTGCCCAGGGGTCTTAGCAGCAGTGGGCTCTAAGTGGGATTCGAACACACAACCTCCTGATCATGAGCCCAGCACCATAACCACTATGCCACTGTATGCCATAGAAAAATTACTTTGAATGAAAAACATTAGTGAAATGTGTTGTATATTGTAGTGATTGAATTTATGGGACATTGTCCACAAGCACAGTTGTCATACCAAAGAAAAAACTCCAATAAAACATGTTTATGTTAAACTAAACTGTCTTCTGTACATAAATATTCTGTTATAGCCTTTGGGAATTAGAAAAACTCGTTCAGTTGCTTCATAATCCTGTTAAGGTCATGGGGAGCCTATCAGCTGACACTAGGGGAAGCGAATATGGGATGGCGCATCAGATCATCACCGTGCCAACAAAATCAACCAAAGGAAGCAAAATCTTACAGCATTTTTCAGTTTATAAAGTGAATGTTTGAGTTTGTAAAGAAGAAAACACACTGTTTTGAATTGCCTAATATTTACCTTACTTCAATTTCCTCAAAGGAATAACAAAAATTTAATATACAGTCGGCCCTCTTATGAAATCCCCAGAATACGAAAAATCCAGTATACGAAAAACATTTTCCTAATTTTTTTCCCCTCTGTATACGAAACAAGTTCTTCTTAGGAAAAGTGCCAAACGTGCCATTCAACTAATCAAACGCGCCATAAAAACAATGCGTGAGTTGCTCCCTCATTGGCTGTCTCCCAACATTCCACCCCGCTGGCCCCCCCATTGGCCAGGAGGGAGCTGACTCTCCATAGTACTGCACCTATAATGCTTGTTTGTCACACACGTAAAGGAGAGATGTACTGTTGGTTCGTGAGGGTTTTTTTTTTTTGAGCGTTCTCATTGCAGCTTATTTTTCGTTTTTTAAGTTGTTTAATTCAGTAAATATTTAATAAATGTAGTGCGCTCCGCCGAATGTGGGCAAAACGCGGCTTATCCGGACCTCTGATCCCTCAATCAAGTAGATGAATGTTGAGTACTAAACAAGTATTCAAAGCGCACTTACCTGCTTGACAGATCGGAGGTCCAGATGAGCCGCACCTCCTCTCAAAAGCTCCGGCGTCGGCTGCGACGCCGCCTGCATTCAGTGGAGTGCGCCACGGAGCGTGCCACAAATATTTAATTATGAATGTAAAAATGAATAAGAAATGTTTAATAATGGTTTAATTAATAAATATGTGAATAAAATGTTTAAATGGTTGAATGAATAAGTTTCTTTTACTTTTAACACATACAAAATTGGAGTATTTTTATCATTTTTAAAGGGTTTATGGGGTAGTATTGGGAGCCTTGGAACGAATTACACGTTTTACATGTAAAATGCGCCTCTACTTACGAAAACTCCAGATTCCGAAAGAGGCTCTGGAATGGATTAATTTCATAAAAAGAAGGCCGACTGTACTTTTCTTCATATTTTGATTTAGAATAGAATGTGTTGTGTTCCCAATGCATTTGTGTTTATGGAAATAAAAGCTTAAAAGCTATTATAAGGATTATTTATTCATTTGTTTTAAAGACACTGATAATATTTTGAACACAACTGTGTGTGTGTGTGTGTGTGTGTTTGTGTTTGTGTTTATACAGTAAAAGTATAATACATCTGAGCCATGCTGACCATAGCTGGCCACCAAAATAATACAACCATGTAAATCAAGCAAACAATAAAGTTACTGCAATATCCATCTTCCTCTAAATTGAAATCTGGTCAAAGCTATTTCAAAGTGTCTCTTCCACAGTAACTTGTAATTGCATATCAATTGTAATCAATTACAGTTCAGTTCAGTTTCTGTATCCGCTTAATCCTAATTAGAGTCGCAAGGAGCCTGGCGGCCATCCCAGCCAACTCCGGGTGAGGGCAGAGTACACCCTGGACAGCTTGCCAGGCCATCGCGGGGCGGAAACACGCTGACGGCTTTGCGGCCTACTCTTGTCAAAAGTCAGCAATGGTTCCTTTCCATCTCTCACCATCGACAGTGAGAGGCATGGCCGGCCATCGATAACCCAGTTCGCTGCACGGGGGGGGACAGTGACAACCTTGTGAAGAGTAGGACTCGAACCCCAAACCTTGTGATCAGCGATCCAGTGCCCTATACCACTAGACCACCACTGCCGGTATCGATTACAGTAATTTCAGTTATTTAAGAACTGGGGCGGGATGATGGTGTAGTGGTTAGCATGTCCACCTCACAGCAAGACGGCCTGGGTTAGATTCCCAGCTCGTACGTTTCTGTGTCGTCCGTATGTTCTCACCGTGCTTGCGTGGGTTTTCTCTGGGTACTTCGGTTTCCTCCCACAGTCCAAAAACATGCACAGTGGGCTAATTGGCTGTTCCAAATCACCCCGTAGCGTGAGTGTGAAT
>CM045742.1:28750000-28775000 GCA_024760905.1 Plotosus lineatus
AGTAGAAAATCGGCCTTGTGATAGTTAGACAGTTGACCTCAAGAGGTCTTTCGGATGAATACAGCCACCTCCTCAAGCCCAATGTGATACGTTTCTAGGAGCGTGCCGCCATCAAACACTTTAGCATTGTTGGTGTCTTGCCACAGGACGTTGCTCCCTGGCAGATATATGTCTCTTTCCAAGGATCCTTTTTCTGTCACTGGTGCAACGAGTACCTGAAAAGCACATGGAATCATTACTGAGTGCTTATGGTGGGAAAGTGCATGAAATTGCTTTTCATGAGCTTTGCTGATCAATCAATCAATCAATCAATCAATCAATCAATCAATCATTCATTAATTCGCTGAACTGCTTCATCCTACTATAGTCAAGAGAGGAGCCTGGAGCTTGTCTCAGCCGACTCTGGGTGAAGGCCGTGTACACCCTGAACTGCTCACCACTCACATGGCTTACGCACACATACCCATTCACATTCACCATTAGGAGCAATCTGGAACAGCAAATTAGCCCGATAATGCACATGTGATTGGACTACTGGAGAAAACTGGAGTATGTGGAGGAAACCCAGGAAATCACAGCGAGAACATGCAAACACCAAACAGAAACAGCCTCGTTGAGCCGGGGACTTGAAGACACGACTGTAAGACGCCTGTGCAAACTACAGTACTATGCCACTGTGCCACTCACAAAAAGAAATAAAGAAATAAAGAAAGAAACAAGTAAACAAAGACAGGTTTCCCCTTATTTCTTTTTTGGCCACAAACATTTAATACGATTTACTTCTTCTTTTCCTTTCGGCCGTTCCCTTCAGGGGTCGCCACAACAAATCATCCGCCTCTATCTCACCCGGTCCTCTGCATCTTCTACTCTTACTCCAACGACCTTCATGTCTTCATTCACCACATCCATAAATCTCTTCTTTGGTCTTCCTCTGGGCCTTCTGCCTGGTAGTTCCAACCTCAGCATCCTACTGCCAATATACTCACTATCCCTCCTCTGTACATGTCCAAACCATCTCAATCTAGCCTCTCTGACTTTGTCTCCAAAACATCTTACATGTGCTGTCCCTCTGATGTACTCATTTCTGATCCTATCCATCCTCGTTACTCCTAAAGAGAACCTCAACATTTTCATCTCTGCTACCTCCAGCTCTGCCTCCTGTCTTTTCCTCAGCGAAACTGTTTCTAAACTCCTGCAGCCAAATGCAGACATGGGGTGGGGGTGGAGGAGGGGTGTTACTAACCAGTGTCTCTCCCCCTTATGCCGGTCCCAAACCCAGAGAAATGCAGAGGGTTGTGTCAGGAAGGGCATCCGACGTAAAACCAATGCCAAACTTTTATGATGCAAATCAGAAGTATTTAATACAATTTAATGGATGTATAATTTTCTTATATGTCAGTTAAGTGCAACCTGTAAATTGCTGGCACTGCGCTAGCATGAGGTAAGAGGAGTTCAAGGCGAGCTGGTTGAGCGGGGCATTTTTTTGAGGAGTTTGCATGTTCTTTTTATGGGTACAAGGGTTTTCTTTGAAATCCCCTGTTTCCTCCCACTGTCTAAAAACTAAATAGTCCAAATAGTCCATAGGTATGACTGAGTGTGAATGTTTGTTTGTCTTTGTGTTACCCTGCAGTAGATCACCAGCCCATAATAAGTAACAATAAATGATAATAGGTTTCCTGCCCAGGGCGCGGCTTCCCTCCCAAACACAGCTGGGATTGGTTCTAGCCACCTGCAGCACAACAGAACAGGTAGTATAGATCGTAAAAGTATCGTTACTCACCTCGTCTCCAATTAGAAATTCATCATCAATAGTGAATGTGACTGGGTCATTCGGACTGACCCACCACAAAGGGCGGTAGACGGGGTTTCCGGTGTCTTGCCATTCCTGTGCATATTTCTCTATCAGCGGTACTACAAATTCTTGGTGCTTGGTGTTGTAGAATCTGGTTAGGTTAACAACCTGTAGAAAGGAGGCAGACCAAACAACCAGCATTCAAAGAATCAGTGAAAGATATCAGATCATTTTCACCAAAGTCCCATCAAGCAGGAATGTGCGGATAAAAGCTCCTGTTTGTTTATCTCTTATTTGCGTATCATATGAGTACGACACAACCCAGTTCTTCTTCATATGATTACACTAATTTATAGGAGTTCTCTGACAATGATCTGAGTAAATGATGCACCTTACCAGCTTTCAGAATTGAACAGAGACTTAATGATGGCATACTTTTAATGTGTTCACCAGTCCTGGGTTTGTTAAGAAAGAAAAGTTCTAAATTCAAGTAAAACAGATCAAATTTGACATTGACTTGATGGAGGGTGGCATCGTGGTGTGGTGGTTAGCATGGCTAGCTCACAACAAGAAGGTCCTGGCATTGAGCCCCACACCCAACAAGGTTGTTTCGGTGTGAAGTTTGTTCTCCCCGTGTTTGTGTGGGTTTCCCCAAAGTGCTTAAGTCTCATCCCACAGACCAAAGACACATGCATTAGTCCAATTGGTTGTTTCAAGTTGCCTCTAGGTGGTGTTAGTGTAAATAATTATACGTATATCTGTGTTTCCCTTTGGTCTTCTGGCAAGCAGTTCAGGGTATACGACAGCCTTTGGGATAGACTCCAGTCTGCGCGCTACCCTAATAAAGGATAAAGTAGTTGAGAAAACGAGATGATATGAGACATATTTGATGGATACAAATGGGACTTCAAATACTATGGAAACAGAGTACTGCCTATTGGTTCCCAATTGGTTCCGTATTTCAGATAATAGACATTATCTACCTTGCAAATGTTTGAAGCTAAACATGGCAAATAAAAATACATGGTTTCCCACGGTCACTCATTCTGAAAGCATAGAGATGATGTCATTCCTAAAAAAATGCCATCGCCCTCATATTTCAAGGTGAAAAGCACTTGTTCAAGCTTTGAATGAGTTTTAATAGGTGTTGTAATGGAGCATATGTGACCAATATAAAAACAAACCAGAAAAATATTGTTTTAGTTCGCTTTCCGTATTGTCTCATGTAGTACAGTGGTACCTTGACTTACGAAATTAATCCGTTCCGAGGGCAAGCTTGTAAGTCAAAATGTTCGTTAGATAAAACAAAAATTCCCATAGGAAACAATAGAAAACCAATTCATCCATTCCAAACCCCTCCCAAACTCATATAACCTGCCACAAACACATACACCTGACCTAATATATTAAAGATAAACATGTAAAAGCAATAAATATTTCATAGTAATAAAATACATGTACATTAACATTAATAATAATAATTAATAATAAATAATAATAAAACAAAGCTAAACAAAAATTAACTTCTGATCATTGACTGCAGCTGTCACGTGGGCAGGCATCTGTCAAGAAGTCATGTGGGCAGACATGAGGTGGTGCATAACAGAGGAGGAGGAGGAGGAGAATTTTGTGCATGTGCACGCTACGATGCCAGCCAGCAAAGGATCGTGGTGAGCTCCCACAAGGCCAGTGCTTCTCAAATAGTGGGGCACACCCACTTGGGAGGCGTGGTGTGATGCCAGGAGGGGGGAATGTATGACCCTTGGGAACATGTTTTTTTTTCATACTGTACTAGAATTAAGTGTAATTGTGCACCTTCTACAGTAGGTCGCCACTGCCACCTACTGTAGAGAATGCACAATCACACTAGATGGGAGTGATGCTCTCACTGTGTTCCCTGTGATTTAGGGAAAAGCACCAAGCAAACGATATGAAGTGCAGTAGACACTATAGTCGCATGTGGGGCGCTGGGGAGGGGATGGGGTGGGTGGGTGGGTGGGTTGTTTTTTTTTCCCTTCCTATAGGGAGCATAACATAAATTAATTGTGAAGCACTGCACAAGGCGTCCCCGGAGCACAGAGGAATACACGCAGAAGACTACAAGGCTAATTGGCCCGGAAAAGCCATTTCTCCAGCAGAGCTCGTAAATCAAAATTTTGCTCATTGGATGGGGTAGAGTTTTGGTGGAATCGAAGCTCATATCATTTAAAATTTGTTATAAAAGACACTCGTAAGTGAAGGTACCACAGTATACCCAAAATTTTAAATGCGTTTCCAATAAACAAGTGAGTAATGAGGTATACTTTTCTTAATGTTCATGTGTAGTATATACTAAAACAATTATTTATCTCAGGGTCCATGGATATGGCTGAATACAATACAACTATATCATCCTTGCTTTCACTGAAAAATTGGTATTTATTCAATGGCATGTGAAATCCATTATGGTAAATAGTAGAATAGCGGACCTACATTAATCTCGTTCATTCATTTTCTGTAACTGTTCAGTTCATCATTCATTATTTTGTAACCGCTTAATCCTAATTCCCAGCTGACTCCAGGCGTGGGCAAAGTACACCCTGGACAGCTCGCCAGGCCATTGCAGAGCAGAAACAAGCTGACGGCTATGCAGCTACTCTTGTCCAAAGTCAGCAATGGTTCTTTTACTGCCTCACACCGTAGACAGTGAGAGACATGGCCGGCTACGAGAGACGTGATCCAGCACCTTTTCCACTAGGCCACCACTACCCAAGTACATTAATCGATTTTTGCATATCTTTAAGGAACAGTGGTGGTATTCATCGAAGGTAAGTCTTTTGCTTTTTACACCAGACCCCACCGGCTCATCAGACTGGAGTTTATCCTTAGTTTCCATAGGAATCACCATTCAACTCCTGGATGGGCCAATAGTCCATCGCAGGTTACCTTCCCAGTATTTTTTACTGGTACTCATTTACACTGCTGGGTGGACAGAGGCACACATGTTGATGATCCTGGGGTCTTAGCATAGTGGGGGTCTAATGGGATTCAAAGCCACGACCACAGGATCATCAGCCCGGCACCCTAACGACTACACCATTGGCCCCACATTCGTTGTAGGGAAATAAGAAAAGCAAATTTTTGTGGCAAAATGTGCCATAAATGTCTGAAAATGTTTACTGATACAGTTACTATATAAATACACAGTTCCCTATCCTCAAGCTTACAGCTATTCAGGTTATTATGAATTATACTCTGTTCCTTTTAAGATAGAAAAGAGGCACGAACAGATGTGAATCCTTTCCCAGTGTGGTTTGTCACTATTCAATGTCCTTCTGATACATTCCTAGAAGGGTCACATCCTTAAACTTACATTCTACTTTTGACACAAACAAAGTAAAACCACATTTATTAAAAGTGCATTGTAAGGAAGGGAAAATGTTTCGTGCAATGGATTTTGAATCACTGCCTGGGTTCAACTTAATTTAAAATTGAGAAAACAGACCTGTGGTTTGCATTTTGGTTATATTTCTACTCAGGCTCAATTCTCACATAGAGTTAATACTCTTTAATGGGTGTTAGAAACCCAGACAGACAGACAGACAGACAGACAGACAGACAGACACACACACACACATTAAACCTAATGACTTATCACACAAGGCAGAGAAAATTTCCAAAAGATTGAAATCAGACTACATGTTGTTCTATGCAACGTTAACACAGATTAACTACAGTATGAACACAACACATTTTAATATGGAGTAAAACAACACGAACCATAAAACTATTAGCACCTATGTTTTATTGCCGCGCAAAAAGAAAACATAATAGTTTCTCATGAAAAATTAAAATGGAAACTTCTAGTTGTCTCTGTATAATCTCTCCATTTTTCGAGTCATTGTAATTCCTGAGTGTTGTGACTGTCATTATGGTCAAAACAGAGGCCTACAGATTTGAAAAGAAATGTAATTCAAACCAGATGGACCCTTAACCACAGGTAACGTTGGGAAAAGGCCAAGCAATTATTCCGCCAAATGTAAGAAAAATAGTTGCCCGCAGGACCCTCTACACTTGTCCGAAACTTGAACTTTTCTCTGCTGGCTGAAACATACAGATACCTGTGAGTGAAAACGCTGAATAGAGAGGTGCAGATATTTTTCTAACCTTTCTTGAGATGGAGTTCTCACAGTCCCACACACGGAGAGAGTGAGTATTATATTCCAGGTCTACGTAAAGAGGAAGAAGCAATCTGTTAAACTAACCTTAATATGAACACCATGGTGTAGGTATGTACGTACCAACTTACATTAGCTCTATTAAATGTGGATATTATGGAACGAAAAAAAAAAAAAAAAAAAAATCACACTTTCCAGTGATATACTGAATGCACCCTGATACTATAACAATAGTGCCATTGAACTCTGCCACCTGCTCTACTGCATCCACTGTGTGGGACACAATTTGCTTTCGGTAAAGCAATTTATATGTAATTTAAGTAAAGCGAAGATAGTCACCTTGTCTACTCCAGACGCCCATGGAGGTGTTTGAAAACTGAGCACAGGAAGAAAGGCCACAATCTCCAGCCAACGAATGAAGAGTTCATCGTCTCTGACCAGTTCACTGGATAAAGAGCCTCCTGTAGTCCAAAGGAACAAAAATATGATGTTGCAGATGTTTTTTAACTATCAAGGTGTCATCAAATAAGTTAGCAGTTTTCAATACAGACTTTGGATTTACTCAGTAGCGGGATCAAAAGGCAAAAATTACAAAAGGGTTAAGTGGCTGGAAGTGATATTTAAAGATGCACAGAAGTTTATTACCTACTGCATCGGGAATGAAGAAATTATAGCCTAATAGGCTGTAATGCAGCAGGGATGGAATGATTCCCCTGAGGCCAGCATAGCTCCAGTCAGACTGCAGTGCACTCATACGGATGAACAAAGGCTTATGGCTGGAACTACCCAGAGAAAACCAGGAAATAAAAGATGACACTGGTGACTTGCAATGCCTTGTAATGAGCAAAGATGATTATAAAATATCTACATATCATCTACAATATGATCTTCAGTGCATTTCTGTAACCACTTCATCCTAATTAGGGTCGCGGGGAGGCTGGTGCCCATCCCAGCCAACTCAGGGCGAGGGCAGAGTACACCCTGGACAGCTCGCCAGGCCATCGCAGGGCGGAAACACGCTGACGGCTTTGCAGCCTACTCTTGGGGGGGGGGGGGACGACAGTGACAACCTTGTGGAGAGTGGGACTCGAACCCCCAACCTTTGGTTCCGGTGCCTTATACCACTAGACCACCACTGCCCCTATCTTCAGTGCACTATATGGATAAACATTTATGGACACTTGACCACAACATTCATATGTTTCTTAACAGTTGGACGCCATGTTCCATTCCTCTTTGCTTTTATAACAAATTTCTCTCTTCTGAAAAGGCTGTGCTCTGGATTTTGGAGTATGGCTGTGGGGATTTGTGATCATTTACCTACAAGAGTGCTGCCGTGATCAGGCACTGATATCAGGTGGGGGACACCTGGGGCAGTTGACCTTCTAGTTTATCAATGGGGTTGAGCTCTGCACCAACAACGTTCTCCCACTCCGAGCTCGGCAAAGCATATCTTCATGCTAGAACAGGTTTGAGCCTTAAAGACATTCTGCGTTATTGCGTGCCTTCAACTTTGTGGCACAAACTTTGGGAAGAAGCTACATGTGGGTCTGATGGTCATGTGTCCATAAACTTTCATACGTATAATGTATACCTTCCACAAAATCAACTGTTTATTTGGAAAGACTTTCAGCACATTTGCAGTACACTTGGTAGCAAAGCCTTTATGGATAGTTGTGAATGTCGATTAATGAGCAAAATATAGGAATGTTCATGCAAAGAACCGTAATTAAAGAGTTACCTTGTCCCTGCACTAACTATAGAATTGCCACCTATACTCTCAGCAAGGTTTGCCAGGAGTCTGATGTATTCTCCTGTGAGGACAGAAGAATTTTGCATAGTCTTCTCTTCAAGTGGGTTTCCCTCCCCACCCTCTAGCATCACATATTCCATGCCCAAGTGACTGTGCAGGCTGCTCACTCTCTCCAAGAACCAGTTCGTGGCTTCTGGATTTGTGATATTCAGCTTGACACAGTATTTTCCTTTCCACTGAGTTAATAATGGAACCTATTGAGGAACAAATAGGGGTAAAAGAAACAGACAAGTGATAAATAGCGTCCACATAGATGAATGGGTTTGTCAATATATCAGAGGTATGCAGAGCAGGTAAACATGTACCCTTTGAGCCCTTGGGCCTATGGGTTGGCTGAGCCAGTAATCCTGCATTCTGTCTTGTATGGAGGTCTGAAACTGCCGTGAATCCACGCTTACAAATGGGGACAGGGTTACGGAAATGTTCAGAAGCTTCACAAAAGGGAGGTCCCTGCTCTGTCTCTTGGACGTCCTTCTCCTGCTATTGTGGTACTCATGGTCCTGAAAAACAACAAAGATTGATTGTCAGTTGAAATAAAGACCATTTAAGGATAAACAAGGAAAAAAACAAATATGTAAAACAAAATTAAAAAAAGATATACAGTAAAACCTCCGCTGACGAACGCTTAAGCTCACGAACTTTTCGCCTCAAGAACATTAAATTTGCGAGCATATAGTCTCTGCTGACGAACTAGTTTTCGGCAGACGAACCAAACCACGCGGTCGGACAGCGCCACGGTGGCGGCCACGAGAAGCTGACGCACGCTCACGGCGTCACAGTTCGTCACACCCCTTTCTTTGAGTGCGGACGTGGTTTATGTTTGATAGACATTTTGGACCATATTGAGTGTACTTTTGCTATTATGGGACCGAAAAAGACCCCACCACAGGCGGAGATCATTGAAAAACACGAACGAGGTGTGCGTTTGTGTGACTCAGCGTCCCAGTACCAGTACACTAAGTCTACCATTGCTCCCATCCTTAAGAACAAGGAATCTATTAAGGGTGCGTGTGTGGCTAAGGGTGTTTCCAAACAGTAGGCGTTTCCAAACTCTCCTTCCAAACAGTAAGTCCCTCCCTCCCTCCTCCTCCCACTCCATTCCATCAAGCCATCAACTACCATCACAAAGGTAAATAAAACGACTTTATTATACAGTACAGTTTATTTCTTTAATTACAATACAATAGCACATTTATTCTACATAAAATAAGGTATATTTTTGTGTAGTTTTAAGGCTTATTTAGTAGAAAATTATGTTTTATGGGGACCTGGGAACGGATTATTCTCATTTTAATGGTTTCTTATGGGAAATAAATGTTCGGAAGACGAACTTTTCGCCTCACACACACTTTCTGGGAACCAATTATGTTCGTGAGCTGAGGTATCACTGTATATATATATATATATATATATATATATATATATATATATATATATATATATATATATATATATATATATATATATATATATATAAAATAAAGCTGTAGTTTGAATCTTGGTGCATTGACTGTATTGCCTGCCACCAGAATTTTTAGACTAATGATACTTTTAGCTCAATTCCTAGTAACAAGAATCAGAATAAATTTGCTAATAAAGATTTATTTACATTTACATGATATAAGTTGCTCCTGATAGGGACATCTGCCAAATGCCATAAATGTTCATGAGTGTACATGCCATGTTTGGCCATTTTTGACAGTTCTAATTTGACAGAATACTAAAAACAGTGGTTTGTTATGGAAGGAAAGATGAATAAAAGAATATAAGAGTGAGAAAAATATGCTTTATTATAAAAGAAAAAGAAGTTAGGTCAGTGGTTCTTAACCTTGTTGGCGATACTGAACCCCACCATTTTCATATGCTTATTCACCGAACCCTTCTTTAGTGAAAAATAAAATATGATTTTTTTTTTCAAATTCAAGACACAGGTATATGTTTTTACTGGGCACCAAAATGAACCGTGCATTAACATCACTGTGTTCAAAGAACAAAACCAATATAATGCATGAACTCCGCCCATCACAACTACTTACATTTTTATGTGAGGTGCGCATCTGAGTGCGTGCACGCGCATCTGTATGTGTGTGTATTTGTTTTATTTACATCTTATGCATTATTTTTGAATGTTTCATCGTTATTAATTCGACAGTTCGACTACTGAGCGCACCAGATTTCCTGCAGCACAGATTGACCAAGCAATGTAGCGTGATCACCTGCAGCCAGTGATGGCCACGCGGGGCGTGTCGTGACCAATATGAGTCAGGTGTGTGTCTTGACCTCTGCTGAACCTGATTCACCGAACCCCTAGGGTACGATCGAACCCAGGTTAGGAACCACTGAGTTAGGTGGAGTGAATAACATTTGAATATCTGATTATGATGGTGATTCCCAAGCAGTGTGTTGTATTAAGCAGGAAGTGAACAGGAAGTGAAGGAAGTTCTTGAAGCTGATGTGCTGGAAGCAGGGAAAAATGCACATCTGTTCGGCTCTGACTGACTTTTATCAGGATTACAGTGTAATGGTTAAACGATTAGGCCAATTCATCTCCAAAATAACAGATCTGTCGAAGGGGTGTTCCTGATATGCAGCATTAAGTACCTACCAAAGGTGGCCCAAGAAAGGACAATTATTGAACCGGTACTGGCTGGCTATGGTAGAAGGATTTGATTAGAGTGCATTACAATTTGTTGCACCTGGGGCTACCTAGCTGCAGACCAATCAGGTGGTTTGTTAAAAACTTTGCCACCTAGTGTTGCTGCATACTATCACTGACTGAAATGGTTATTCACACTGTAACTGACGACAGACTCACTCTTGTAAACATCGCCATTAGGAGCTATATCGTTACCCGACTTTCATCATACTGTGTATATACATATAACAATAGACTCTCAGTGTCTAGATCGATTTTATTTCTTCAATTACTCCTATTGGCAGTGGTGGCCTGGAGGTAAGGTTCTGAATCACTGATCCCAAGGCTAGGGGTTCAAGCCCCACTCTCAATGGGTTGTCACTGTCCCCCAGTGCAGCGAAATGGATTATCAAAGGCCAACCATATCTCTCACTGTCTATGGTGTAAAACATTTAAAGGAACCATTGCTGAATTTCATAAAGAATAGTCTGCATAGCTGTCAATGTCTTTCTGCCCTGTGATGGCCTGGCGAGCTGTCCAGGGTGTACTCTGCCCTCGCTCAGAGTTGGCTGAGATGGGCGCCAGTCTCCCCGTGACCCTAATTAGGACTAAGCTGTTAAGAAAATGGATAAATGAATTACTCCTATCCTAACCACACATAACCTCTAGAAGATATAGGACTGCTTTCCTGACATCTCTCTCTGGAATAAAACCAATAACTTGAAATCCAACCCTAATAAAACAGAGCTGATATGCTAGCTGGAAGTACCTGCTAGACCTCATAATCAAAATATCAGATCAGACTTATCAAAACATATCACATTTATTATGTTCTTCACATCAACACGTCCAGACCGTGCATATTTTGTTCCTCGCAACTTTAGGAACAGGACTAGTCCAACTGCAAAAAATGCATAAAATCAGGTAGTATCTCTAGTTATTTCCATAGATGACTAGTATGACTGAGTACTTGTTATGTCTCCAAGTAGTGATTTAGAATGGTGCTGTTTACCTGCTGACATCCCTTATGTGACTCCCCTACTTAGGCTGGCAACCGGCTTCCTGCTGCAGTAAGAATCACATTCAAAATTATTCTCCTTGCATTCCAGAAATCAATGGGCTCTGGGAAAAACCCACCGATTGGCTGATTTGCATGACCTTTTCTTAGTTCATTTTCTGTAACCGCGTAATCCTAATTAGGGTCACGGGGAGGCTGGTGCCCATCCCAGCCAACTCAGGGCGAGGGCAGAGTACACCCTGGACAGCTCGCCAGGCCATCACAGGGCGGAAACACGCTGACGGCTTTTCAGCCTACTCTTGTCGAAAGTCAGCAATGGTTCTTTTACATGCCTCACACCATAGACAGTGAGAGACATGGCCGGCCTTTGATAACCCAGTTAGCTCCACTGGGGGGGACAGTGACAACCTTGTGGAGAGTGGGACTCGAACCTCCAACCTTTGGATCAGCCATCCGACGCCTTATACCACTAGACCACCACTGCCCCTACCTTTTCTTAGATCTTGGTATTTTCATATGAAATATCTCATTGCGTAAGTGTGTCCGTGGTACTTCCATGGTTGAATTGGCTTCCCTATTCACGTTGAGGAAATCAATGTTTCTGTTCTATTCACAAAGAACCAGCCTCCTCAATGAATATCATTATTTTCTGATTATTACTGTTTTACAATATGGAAAAATCATGTCTTTAATAGGGTCCCATTATTGGATTCACCACACCACAATCTGGAATTGCAGCACAGTGTCTGTAAAATTAAAAAGAATAGTCTAAGCTTAGAGAAGTTATCCTATCATGGTACAGTCTTTGGCGTGTTATGGGGATTTGGGCAATAAAAATAGAATACTGGCACGCCAGTTTATAACCAGGTTCATTCCAAGTCAGGCTGGTGGTTGTGCTTATAAATGATATTTTAAACCAATATGTAAACTACTGTAGAAAGACAAATGAAATGTAGTGCAAGGACTGTAGCTTTGTTGGAATTCAATGAAAACTATCACACAATGGGAAAACTTTTCCTCATTACTAACAGATTTGTGTCTACATATTGCAAATATCCCAAATATAGTCTGAATTCACACACGGGTTAATGAGACTAAACCAATTTCCATTTATTAGATTTTCATCTGATCTTGAAGCACTAGTTTCTACTAAGCTAATTTCTCATTTAGAGTGCAAGGTACCTATTTACAAATGGGTAAGATCAGATAAATTTTCTGACCAAATTAATCGTGAGTCTGATTATTGTAATAGTTGGCCTGGAACTGAGCCGATAAAGCCTACGAAATGTTTCAATGTGAAGTACTGTATATGAGACAGTCTCTTCGTGGTAAAGAGTAGATTCTCATTTATTTTCCATTCTTTTCACTTCCCATTTAGTACTTATAACCTTTCAGGGGAATTCAGGAGGATGGAAAGAAATCCAAGTCTAGTGAGGTGACAGGCATGCGTTTCTGAAACCACAGCCAGCAAACTTCAGCTGTCTCTACAGTACTTGTATATGACCAGCTTATCATTACAGTACTTTACTCTCACATTGACCCAAATGATGTTGGTGTTGTTGATTGTTGTTGATTGTTGATGAGCTACTGGGGAAGATGTTGATGTGCATTCATCATCGTATCTTATCCCCGTAGGTAGTGTAGCAATTCGTCTCTTCCGGAGAAGACTAACCAGGACGCAGGAACGCTTGCTACTTGTCCCCAGAAACACGCTGACGGCTTTTTTGCAGCCGACTCTTCACGAAAGTCAGCAATGGTTCTTTTACATGCCTCTCACCATAGTCAGTGAGCGACATAACCCGCCTTTGATAACCCAGTTAGCTGCACTGGGGGGACAGTGACAGCCCTGTGGGGACTCGAACCCCCAACCTTAGGATCAGTGATCCTGCGCCCTATCCACTAGACCACCACTGCCCTGATGTTGGTGTTGAAATGCGGTTACTCTGTCAACATTAATTAAAAAAACAAGATCATTTGGATACATCAAATTAAATCTAAATTGACAGATAACCATGGCAATATGTTTATGTACACTATTTGTTACCAATGGTAATAAAGCTGTACACAATGCGAGTGGATTTATGTTTGTTCAGTTCAGTTCATTTTCTGTAACTGCTTAATCCTAATTTGGGTCACGGGGAGGCTGGCGCCCATCCCAGCCAACTTTGGGCGAGGGCCGAGTACACCCTGGACAGCTCGCCAGGCCATCGCAGGGCGGAAACACGCCGACGGCTTTGCAGCCTACTCTTTACGAAAGTCAGCAATGGTTCTTTTACATGCCTCACACCATAGACAGTGAGAGACATGGCCGGCCTTTGATAACCTAGTTAGCTGCACTGAGGGGGGGGGGAGTACAACCTTGTGGAAAGTGGGACTCGAACCCCCAACCTTTGGATCAGCGATCCAGCACCCTATACCACTAGACCACCACTGCCCCTCGGATTTATGTTTGCTGCAGCAAAAATACACAATTCCCACCCTATGATTTATCTAGTACTCAAAGTAGCATTAAATCCATAAAGCTTAAGAAGAGTTGATATTTTTTATATGATGTACAAATAGAACATTGTCAACATTTGTATTGAATAAATAATTTCGTTCAGCAGTCACAGAGAAGACACATTAATAACAGCCCGCATATTCACATGTTCACCTCCTCAACATAGCAAAGTCAGTGGAAACCATTTCCCCTCCTGCTGACATTTTCGTGAACCTGAGAACTGTTTCTCTATCTCAAGAGAACCAGTCCGGTACCTCACTGCCCTCTGCTCAGCTGCTGCAGATCCACTTAGAAAAATAAAACCTTTCAAGTTCATACACACGAAGTAGCACCAAACCATTTTTCTGTCCGTCTGAAATTAACAGTGCAGCTGGAGCCTTTTTATGTTCGGGCTTTATACGCTGACACTCCATGCTCCCAAGTGCTGGACTGACTCTTCCTGTTCGGAAAGTTGAAAGCCTCTCACCAAGCCCCAGCCGATGGCATTGATTAGGATCAGGAAGTATATAAAGTTCATAAATGACCACACAGAATGTTAAGTCTGTCCATTTCAGGCCTATTTTTCTCATAATCTGCGAGACTGACCAAATGCAAGCTCAACAGTTCTCTCAGACCAAACAAAGATTCATATACTAAAACTCTCAGATAAAAATCCTATTAAATAAAGAAAACAACATCCGTTAGACAGCTGTCCAAATTCTAACGTATATGGTGCGTCAATGTATAAAATATTATGAAATGTAGATACATTTCCATATACTACAGCATATTCCACAGTTCATCTGATTCATCCGCTTAATCCTACTTAGGGATGCAGGGAGGCTAGTGCCCACCCCAGATGACTCTGGACGAGGGCAGAGGGCACCCTGGACAGTTTTCCAGGCGTTTGCAGGGCAGAAACACACCGACGGCAACTCAGTTGTAAACTTACTCTTTATGAATGGCATCTTCTACAGTTATTCCCCCCTAAAATGTATTTACTGTATTTATTTATTCAGCATATTTAAATTTGAGTAGATTTAAAATAAATAAGAATTATAAGTGGTCCTTTCCACACAGCAAAAAGTGCTCCTGAGATTCGTTGACCAGGGTAAAATGCTTAATAAAAATATTAATCAATTATTGAGAAAAGACATTTTACTTCAAAGAAATGTCCTTTGTTAAGTTGGACACTTTAGTCTGAGGTTTCTATTTTGTGGTAGTAAACACATTGCCATCTCTCTGTGAAGTGGACCATAGTGCCACCTGTAACATTCATCATTCATTCATTTTCTCATCAGTTCATTTTCTGTAACCGCGTAATCCTAATTAGGGTTGCCGGGAGGCTGGCGCCCATCCCAGCCAACTCTGGGCGAGGGCAGAGTACACCCTGGACAGCTCGCCAGGCCATCGCCGGGCGGAAACACGCCGACGGCTTTGCAGCCCACTCTTGTCGAAAGTCAGCAATGGTTCTTTTACATGCCTCACACCATAGACAGTGAGAGACATGGCCGGCCTTTGATAACCCAGTTAGCTGCACTGGGAGGACAGTGACAACCCTGTGGAGAGTGGGACTCGAACCCCCAACCTTTGGATCAGCGATCCAGCGCCCTATACCACTAGACCACCACTGCCCCACATTCATTTTCTAAGTTGCTTAATTATTATTAGGGTTTCAGGGAGGCTGGCGCCTACCTCAGTCGACTCTGGGTGAAGACAAGGTACATTTGGAACAGCTTACCATTCCATTGCAGTACCAACACTGATACAGCCATCCACACTCACCTTCACATCTCGGGACAATTTGGAACTGACAATCAGCCTACTGTGCATGTTTTTGGACTGTGGGAGGAAACTGGATAAATATAACTTTACCAATATTTTCACTAATATTGGTAATTAATTAAAAAAAAAAAAAGATATTGTCCTTTGGGCTTTTTACACCCGAGCCATGGTGGCTCATCTGGCCGGTGCTTATCCCCGATTTCCATAGCGTGAAGCGACTAGGAGTACAACTCCTCCCGGATGGGACGCTAGTCCATCGCAGGTTACCTTCCCAGTATATTTTTTACTGGTATCCATTTATACTGCTGGGTGAACAGAGGAACATTTGTGGTTAAGACCTTGCCCAGGGATCTTAGCACAGTGGGGGTCTAACTGGGATTTGAACACACAACCTCCCAATCATGAGGGTGGCACCCTAACCACTACACCATTGGCCCCTAACTACATGCTATGGGGCCTTCTATTTAAAATTCTCAATGACTATGCAAGCAATAAGTTAACACAAAATCGGGACATGCTATGCCACCAATTAATTTAAAAAAATTAAATAAAAGTCTCCGCAGAGATTAGATTTGGAAAAAACAAAGGGCTTCAAATGAAATGTTCATAAATGTTTCTTTATCTTTTTTGTACACTATTTAAGTTTAACTTTCAACATTAAAGTGGTCTCACCAAGATGGTACCATGCTGGTTCAGGTGTTTCCAAATGTAAACAAAAGAATATACGTACAATCCAAATACAGGTGGAAGGTGTGGCAACCATTTGGTTGGAGTGAAAACCTTCACCCACCCTGGCCCTTCCCAGATAAGTTTGGACACCCCTGATTTAAGCTAACTGTGTTTTCAAGCCCGCCCATTATAATATCATTGTGCAAAGCACTGCGCACGAGCCCAAGAACACCAAAGCAGAGAATATTTCAAAACTAGGTTAAGCAATAGAATGCTGATCCCAATGCTGATCCCTTTCACCAGCACTGCGCCTGTACTTTATGCTAAAAAAAATTAGCAAAAAAGAAGCATGCCTCTATGCAGTATAACTGCTGGGCAACAATTTGAAGGATTAGTGGTATGGTTCTTTATGAAGAGGCTTAAACGTGACAAAAACCTTTATCGCTGTTTTGTTTATATATATAAAAATTGTAACTAAAAGTACATAGTTATTTAAAGCTCTTTGTGTTTGTGCGTGACTTGGGCAGCAGAGTGCTTAGCACGTCCACCTCACAGCAAGAAGGGCTGGATTTGATTGGCAGTTCCGGCGTTTCTGTGTGGAGTTTACATGTTCTCCCCGTGCTTGTGTTGGCTTCCTCTAGGTACACAGGTTTCTTCCCACAGTCCAAAAACACTCACACTGGGCTAACTGGCTGTTCCAAATCACCCCTAGTTGTGAATGTGAGAGGGAATGGTTGTGTGAGTGTTGGCCCTGTGATGGCTAGCGAGCTGGCCAAGGTTTTCCCGGAGTCGGGTGATTCGGTTGAGTTAGGCGTCAGCCTCCACGCAACCCTTGTTGGGATAAAGCAGCTTAGAAAATGAACAAATGAAGGAAAGAATATCTGTGTGCTACTTAATTTTACTTTTTAAAGCACATGAACTTTTGAGTCAGTGTCATCTAAAATGTGCAAAGTACAAAATGCAAAGAGATCTAAACTGACAAGTGACATTCTGTCCACTGTGTTATTAATAAGCTGATGAATGACATTTAAAAATTAATCTACATCACGATGCAGCCATAGTGGAGCTGGTGGTGTAGTGGTTAGGATGCTGTGCTCATGATCGGGAGGTTGTGTGTTCAAATCCCAGTTAGACCCCCACTGTGTTAAGACCCCTGGGCAAGGTCTCAACCACAAGTGTGCCTCTGTTCACCCAGCAGTATAAATTGGTACCAGTAAAAATATACTGGGAAGATAACCTGAGATGGACTAGTGTCCCATTCAGGAGAAGTTGAATTCCTGGTAGCTTCACGCTATGGAACCCGGGGATAAGCACCAGCCTGATGGCCACTAGGCTCGGGTGTAAAAAGCCCACATCACCTTACCTTACAATGCAAGCATAACAAAGCATCTCTCCATTTCTGTAAACTGACCCAGTGTCCCAACACAACCAGTCAACATTTCTGTACTTTAATTTTATGCCCCACCTGCAGCACATGGATTGGTGGGAATTTTATCACATCAAACAAATAGCCATTAAAACATTTTTTAAAAAAAAATTCAAGAATTAAATCGGGCTCATATTCAATACACTATATTTACTCACAGTAACTTCCACAGAGAGAAACGGTAGCACAAAAATCTCATCTCCTCTCATGGAATCACAAGCATTGTGTAGAACACCTATGATTAACTGCAGTGACCACGTGTAACATGATGCAAACACATGTCAAGGCTAAAGAACACAGTTGGTTAAAGGCATAATGCTGTTATTTAATTCCTCACTCACTATGTAACACACACCTCGAGGTGACAGCTGCTATCATTTTACTTTTAACACCGTTTTTGCTGCAGTTAACTTCACTGCAAAAAAACAAACAACAAACAACAGCAAAAAAAAAAAAGAAAAAACAAGGGCTGCAATTATCGAAAATGCAAGATCATTAAAGCTACTGAGATTGTAGATAGATTTTATTATCTTTATGTGTTATATTTTCTAGATTAATCGACAGACAATATTACTAATTTATGCATTCATTTTTTAGAAAAAAATAAGTATTCAGTCATTCATTCATTTTCTGAATTGCATAATCCTAAGTAAGGTCACGATGAGGCTGACACCCATCTTAGCCGACTCTGGGCAAGGGAAGAGTACACCCTTGACAGCTTGCCAGGTCTTGCAGGGCAGAAACATGCTGGCAGCTATGCAACCTACTTTTGGCAAAAATCAGCAATGGTTCTTTTATACGTCTCTCACCAAAGACAGTGAAAAACATGGCTGGCCTTTGATAACCCAGTTAGTTGCACAGTACTGTAAAATAAGTATTCCAAGATAATATTGGGTTTAAAAATAGTATACTGTGTCTAAAAACAGACGTAATAATGTTGTTATTATTAATAATATATGGTTAAATGTAGTCTTTTGGAATGTAATGGCACAAAATCTGGACTCAACTCAAGATACATTTCAATATGTACATAGTTATTCTTAGTGCAAGTGATAAAAGTTGAATAAAAATTCAATTCTTGTCACTTTCAAACTACAAAAATCCCATTTGATAAAGAACATTACTGCTAAATCAGTGTCCTTGATTGCTCACAAGCCTATCAATTTCGAAAAAAAATGTACATTGTGCAAACACTCCCTTACTTACCAGCCATTAGCCACAGTGTATGTAAATAATCTGCATTGACAGTGGCCCACCAAGCCCCGCCCCCCCAAGAAAAACTATCAAAACACAACAAAAAACCCACTATGTTTTACTATTGGTGAGGATAAGAATCATCACAGGGCAGTGAAAAATAAACCCACCATGCTGGAGAGAAGAGATGTGGAATGTTCATCGAGGCTGATGACTCCTTCTCCAAGGTTGTACCTTTTCAGCCGGTTAGAAAAGGTTCTCAACTCACTTATAATCTTCGTTCCTGGGTCCACATTTGCTGGAAGTTTCCAGAAAGGCAGCCTTGATGAGAAAAGAGGAGCGTGCATTATAGGTTAAAGTGCTACGGTCATGTAACCAGAAAAACTGTAAATGTAAATCCACGCCAAGTGCCATTATTATTATGTAGCATACTATTTTGTAATTAATGCGTACCATAAGACATTCATGCTGGGAAGTTTTCGAGAAGGCACGGCGCGCTGCTGTATTGACCCTTGGTAAACAGTTTTGATGTTCTCTCCCACACAGACTGTGTACTGCAGGGGCAGACGCTCCATACTGGGAGTTGTCTGAAGACAGAACTGTCGCCTGCTTTCGATGCCTACATGCAACGGGATGTGTTGGGCCACCCGAACTGCCACACCTGCAAAAGGCCAAAAATCCAAAATGCATTGGAAATGTGGATTATAAAGTACTGGATTGACATCAGTATTTAAACTGAATTGCCTCAGTTTTCTTCATACATCCCTAGCTCATCAGTTCATTTTCTGTAACCGCTTAATCCTAATTAGGGTCGCGGGGAGGCTGGCGCCCATCCCAGCCAACTTCGGGTGAGGGCAGAGTACACCCTGGACAGCTCGCCAGGCCATCGCAGGGCGGAAACACGCCAATGACTTTGTGGCCTACTCTTGTCGAAAGTCAGCAATGGTTCTTTTACATGCCTCACACCATAGACAGTGAGAGACATGGCCGGCCTTTGATAACCCAGTTAGCTGCACTGGGGAACATCCCTAGCTCACATTTTTAAAATAGCAAAGGATACAGTGATAAAGGGAACAGGATTCCAAGAGTTCTAAGGGGACAGTTTAAAACAATCACCCAAAACATCATCGCAAGCATGCCACAGAAGTGTAACACATTTTTATTATCTATATCTGTTCAATGTAACTGCGGTCAGAGAAGCCACAGTTTTTTTTCCTTTATTGAAAAGAGATCGGGCGGCACAATTATGTAGTGGTTAGCGCGTCCGCCTCACAACAAGAAGGTTCCCAGCTTGGGCGTTTTTGTGTGGAGTTTGCATAGTTCTCCCCGTGCTTGTGTGGGTGTTCTCCGGTACTCCGGTTTCCTCCCACAGTCCAAAAACATACACAGTAGGTTAACTGGCTGTTCCAAATCACCCGTAGGTGTGAGTGTGAATATGAATGGTTGTGTGAGTGTTGGCCCTGCAATGGTCTCGCAAACTGTCCAAGGTGTAATCTGCCCTCACCCAGAGATGGCTGAGATGGGCGTCAGGCTCCCCTCGACCCTAATTGGGATTAAGCGGTTCAGACAATGAATGAATAAATGATAAACATAGAGCCCCTTAAATTTTAGGCATGTTAGGCGTATTATATTGAGTTCTTACAAAGCGCTTTATATATCAGATAATATAATAAATAGAAATTAAAATACATACCACAATGCCATTGGAGAAAATGGCAAACCCAGATGTAGAAATGTCAGTACGAGTGCCATGTTAATTGTAATGCTGCAAGCATATAGTTGAAGGGACAAGTAAGATGGTGGCATAGGATGTCCTGAATCTGTGCTGACTTATTGCTTGCATAGTCATTGAGAATTTTAAATAGAAGGCGCCATAGCATGTCGTTAGGGGCCTGTGGCGTAGTGGTTAGAGTGCTGCCCTCATGATCGGGAGGTTGTATGTTCAAATCCCAGTTAGACCCCCACTGTGCTAAGACCCCTGGGCAAGGTCTTGACCACAGTTGTGCCTCTGTTCACCCAGCAGTATAAATGGGTACCAGTAAAAATATACTGGGAAGGTAACCTGCGATGGACTAGCGTCCCATCCAGGAGGAGTTGAACTCCTTCACGCCATGGAAACTGGGGATAAGCACCGGCCAGATGAGCCACAATGGCTCGTGTGTAAAAAGCCCAAAGGATAGCATGTAGCTAACCCACTCGCTCCTAACTAGTAAATTTTCCAATTCATGCAGCTTGCTTTGACTAGTACTGTACTGACATTTCCACCTCTGGGTTTTCCATTTTCTCCAATGGCATTGTAGTATGTATTTTAATTTCTATTTATTACATTATCTGATTGTAAAGCGCTTTGTATGAACTCTATATAATACGCCTGACATGCCTAAAATTTACCGCCTGGGCAGTTTGCACATCTGGAAAGGCACCGTCAATGCAGAAAGGTACATTCAGGTTCTCAAACATATGCTCCCATCCAGATGTCGTCTCTTTCAGAGAAGATCTTGCATTTTTCAACATAATAATGCCAGACCACATGCAGCATGGGGGCAGTGGTAGCCTGGTGGTAAAGGGCACTGGATCGCTGATCCTAAGGTTGGGGGTTCGAGTCCCACTCTCCACAAGGTTCTCACTGTTCCGCCAGTGCAACTAACTGGGTTATCAAAGGCCGGCCATGTATCTCACTGTCTATAGTGAAAGGTTCCTATAAAAGAACCATTGCTGACTTTCGTAAAGAGTAGCTGCAAAGCCGTCAGCATGTTTCTGTCCCTTGCTAAAGGGTTGTGTCAGGAAGGGCATCTGATGTAAAAGCCTATACCAAATCAGGCATGCAAGTCAGATGATTTGCTGTAGCGACCCCTGAGAAAAAGGTAAAAAGCAGAAAGGAAAAGAAAAATACTAAGAGATGATACAAAAACTACCTCAAGTGAGCTGTTTTTGCAGTAGCAGAAATGTATAAACTATGGTTGGCATGGTACCAGAATTTGGTATGGTACAGGTAACAGTAGCAAATAAATAAAGGAAAACAAAAGCTGTCATTTATTTGAAATCCTGGAATTTCAATGTCACCCAAAATTAATTCATAGAGTATATTAAGACAAAATCTTTGCTTTTTCAAAGTCCAAAAACACTTTCTGTGAATAAATTTTGAAAGATTTTAGTGTCAGCAAACAGTTATAAATTGTAAACCAAGTACATTTTTTTCCTCCAAAACCCGAAAGTTTGGATTTACTGTTTACTTTAGATTGCCATTTTTAAAAACAGAAATATAAAGTTATGAAACATACAAAAAAAAATTAAGCAATTAACAAATTCATAGCAGAAACTACTACAGAAAAGTAAGTCTTGTATCTATTAGAGCTGCCACCGATAATTTCTTAAGAGACTCATTAAACAACAAACAATTTTCTATTGTCGGCGAGCCAGAAATCACTGAACCCTATAAAGTTTAACTAGTTTTCAAATACATTAAGTACAACTGGGGCAGCAAGGTGGCGCTTACCACACAGCAAGAAGGCATGGGTTTGATTCCTGGACTTGAGCATTTCTGTGTTTAGTTTGCATTTTCTCCCTGTGCTTGCGTAAGTTTCCTCCGGGTACTCTGGTTTCCTCCCACATTCCAAAAACATGCACAGTCGGCAAAATGGCTGTTTGAAATCGCCCCTAAATGTAAATGTAAGTGTGAGTGTGAATGGTTGTATGTGTATTGTCCCTGAGATGGCCTGGTGAGCTGTTCCAGATGGTCCCAGCTTCCCTGCAACCATCATTAGGATTAAATAACTTAGAAAAATGAACGTACAAATTTTTCCATCTGTTAAAAAAAAACCTTTCTGAGCCACAAAGCTTGTAGAAAGTTGGTGAATTGGTCAGCAAGCTCACAAAATCCATCAAAATATAACAACACTTTGTTTTTGTTACCTTATGCATAGACTGGCGGCACGGTGGTGTAGTGGTTAGCACGTCCGCCTCACAGCAAGAAGGCCTCGGTCTGATTCCCGGCCTGGGCGTTTCTGTGTGGAGTTTGCATGTTCTCCCCGTGCTTGTGTGGGTTTCCTCCGGGTGCTCCGGTTTCCTCCCACAATCCAAAGACATGCACAGTAGGTTAATTGGCCGTTCTAAATTTCCTGTAGGTTCACATCGTGCAGCAAACCACTGCACTAATCCTGCCAAGAGAACCTCCATGAAGATGATAACCAGGGTGTTATCCTTCATGGTGGGTCGCCAATGGTCGTCCTACGACTCAGGCACTAGATAGATGCATAGACTAGAGGCCTTGTGAAAACCAGCAGAACTCACCATGAACTCTTTCAATTTATGACAAACTCGTGTGATTGGTTAAGACTATTTTGTTTGTATATTTTGTTACAAAAAAATCCAGAGGTGTTTGAGGCCAAAAGACACAACCCGGCACCTAAATCTTATACACATAATGAATTGTGCATGACCGTTGACACTTTAAAAATTAAAAAGCAAACTATAAAATCTAAACCTAAAAATCGTAATTCTTATTTTTAATTTAAACATAATACAAAAGAAATACAGTACTTGCATAAACATTATTCAACCAGCATATAAAAACCACAGAAACAAGAGCACAATTAAGGTCGCGTTCACACAGGCAGCGACAAGTGACACAAGACTGGCAAGAAAGGCAAATTTCTTCACCTCTCGGATATCGTTGCTTAAATATCACCCTTTCCAACATCAAATTCTTACCGAGTGAAACTGTGGGCAGCTCTGCGCTTCCCTACAGCATGTGCGTGAGAGATTTTATTATCATTGTCTTATACTGTTTGAGTTGATTTTAATTCATATCTTTATATACAGATTATTATTATTATGAGCCAGTGGCAGCCTGGTGGTATAGGGCACTGGATCGCTGATCCTAAGGTTGGAGGTTCGAGTCCCACTCTCCACAAGGTTGTCACTGTCCCCACCAGTGCGGCTAACTGGGTTATCAAAGGCTGGCCATGTCTCTCACTGTCTATGGTGTGAGGCATGTAAAAGAACCATTGCTGACTTATAGCTGCATAGCGGTCAGCATGTTTCTGTCCCTTGCTAAAGGGTTGTGTCAGGACGTAAAAATATGCCAATTAAATGTGCGAATCATGTGATTTGCTGTGGCGACCCCTGAAAAAGGGAAAAAGCCAAAAGCAAAACAAGAAGATATACATATTATTATTATCATTATTATTATTATCATCACACGGCCAGTATAGAACAGAGTCTCTTGTGCATCATGAACAGGGAACTGTTCACTCTCCTCACCATCAGTGGTCTCTTTTTGAGAAAAAAAAAAACAACAAGTCACCAATCCTGATGGTTTTACCTGATGATAGATACAAGCTTGGTACCATCACAGAAAGAATCATAGACTTGTACAGGAGCTCTGTTTAGACAGCGTACACTTTCAGCTGTACTTTTTTTTTTTTTTAACTGTCCACGTTATTGATCTACTGATTTATTCATTTATGTTAAAATTTAGCTTTTAACAAGATTCATTTGAAAAAGACATTTGCAAAACAATGTACTTGAGTTACTACTCAACCCACATAATGTGCATTTCATGTAGCTCTAAATAAACGTATATAAATATAAACTCACGTGAAATGCTGACCGTTTCAGAAACGTGGAGCTCGGCATCACATATCAGGTTATTATCCTTATAAGATTTCTGTGTGCAGTCATAAAGTACAGGATGTTTACACACGGCTATAATAAGATCCTTTTCCATGTTGATGTGAGCAAGACATTTAAACTCGTGTTTATGGTTTTCATACAGTATCAATATGGCAAACTCTGTGTATAGAACGTTCAGCTCAGTTGAACTCCATGTCCGCCCACTTTGTGTCGTGTAAGTAAATTTCGCTTCTTGTCGCCTGTCGTGTATATTGCACATGATTTTGCTACACGATCGCAACTCGCTGCTTCTTACTTCCTGTGTGAACGAGGCTTAAGGTGAACAAAAGTACAAAGTGTAAATGACAGTACATGACAAAAGTAAATCCATTCCAAGGCCACATAACAAACATACACAA
>CM045742.1:28780000-28942500 GCA_024760905.1 Plotosus lineatus
GGACTCCATGAACCACAGCCTTGTAATTCAGTTACAGACAGAGAAATTATATCCCATGATTCCCACAGTCATCATCTTTATTTTTTCAATCCTTATACATACTGTAGTTCTTATTTTATTTGACGTATCACATGACTTCAGTAGTTTTGATGCTTACTATTAAAATATTTCAAAAGGTTCTAGATAAATAATTTCAGCTACTGTGTTCTGTCAGAGGTAAAAACTATCAAGTTCATTCTTAAATAAATAGATTTAAAATTGAACATTATTGTTATTTTATGCATTTAAATTATGCTCATGAAATAAATGTGTACAGTAATAAGACATCTGGAATTTATTTTACAGTTAAAGAGGTCCCAGGCTACATCAATCTTGAGAAGCCCTGTTTTCAGTACAGTCGGCCCTCTACTTACGAAAACCTCTAAATACGGAAACTCCAGGTTTCCAAAAACATTTTCCTAAATTTTCGTCCTCTGTATACGAAACAATCTCTTCTTACGAAAAGCGCCAAACGCACCATTCAAAAATTCAAACGTGCCATTCAAACATTAAAATGCACCATTCAAACATTCACACAATGCGCGAGTTGCTCTCTCATTGGCTGTCTCCCAACATCCTGCCCTGCTGGCCTCCGATTGGTCAGAAGGGACTTGAACTGTACCCATTCGTGTACCCATACTTCCTATTTATCACACGCGTGAAGGAGAGTTGAACAGGACTGTTGGCTCGTGAGTTTTTTTGAGAGTGAACATTGCAGCGTTATATTTCGTTATCCATCATGGGCCCCAAGAAAGTGATTCCCGGTGACACTGAAAAGAAGAAGTGGGCTCTGTTATCAATCGAAGTGAAGCAGGAGATAATAAAAAAATACGAAAGTGGGATGTGGTTGAGTGAAATTGCAAAGGAGTATGGCTGAAACCTCTCTACAATCGGGACGATATTGAAGCAGAAGGAGACCTTAAAAGTGGAGATACAGTGACGGAGGTGATTACTTCGGAAAAAGCAACCGCCATATTCAAGGACCTCGTGAAAGAGAACGTGGTGGGAGTGAGGGTGAGGGTTCTTCAGACCAGCAACCCCCGGACTTTAAAACGTTGCATGGATGGTTTGAGAGATTTAAAAAAAAAGGTAAATAATTTTATTTTATATAATTTTTAATAATGTTTATGGGGTAGTCTTGGGAGCCTTGGAACGAATCACGCGTTTTACATGTAAAATTCACCTCTACGTACGAAAACCCCAGGTTACGAAAAAGACACTGGAACAGTTAATTTCGTAAGTAGAGGGCCGACTGTAATTGAATCTTTCAAGCAAAATCTTCAAAGGTTCCCAAAATGATGAACGCATTATAAATATATATATATATATATCTGGGGCAGTGGTGGTCTAGTGGTATAGGGCACTGGATCGCTGATCCAAAGGTTGGGGGTTTGAATCCCACTCTCCACAAGGTTGTCACTGCCCCCCCCCCAGTGTAGCTAACTGGGTTATCAAAGGCGGGCCATGTCTCTCACTGTCTATGGTGAGAGGCATGTAAAAGAACCATTGCTGACTTTGGTAAAGAGTAGCTGCAAAGTCGTCAGCGTGTTTCTGTCCCTTGCTAAAAAGGGTTGTGACAGGAAGGGCATCCGACGTAAAAACCTCTGCCAAATCAAACGTGCGAATCAGATGGTTCGCTGTGGCGACTCCCGAGTAAAAGGGAAAAAGCCGAAAGGAAGACAAACAAAATATATATATATAAAAGATATGATTGGCAAGTCAATGGCCAATGGCAAGATCAAGATGAAGTACTGTACTTTAATAAGATTGAAATAGACATTTCACTCTCATTTCACTCTCACTCTGGTTGATTGGAATCTTTTTTAAATGACAAATGAAAACAAATGACATTTACAGGTTGGAAACTATACATATAAGCTATTAGAGAAAGGCTGAACTCCTTCAAATACCCAGTGACTTTGCCAGATACCTTTCTTTAATAGCAAACCGGACTTCATATACTTCAGATTGAAAAAAAATGTGGGAAGGGGATCAAGTGGAAAACTTAGAGCTGTAGAATGTACATGTGCGAAGTTCTGTAGACCTGCGTATGGTTCTATTTTTGCTATCAATTGCACCCTTCGTCTCTCTCTCTCTCTCTCTCTCTCACACACACACTTTTTAGAGTCTTCAGAAGTTATGTAGTGTGTTCACCAAGTACGAGCAACATACAGGAATTTGCACAGGAGGGAATCAATAACTGCCATTTGAGGAAATTTAAGATACTTTTAATCTGAGTTATGACCAAGATGGGCTTTATTTTTAGAAAAAATATTCTACAGTAAATAGAGCTTCAACTTTCCTGAAATATTTTCCACTAGGACTTCAAGGGAAAGATGAATGTCGAACAGTGTTTTCTTTTTTCTTTTCAATAAAAGGCTTTCGAATACTTAAAATCAATTGAGCACAATTATAAAGTATATACTGCATACTATTTATAAAATAAAATAATGATTAATTAACCACATGTTTTATGCTTAATATTTATAAGACTTCTCTTCAAACTAAAGTCATAAAGCTCGAAGGGATTGAAACCATTTGTTTTCCAGTTGTGCACTGTGTGAGGTCAGAACTGGAGCCCTGTAGATCCAGTGTGTGCTGTGAAGATGAGACGGTGAATTAAAGGAAATTGTCTGGGCAAACATCCTGCTGTCTGCCACATGGGTTCAGCCAACACACCTGCCATATTCAATACTAATTTACAGCTCAAGTGCATGCATGGGAGTGCTGAAGATGTGATTTGTGGAAGCTAAATATGCTGGAAAGCTTTTCTGAAGGCTTAGAGAGGGAAAGTAATACCATTATAAAAATGTTGATGATTATCTGCTTAATCTTAAAGGTTTGGTGTTTAACTTAAATCATCCTCCATTTTATATTGACTAAAGTTTGAATTATTTTCATATCCAAACACTTTTATTTTGTAAAAACAAGTAAAAAGTGAATATTAAAGCAAATGACACTACAATGCTGGAGTAGAATGCATTCTGTGTTTTGTTTGAAATTCAGTTCATTTTCTGTAACCGCTTAATCCTAATTAGGGTCGCGGGGAAGCTGGTGCTCATCCCAGCCGACTCCGGGCGAGGGCAGAGTACACCCTGGACAGCTCGCCAGGCCATCGCAGGGCAGAAACACGCTGACAGCTTTGCAGCCTACTCTTGTCCAAAGTCAACAATGGTTCTTTTACATGAACCTCACACCATAGACAGTAAGAGACATGGCCGGCCTTTGATAACCCAGATAGCTGCACTGGGGGGGGGGGGACAGGGACAACCATGTGCAGAGTGGGATTCGAACCCCCAACCTTAGGATCAGTGATCCAGCACCCTATACCACCAGGCCACCACTGTCCCTTATTTAAAATTGTAAAAACGATTTCTCTCTGTTATGTCATTACATTAGATATGCATAAAAATTAACTTTTGGTGATTTCTTTATCCTGATTTTATTCAACAGCACTGGACTAGAGGTGAGCACTTGATTTGATGCCAGACAGCTGAAAGTCCTAAATCTGAAAAATGCTCATACATTTTTAACTTTCAGGAAAATTTTGTGTCGAGAATACTACTAATTAACAGGGGCAGTCGTGGCCTACCACTTAGAAAAGCAGGTTTGGGACATATAGGTTGCTTTGGTTTGTTTCCTGAACAACATGTGGAGGTAGTGGGGCAGCACCTTCCCTTCCTCCACCTTCATGGTCGAAGCGCCCTTAAGCAAGACTCCTAACCCTCAACTGCTCTCCAGGTTTTGCTGGGTGTGGTATCCCACTACTCTGTGTATGTGTGTGTGTGTGTGTGTGTGTGTGTGTGTGTGTGTGTGTGTGTGTGTGCGCGTGTGCATTCGCTTACTTTGGATGGGTTAACTGCAGAAGCCAAATTTGTGGCTTGCAGAATTAATGCAATTTATCATACTCAAAAAAAAAAAAAAAAAAAATTCCATATTGAGAGTAGCTTGTGTCACTTTCACAGCAAGTTGAGGGGCAAGATATCAAATAGAAATTAAACCATATTTTTGCGTAAACTGACAAATGGGTGATAAATTAATGGAAATCCCATGGGCTTGTTCGGCATGGAACCCCATGGGCCCTATCAAGGGCAGTTATGTTTGAACTTTGCATGTTCTTCGGTTTCATCCCACAGTCTAAAGATGTACAATAGGCTAACTGGATATTCTCAAGTACCTATAGGTTAAAATGATTGTGTGAATGATTGTTGGTATATGTTGGCCTTGTGATGGTTTGGTGAGCTGTTCACAGTGTACCCGTGTTTTGCAAGGAGTCAGCTGGGATAAACTCCAACCTTCTTGTGGCCCAAATAAAGGATGAAGTTTGGAAAAGGAAAAAGGTCTCAGATGGGCGATTTCCCCAATGCACAGGACATGAGTTCTCACTGAATAGGAGGGTGAGATTGATTATACAGTACAGTATGTTATGGCCTTCGTGTCACCACATCTCAACTCAGCTCAATGTCTACGAAAGATCCTGTGTTGGACTGCGCTCTCCATCATCATAATCAAACATCAACTGAGGGAGTAGCTTTTTGATATTAGAAGCTTGTGCTGGCCAAAAGTTCATTTTCATCCATCTGCTCATCAACCCCAATGCAAGTAATACATGAAATTCTACTTGTTTTGCTCATTAGAATCTTTCGACGCATTTCATAAACAGTTTCAATTAAGATTTTAATTTGAGCAAAAAGAACCCTTTCCTTCAACATGAATCCTGCAGACATGTGCAAAAATCTGAACTTTGGCCAAAGTGGACTGAAAAACAGTCTGTTTTTTTTCTCGTGTAGTCTGGCTGATTTAGTGACAGGTGCACAACTTCTTGGACCGTTCCAATTGTAATATGCTTTGATGAACTCAGAAAACGTCAGAGTATAACAAAGAATTCATCTTATTTAAGGAAAGTGTCTTTGTGAGCCTCACATATCCTTTGTTAAAAGAAAATGGAAAATAAAAGGATATTAATGTCTGAGAATGAAAGGCTGCTATGGAAACCAAACTCGAAAACTTTTGCCAGAATGAGAGCTTTCAAATGAGAGCAACACGGGTCTACCCTACACCTTGGGACATAAATATAGTATAGTATTTCGATTATCTCATAGTGGTATATTTGGGTCAGAAATAAATAAACAAACAAATTAATAAATTAATAAATAAATAAAAACAATTGCCTATTTTATCTTTACTTTCATTAAATTCATATACTGTGCCGTATTCAACGTAATAAGCTCCCTGATCCAATAAGCGCCCCCCAAGGGGCAAAGTGTAAAAGCGTTGATTGGTTCAATGTGGCATGTGCTAAAGTTGACATTCGTGTTGATTGTCTTGATTTTACTTCCGGAAAAATGGCTGCCATCATTGTTGACAATTTGGGACATTTACCAGGAGGGAAAAGTAAGGGGTCTTTTTAAAAAAAAAAAAATGCTGTTTTCCGTTTATTTTTAGCTTTCATGTAAGCAGTTCAGTTGATACCACAAAATGAATAACACAAATACCAGCAAAACTCTTTTACTGTTCTGTTATTATTCATGTTTTCCACCTCTCTGGTAATAAGCACTTACCATTCCACTTCGCGGGTGACTATTTTAATAAGCGCCCACCCACTCCAATTTTTTTTAAGTGCCCTGGGCGCTTATCACATCAACTACGGTACTATATATTATTAGCACGCTTTAAATCTCAAGCAAGAAAATTCTTATCAATATAAATAAACTGAAATAGATTTGTATTTTTGTCCAAGGTTCACAGATGTGTGTGTTCCTCTACAGAAGCAGAGGGAAAAAAGACAGTAGTTACGAATGTAAAAAGCTCTCCAGTACATGGATTATATTCTCATTTCCATTTTTACTTCACAAAAGTAGAAAAGGGGTTAGTATGTCCACTTCACAGCAAGAAGGTCCTGGGTTTTAGTCCTGGGCTCGGAAAGGGTGTTTCTCTGTGGAGTTTGCATATTCTCCTCATGATTGCTTAGGTTTTCTCCAGGGGTTCTGGTTTCCTTCTACAGGTCAGAAGCAACTAACTGGCTGTTCCAAATTGTTCCAAGGTGTGAATGTATGTTTGTTTGAGATGGCTTTCTGATGGACTGGTGAACTGTTCAGGATGTACTGTGCCTTTGGTCAGAGTTGGCTGAGATAGGCTCCAGCCGCCCTGTGATCCTAGTAGGATTAAATGGTTTGGCAAAAAGATAAAAGAATGATTGTCTCTGAAAGAATCCGGTCAGACGGGCAGTGGTGGCCTAGTGGTAAGGGGCGCTGGATCGCTGATCCTAAGATTGGGGATTCGAGTCCCACTCTCCACAAGGTTGTCACTGGCCCCCCCAGTGCAGCTAACTGTCTATGGTGTGAGGCTGTAAAAGAACCATTGCTGACTTTCAACAAGAGTAGCTGCAAAGCCGTCAACGTGTTTCTGCAATGCGATGGCCTGGCGAGCCGTCCAGGGTGTACTCTGAACTCACCCGGAGTTGGTTAAGATGGGTGCCAACCTCCCCGCGACCCAAATTAGGATTAAACGGTTACAGAAAATGAACTGAACTGAGAATCCGGTCAGCATATAAAAGGTGTTTGTGTCCATATTATATGAAGCATAGGGTAACTAATACTTTCTATAAATAGATCTTGCACTTTGGAGAATAATGAGTTCATGAGTTCAAGCTCAAGAACGCAAGCAACGATATAAAGTTAATCGAAGTAGAAGAAACATCAGAGCAATAGAAACATCCCACCAGAAGAATGACAAATGAGAACCAATTCATCACAGATGCAGTGAAGATAATGTCATGATAAACACTTGGCTGCCAAAATCAACCATTTGCTGCATTCATATGAAACAAACAAAAAATCATCTGATCATCTTATTCACGACGTTATCTCAACGAAAAATGTGATAAAGGTGAACATGTTCCAGTGCAATCACTTTCTCTGTGAAACGTGGCTGCAGCGGCATGTGTGTCTGCCAGAAGAACTGTTTGAACTGATTAACTGTAGCGCTGAACACTAACCTGAGATCCGGAGGCGCGTCTGGAGAGATTTCTCTGAGGCCAAAAAGTGAAATATTCTAAACTGGTCAAATCAGGTACCCAGCAGGAACCACGATCAGAATAGCTTTTACTTAATGAAGAAAAAATCAAGCAAATAAAAAAGCCTGTCAAACAGAAATTAGAATTGATGAACGAAACAACCTACGGTCAAATACGCTAATTGATCTTATGTGGAAGGAAACCACTGCAGGGCTAAATGCGAAAATCACGTGACAGGCTCCTCATGTATCGTTTCTTATTGCATGTCATAAAACATTTCTTATCGCGTCAATCACAGAATAAAAATAATTCAGCATTTAAAGATGTGCCAGAAAAAAACCCAATCATTAATTTAATATTATACTTCTTAAAAAATGAAGCGCCCCAGACTTTGACATAAAGAACTGCAATAAGGGGCAGTGGTGGCCTGGTGGTGAAGGTGCTGAAGCACTGATCCTAAGGTTGGGGGTTACTGCCCCACTCTCAATGGGTTGTCACTGCCCCACCAGTCAATGCAGCTAACTGGGCTATCAAAAGGCCAGTCATGTCCCTCACCGTCTATTGTGTGGACTTTCGACAAGAGTAGGCTACATAGCCATCAACGTATTTCTGCCCTGCGATGGCCTGGTGAGCTGTCCAGGGTGTAATCTGCCCTCTCCCGGAGTCAGCTGGGATGGGCGTCAGCCTCCCCATGACCCTAATTAGGATGAAAATAGTTTGGAAAATGAATTAAATATTTCTGGCAGCAGGGTTCCATAGTGTTTAGCACATCTGCTTCAATGCAACAAGATCCTGTATTCAATTCCCAAGTTCTGGTGTTTCTGCGTGAAATTTGCATGTCCTCCGTGTGCTTGCCTGGGTTTCCTCCGGTTACTCCAGTTTCTTCCCACAGTCCAAAGATGTGCACACTAAGCTGATTGTCCCTAGGTGTGAATGTATGGTTGTGTGTTGCTCTGCAATGGTCTGGCGAGCTGCCCCCAGCATTGGCTGATTTAGGCACTAGCCTCCCTGTGGTTTGGCAAGTGAGTGGAAGAGTAAATTATTTCTACAGTATTTGGCAGCCTAAAATGTAGCTTTATACTTTATCACAATTCATATGTAGGATATGGATATGGAAGTTTTCTAACAGAGCCTTGGTGAGATTTAATGAAACTTCTTAATTAAAGACTGAATAAGGTCTAAGCTGTCACAATGCCTATCAGATGCCATACTCTCTCTCTCTCTCTCTCTCTCTCTCTCTCTCGCTCTCTCGCTCTCTCTCTCTCTCTCTCTCTCTCTCGCTCTCTCTCTCTCTGATGCACACACACACACACACACACACACACACATACACACACACACATATATATATATATATATATACACACACAAATGTACACATATACACACGCACACAGACACACACACACACACACACACACACATATATATATATATATATATATATATATATATATATATATATATATATACACACACAAATATACACATATACACACGCACACATATATACACACACACAGACACACACACACACACACACTCAAATTGTAACCATAGTGTGAATAGCTGATCAAGTGAAATTGTGGATTTATGACAGTCACTGCTTTACTTTATCATATCCATATACCACTTTTTTTAAATTAACGAATATTATCCACTCAAAAAATTTAAATGTTAGATCAGTCATTAAAAAATGGAAGAACTCATACAAAACAGAGAAACCAGACTCAGTATAAATAATTTATGTTACAGACTAAACTTAATAAATTATTTATTGAACAAACAAGTCTTGTGATTCATGATTTCAACGTTTTTAACTGGTTCGACATCTCCCAGTGTATAGATGTACAGGTGTGTGTTATATGTAATAATAATTCTGCTACTCACAACAGAATGTGACTACAATGTGCAACACTCACCATCATATGGATTTGAAAGCTTGCATACAGATGGGGGGGGGGGTCCTTTACTCATGTCCATAATGTTTAATACTGAACTTTGTATAAAAATGAGTGTACTGTAATGCCAGCTTTCTGTTGTATGTTAATTTCATAGATAAGAGCCTGTAATCCAGTCCTGTCTGGAAAATAAACCAGTCATTAATTTAAACTGACCCAAGTACTAAACACGAGAACTATGTTGAGGATTATGTTCAATCTTTTTCTTTCTTTTGAACTTCTAAAATAAAAGTAATTTTAGACAATAATTTATGTCAAGTATAGATGAACATAACTTTAAATTAAAACTTGATCGGTATCCTCATTTTTAAATCCAACATGCTGGAGTACACATCCACAATAATGAGAACTGACTGTGTTATGGTACATGCACAGCTATTGTCTGTGTGCAGGTTTAGTTTGAGTTTTTTCTTAGCCTGGCCAAGAGCTCAACACTTTTCTGGGGTAATTAAAGAGGCTTTTAGGGATCTTACTAATCGGGCATGTCCTTTAGCATGACATCTTTGCATAAAGTTGGAAGCCCCAGTCATGACAGGGTGTTGGTGGTAACCATATGATATGAATGTTCATGTTACGTCATTTGTTTTTATATGATTCCTGTCTGCTGTGTGGAACACAAATTTTCGTGTTCAGCTTTTAGCATTGCACCTAGACACACATTGTTACATAATTGGATGTAGAAACAAAAGAAAAAATATAAATAAAGATGTGCTATGGGTGTGAAATGGAAAAAAATAGTGTTTGTGCACAGTGCATTTGGTCCTTCAGCTGCCCTTCCATGCATGCCTGTCATAGTAAGCCTCGTAGTCCAGAGTCCCATGGGTCTATACAATGGCCCGTCACTGAATAACATTAACCACTTGCATCTCTCTGCATAGCATCCCTCTACCTCATCAAGCTCACACTCAAAAATAAACACAAGGTATTGTAATCACTGTGATTCTGGCCTTGTCTCACTTTTTATAGCATCAAAAGACAACTGTTACGGAATTCTGAAAGCACTATAAGTAGACCACTGATCTTTTTTTTCTGCCCATGATCAAAAGTGGACTGTGTAGTATTGAGCTGTCAGGCACTATACATCAGTTGTGTAGTCTCTACAAGACACACGTGAGGAATGAAGTGTAATATGTATACAGTACGTTACTGTGTATGGAATTGGTGTCCATGTGAAACCACCTCTTTATCCGTTCTTACCTGATGAGCCCAGGAAGTAGCGCTCTAGGACTGACCCGAAGCCAGAGGGATTGTCCCTCAGGTCACTGACAATGAAGGGCTGCATTGAAATATTCATATCATTTATAGGCCACCGCATTGCTTGGACACTGGCCCCACCATACCATGATATGTTATCCATGGAGAAACAGTCCTGGGGAAAAGTAATACAAACCCAGTGAGTGAGAGACAGTGTGAATGTTAAAATCCCAACATCAATTCCTGAATTAAAAAACTTAAAGAATGCTTTATTTCATTTCTTTAAAGTTTCTGAACAAGTCAATCTTTTATTAAGATCATGGGAGAGCTGGAGCTCACACTAGCCAAATCTATGTAAAGACAGGGTACTCCCTGCACAACTCACCAGAGCATCACAGGCCAACACACACAACCACTCACTCTCACTTTCACACCTAGGGGCAATCAAGACTATAAATATCTTTGGGTTGTGAGAGGAAACCAAAGTACCGAGAAGAAATCCAGACAATCCTGGGGAGAACATGCAAACTCGAAACCAGGACCAGAAAAAGTTGACCATTACACCACCGTGCTGCCTGCTTGGATAATTAGACAAGCATAAACATTTACGTTTTTTAATCTGTAACTGTACCCACCAAAGGCTACCCGTGTCTCCCACTGTCTGTGGTGAGAGGAGTGTAAAACAACTGTTTTGCTGACTTTCATCAAGAGTAGGCTGCACAGCCAACAGTGTGTTTCTGCAATGCCACGACCTAGCGAGCTGTCCATGGTGTACTCTACCCTCACCCAAAGTCGACTGACATGGGCACCAGTCTAACCACGACCCTAATTAGGATTAAACGGTTCGGAAAATGAATGAATACGTACATGAATGCACCCGTCTTTTTTACCAGACTTGGCAGGACTGGAAGTTTGGGCACATGACAGGACATTAATCTGGTAAGGAATGTACAGGGAACGGATTAGGATCTGAAAAGTTTTAAACCGCTTTAGGATTTAATTAATGCATGGCAGAGATCCTGATTCTTGGGCCGAGGGATCATATTTGAAGTAAAGTTTATGATATTGATATATTAGCATTTTTAAAATATACAGTCGGCCCCAATTTACGGAATCAGCAGTTCCAGAGGTGCTTTCGTATTGCGGGGATTTCGTAAGTAGAGGTCACATCTTACATGTTAAACAACTAATTCGTTCCAAGGCTCCAGTCTTTGGACTTGATAAACCCCTTAAACCTTTTAAAAATGATAAAAGTACACCAATTTTGTATGAAATATGTGTTTAAAGTAAAAGAAAATTATTTATTCAACCATTCAAACATTTTATTAACATATTAAACCATTTTATTAACACTTATTCATTAAACCATTATTAAACATTTTTTAATTAACACACACACACACACCTCTTTCTCTGTCTCTGTCTCTCTCGCTCTGCCTCTCTCTCTTTCTCTGTCTCTATGTCTTCCTTGTGCTGGGCCACGCCCAAAAGACGTGGAATTCAAAGCGCATTCCCTGCTTGACAAACTCAACTTTAATTTGATTCCTTGAGGGATCGGAATTCCAGATGAGCTCAAATGCGCCCACATTTATTAAACATTTAGTGAATTAAAACAACTTAAAAAAATAAACTAAAAACTAAAGAGTGAAGCTTCCTTCTGTCTCTATCTGGGAGGCCAGTGGGGTGGGAGGTTGAGAGACAGCCAATGAGAGAGCAACTCACGCGGTGTGTGAAATTTTGATTGGGGCGTTTGAATTTTGAATGTATTTTCGTAAGAAGGGGTTTGTTTCGTATCTCTGGGACAGAACGGCAAGGAAATGGTTTTCGTACCCAGGGGATTTAGTGCACAGTGGTCTTCGTATTACATTGAATTGCTATAGTAGGTATTTGTGTTACTTGGCTGATTAACTATTACAGCAGCCTCTTACGACCCAAACCAAATCCTAGTGCTATGTGTCTTGTAATTTCTCCCACCTCTACCTCTTAATAAATATTAAACATGATCAATGTCTTCAAAAAGAAAGAGGTAATACCTGAGCCTTCAATATAAGGGTTACAGTTCGGATCAGGGTTACACACATCTACATTTTTAAATCTGTAACTGTCCCCATCTTGGGCTGTGGCGGCCCAGTAGTAAGGTCTTGGATTACCGATTCCAAGGTTGGGGGTTCAAGCGCCACTGTTAATGGTTGTCACTGCTGTCCCCCCAGTGCACCTAACTGGGTTATCAAAGGCTACCCATGTCTCTCACTGTCTATGGTGAGAGGAGTGTAAAAGAACCAGTGTGTTTCTGCAATGCCAAGGCCTAGCAAGCTGTCCAGGGTGTACTCTGCCCAAGCCCAAAGTTGGCTGACATGGGTGCCAGTCTAACCACGACCCAATCAGGACTAAAGGGTTCGGTAGTTGGAGGATTATAATATGATGTCCTGATACCAGAACAGTGGACATCAAGCAGTTCAATACATATTTGATGATCATTTCTGTATGTTCATGTCAGACCTCATCACATGTTCTGGTATCTGGGATATTCATCATGAAGGAAGGATGGGATGGAATCATGTGCAGTATTGTACAACACACGTGATGCAAGTACCTTGATCTTCACGTGGCAGTGCACCGGGGTCCAGGTCACAGTGTAGCACTCTGCCCCAAACTCGTCACCGGCGTCCAGAGAAATCCTCACGTCGGCCACCGAATCCCACGTGTAGCAGAATTCGGTTTTATTAAGCCAACAAAGATTGCGTACGAAAGGTACATCAGCTTCAGCGCCGCCTGCGTGTCCCAGATCGATCTGCACGAACATCTTGTCCTCACTGAGTGTCTGCACTACGAGCGAGTGCGCTCTGCGCTCCCACACCAGCCCGCTGAAGCTGCCCTTAAGTATCCAGTTCTTGTTGGGCTGATCCACCACTTGCCAATAAATGATACCAATGGTCATCACGAAAAACACAGCCACACCGAGACACGCCACTGCCCCCTTCCACGTCTCGTTCATCTCCTTGTGCCCGGTGTCCCATGTTACCTCCGGGATGGGACTCGGGTTCCTGGCTCGCGCGTGCGGCATGTCGGTCGCTCTTGGGGCAGAAAAAAAAACCCCAAAAAACCCCCAGATCTGATCAGTCGTGAAGTCGTGGAGAAATCCTCACACGTCTCATCCTGTCATGGCAAAGGATCACGAGGGAAACGTGCCGTCTCGGTGTGCTCTGGATCTGGTTTCTGGCTGCGTAATCGTCACACCATGGAAACTGATTCACAAAGCGCGCAAAAGGAAAATGGAAAAAACAAAACAAATTTGGAGACGGAGAAAGAAGGGGAAACACCTGACTTACAGAACTGCCCTGAACACTCGTCTTGATGACAGATCTGATCTCAGAGCAGTGAGGGAGTAGTCCGTGCTTTTGGGAGCAGAGTCTGCGAGTCTTGCTGGTCCTGCACTTTTCGCTCCGGAGTCTGACGTAACCGCCGAGCGCGTCTTCCGATTCTCTCCGGTGGAGAGTTGTGGTGGGTGGAGGTGGGTGGTTGTAGATGAGGTAGAAGTCTCGTATACCCAGTTTTTTTTTTTTTTTTTGATCGCTTTGGGAAACAGAACTGAGTCTCCCGAGCATGAAACCCATAATGCGCTCACTCCAAAACGCGTCGGGTTCAGGCGCGCGCACGCGCGCGCGCCGGTTTCCCACAAGTCCTTTTACACGTTTATTAATTTAAAGTGCTTTCTAATATTAGAAATCTTATGACTCTGCACTCGAAGTGACTGAAGGCATCAGACGTGAGTTCACTGATGGATCCTCCAGATGCGCTTTCTGCGTGAAGACTGTTGAACCTTGGCACTTTTATCGTTGCCTTGTTTTCGTCCCACTGCACCGGGGAACCTCAGCCCAAACCAAACACTTTAACATACTTTATTAAAGCCTTTGGATATTTTACATGGATTTATATTCAAATGTGATTCTGTAAAGTGTTCGAAAACTGGTTTGCTGTAGAATGAACAATGGCTTAATATCTCGAAAAGTCTGTTATTATCCAGTATGGCATTAAAGGCTGAACTCTCTTAAACTACACTCACCGAACTACATACATAACTCACACCTTCAGGGGACTCTCTTTACATTACTGAGGATACTACAGCTATATTTAATTCGTTTTAAATCTCTCTCTCTCTCTCTCTCTCTCTCTCTCTCTCTCTCTCTCTCTCTCTCTCTCTCTCTCACACACACACACACACACACACACACACACACACACATACTCACACACACACACACACACACACACACACACACACACACACACACACACACACATACTCACACACACACACACACACACACACACACACACACACACACAGAAACACACATACTCACATACACACACACACACACACACATACACTAACACACGCACACTAACACACACACACACACACACACACACACACACACACACACACACACACACACACACACACACACACACACACACACACACACACACACACACACACACACACACACACACACACACACACACACACACACACACACACACACACACACACACACACACACACACACACACACAAGTTACATACAAGCATCTGCCAGATGCTGTAAATGTCTGATGTTGGGGACATTCACAATCATGTACTACAATAAGCAAATAGTTCAGAAAGGCATTGTGTCCAATTCAGCTGGAGGCATAGATGACCAGGGGATAAGGTTATAAAGACTTTTAAGTGAAATTAATATGAAAATAAGATTCAGTACAGTGCAATGGATATATCATAATCACTTTATTAGATAAACTAATACAGTTTGCAGTGTGTGTGTGTGTGTGTGTGTGTGTGTGTGTGTGTAAGAGAGAGAGAGAGAGAGAGAGAGAGAGGAGAGAGAGAGAATGAACCAGAGGTCAGCAAGGGTGGCTAAAGTCAAGTTCAACTTTGCAAAGGCAGCGATGGTCCGGTGCCAAAGTTGCACTGGGGCCACATCCAGTGACCAGGTATCAGTTTACAGGTGTCAACTATATGACTCCATTGAGCAGCAGTCTACTATAAATATAAACCTGACTGATTGCTGCCATGCCCTACTTTCCATAGGTTGAGAAAAATCTTAGAAAAACTAAGGTAAGCGTTCAATCAGTTTAGTAAATATATGAACCTGAATATATTTATTCTGGAGCAGTGGTGGCCTGGTAGTAGGGTGATGGATTACTGATCCCAAGGTTGGGGGTTCGGCCCCACTAGGAACAGGTTGTCACTGCTGTCCCCACAATGCAGCTGTGTCATCAATGGCCAGCCATATGTCTCACTGTCCATGGTGAGAGGTATGTAAAAGAACCACTGCTGATTTTTGTCATGAGTAGGGTACATAGCTGTCAGTGTGTTTCTGCTAATGTCCTGGTGAGCTGACCAGAGTATACTTTTCCATCACCTAGAGTCGGCTGAGTTGGGCACCAGCGTTCCCATAGCTCAAATTAGGATAAAGCAGTTCAGAAAATGAATGAATATTTATTCTGATAAATTTTAAAATGTATAATTTATAGTGAAGAATTACAGAATAAGTATACCATAGTTTTACTCAAAACACAAACAAAGCTCTATGGGCAGCAGAGACATTTTTTTTATAGGGAGTTTACATATTCTTCCTCTTCATATGTGGGCTTTATCTGGATAATTTTATTTTTTTCCTTGAGTCCAAAGACTTCTACAGTAGGTCAACTGGCTGTGCTAAATTTCCCATAAATACTAAGTGTTGTCTCAGTCTGTGGTAGTCCTGCGATAGCCTGGAGACTTGTTCAGTGAGTACCCTCTCCATCACCCAAAGCCAGCTAAGATGGTCTACAGATTCCCCTGCAGCCCTGACAGGATAAGTGGGATGCATCATAAACGGATAAAGGTTTAGTGTTCACTTCTGTTGTCTTACCCTGTGTTCAAAATCCACATGGAATTTTGTGGACCACCGGTCATGGCATAGACGACTGCAGAATCTTTTTCTCACGTGTATACACGTAAACTGATATCTCAATCAGGTCTTTATGGGAAAATGTAAATGGTGTGGGATTACCTTGAGGGACTGTAAAATGTTGTTTGACAAAAGTAATAAAACTGCAGAACTTTACAAGCAAAAATATTCGTTTCAGCTAAAGAGGTTTTCCATTTTCCTGTCTGGATCTTCAATTTACAATTTCCCTTTCCTTTTGGATATTTAATATGAGCCTCGTCAGAAAAGTTTCCATAGCTTTTTCTTTGCTTCTCCAACCAGAGTTCTAGCCACAGGTCAAACTAAAGCGAGAGTAGTTTTTCTCTAAGACATTTTCTTTTTACAATCAATTTTTATCATTCTAAAGTATGATGTGCTTTACAGACAATAGCATTATTTATCTAACAGGATAATGTCCCCAAACCAAAACTCATCATTTATAAGTTATGACTGACACACTATTTACACAGCAGGTCAGAAGAATGTGCACACACTGATGTTCAACGTGACTAAAGGAAGTGTTCATGGTAAACTAAGCACTGTCGCTCTATTTACATATAAACAAATAACTAGGTGATAATCTGAGCTTATCATAATGTTACTGTGCATAAGTGTCAGAGTCAAATATCAAAAACAAACATGAGCAATATGAAGAAAAAAATGTCTGTATTAATATTGAAACTTCTGTCATTTAGGGGGGGGGGAACCTGAAGAAGCATTAGGGGACAACCTCAGTCACAAACAAATCTATAAATGGAAGAGCTGGAGGACAGTGTGAGCCCTTTGCATGAAGGTTGAGTAAGATCAGGTTGCATGTGGACATCTTCTTTTTGCACACCCTTTGCAAAACACTGGCAACTTGTCAGGATGCGATATGAATCCACTGCAGGGACCCGATCCAACAACCGCATGGCATCTGAGACCACTGGTGCTCTCTGACTGTTAAACATTTAGCCAAGCCATTGTTTAGAAACAAGAGCTGATAGTGAGACCTGAGGTGGAGAAAAAAAAACAACAGAAATTGCTCTTTAATTTTTTTGCACATATTTTAAAAATCTTCATTGTGATAGTTTTATTAAACTTACATTGAGTATGAATGAATAACTTCTTCAGACTCAGTTCATTTTCTGTGGGTAAAGTACACCCTGGACAGCTCGCCAGGCTATCGCAGGGCGATCCAACGCCCTATACCACTTCCATATGGCCACCACTGCCATTTGGCAATAAAGCATGAAAACAAATTTTGCTGAAAAATACAGTACTGAGTGTCATCAGTACCAACCACACATTTTTGACATGCATGAGTATTCACCTCCACCAAAGAGGTCATATTTTACCTTCAGTTTGTGTGTTTGTCAGCAGGATTTTTTTTTTAGAAACGTAGATGTGGATTGTCATAAAATTTCAACCAAAAATTGGGGCTTTAGACAAAGAAGACTCCAGTAGATTTTGGATGCAGAATTTGATCGAACCAACTGTGGATGCAAGATTTTTTAAAAAAGTTTTCTTTAACATTGTAAGTAATAACTGGCGCCTATATCCTGTATCTTTTGTATCATTCATATTTATGATCCACACCGAAATGTGAAAATAGTGTACTGTATCTGTAAAATTGATAACATGGTACAGTATATACTGTGTCTCTAATTAGCATTGTTGTGTACTGGCACATTAGGCTGAAGATTATACTCCTTAGCATGAAGCAACTGGAGTTCAACTCTCCTGGATGGGACACTTGTATTTTTCATTGGTACACATAAAGAGTCGACTTAAAATATAGCCAAGTCATATTGTTCTCATTATGAGAAAAACAACTTTTTCAGTGGCTTTATTTTAAAGTTTTTCTTTATTTTAAAGTTTTTCTCATAATTCAAACAATTACCATTATGTGTTATAAAAAAAAGTCTTCACAGTTATACTGCTGGGTTAAGACCTTACCCAGGAGTCTTAGACAGTGGGGATCTAACAGGATGCAAATCCATCACCTTTTGATCATAAGCCGTACCCCCTAACCATTACACCTCTGGCCACACTAGTATTACATTATTGTGTACCAAGACTTTACCATAGTTTCTGTAAACATCTATGATGCTATGCTACATAGAAGCTTGATGAGCATGTATCACATCTGCAGCTTGGTAGTTATTGTTTCTTTTTGCCTAGTCTGCATCTTCAGCAGGTGTCTCAGGGTCATCAGAGTTTCGCCCCTTAACCTGAACTCTTCACCTGAGTGGGGCAGCAAAGACAAAAACTGTCTTTACCTGCAGACTGGCTTCAGGCTGTCTTCTGAGTTGGTGCATCTGCATGCTAGCTTTCTGGCCTATGGTTGGCTGTGCTTCAACTTTTTCTCCTCTTCATCCACAACCATCTTGAGCTTGACTCCGCTGAGGCACTGATGGTCTTTATTGCCTTCTTTGTGGTGGTGGAGGGAAGACCTAATTGCACAGGAAGTTTCTTGTGGTTGTTGCAACAAAACCCCTACATTCGATCTTGAGTGGCATCAGGTTTGCTTTCCAGCCCTTAACCCTTGCTTCGTCAACCAAGTCCTGGTATTTCGCTGCTTTCAACTCGTGTGAAATGTCGAGTCTTTCCCTCCCAGGGGACTGTAAATTCTATAATGTGGATGGTTTTCGATTCGCGTAATAGTAGCAGCATGTCTGGGCGTATTGTGTTGACTGCTATCTCTTCTGGGAATTGTAGCTTATTCTGCACATCCACATCAAGTTGCCAGTCGGAGGCTGTAGATAAGATTGATCTAGTTCTTGCAAACTTGCTGGACTTGGACTTGTGTTCTTCTTTTAGGAACTGTATGGGTTTCACTGTGTTCCCTTTCTTCTGGTGGTTGGCCTCCACTCTGCACTGGTCTACCACTATGGCAATCTCTCTGAGAACATTGTCGTGCCTCCGCCTGTACCTCCCCTCCCCTAGAGCCTTGGGACATGCTGTAAGGATGTGGTGTAGAGTGCAGTTGATGGCTTTACATAGAAAGCATGAAGCATTTCCTTCCTTACCCCAAATGCACAAGTTGGAAGGCGTAGGTAGCAGGTCTGATACAGCACGGAGTAGGAAACTGAGTTGTCCTTGGTCTGTAGACTATAGGTCCTTCCAGGTTAATGGGCGTTCGAGGGCTGCTCCCCATCTGCTCCAGCTGCCTTGGCTTCCTAACCCGTCTGCCCTTAAGTACCTGTTGTGTTCTACTTCCTTTCTAGATTGCTGGACGATCAAGTCTCTTCTTGTTTTGTTATCAGCCATGCTCCACCGCTTCTAACCATAGTTGCCAAGCCCCAATCCTCCTTTGCAAACTGTTCCCACTAACTCTTGATGGAGTAGGTCCTCCTCAGCAACTTGGACTGCTTCATGAAGATTCCATTTTATACTGGTCTTCACTGCATCTCCTGCATGGTGCACTGCTGAATCTTTTGATAAGCGCAGGGTAGAAACAGCTTGAACTTTTACAGTCTGGAATTCTTCACTTACCAATGATAGTGGTAAGCTGAGTTTGGCTGACCTACTGGAGAGGTTTACAGTGCTGTAGCTTGGTGTAACCCCCAGCCACTTGCAGAGAAATCTGCTACACTGTCGTTCCATTGATTCTACTGTCGAGAAGGCCATGTCATAAAGCAGGAATGGCTATTGCAGTCTTGGGACTATTCCGTACTGAAAGCACCATGCCTTGAAGTGGCCCTGAAGATGACTTTAATCTATCGCATGAAGCCATGTCTTCAGCGCTTTCTGGACGTCTTTGCTTTTGTTCAGGTCCATCAGCGACTGATCAAAATGTTTACCTAGGCACTTTATGCTCTCATCCTGGATGGTGGGAATCTTCTCGCCTTGGATGATGAAGACATATAATCCAAGTTTTCCTTTATTAATTGTCAGGCTTCTTGACTTGGTTGTCTTGATTTTCATTCAGGTCAAGTTCACCATCTTTTCCAGGGCTGTGAGAATCCACCGGGATCTCGCTATCGACTCAGTCATAATGGTGATGTCGTCCATGAAGGCTCTGCATGATGGGTGCCGAGTTCCGTCTTCAGATTTTGGTCCTCTACACTGCCTAACTCCTGCCTTCAGAAGCATGTTCATGGCTGCCCCAAATAATACCACTTAATTATAGAATCTTTGAAACAAATAACAGCCATCATTTCATTTTCTGAACCGCTTAATCGTAATTAGGATCACGGGGAGGCTGGCACCTATCTCAGCCGACTCTGGGTGAGAGCAGCGTACAGCCTGGACAGCATGCCTGGCCATCGCAGGGCAGAAACACGCTGATGGCTATGCAGCCTACTCTTGACATGTTCTTTTACAACCTCTCACCATAGACAGTGAGAGACATGGCCGGCCTTTGATAACCCAGTTAGCTGCACTGGGGGGACAGTGACAACCTGTTGAGAGTCGAGCTTGAAACCCCAACCTTGGGATCAGTGATCCAGCACCTTTACCTCTAGGCCACCACTGCTGAGTAACAAATAACATTTCATATGAAAACATCTCCACAATTTTTGAGAAAGAAAAACATCTACAATTGCCATTTTTACTAATCCCTTAAGGTAGATCAGAAAAGTCTAGTAATATTTAAAGAAACTAATGAAAAAAAAATGAATGACCGCATTAACTAAAACAGTGAATGATGCTTTATTCTACGTTGGTGTTTATCTGGAAAACCTTTGCTGTAATATATTGTATATATTGCACACATTTGCAAAACCACTTAATACTACTAGTAGGGGAGACTGGAGCCTATCACAGCCAACACTGGGTGGCAAGTGCATTATGAACAGCTCAGTAAATCATTGCAGGACAATATCCACACACACACACACACACATACATACATATACATGTACACACAAACACACACACACACACACACACACACACATATATATATATATATATATATATATATATATATATATATATATATATATATATATATATATATATATATATATATATACACTGTATATGGTACTCACTTAAGGCAGTGGTGGTAAAAGGTGCTGGATCGCTGATCCTAAGGTTGGGGGTTTGAGTCCTACTCTCCACAAGGTTGTCACTGTCCCCCTCAGTGCAGCTAACTGGCTTATCAAAGGCCAGCCATGTCTCTCACTGTCTATGGTTAGAGGTTCATATAAAAGAACCATTGCTGACTTTCGTAAAGAGTAGCTGCGTAGCCGTCAGCGTTTTTCTCCCCCTTGCTAAAGGGTTGTGTCAGGAAGGGCATCCGATATAAAAACCTATGCCAAATCAAACGTGAATCATTAATATGGACTTCCATGAAGATGGAGGTAGAGGATTCACTGTGGGGACCCCTGAGAAAAAGGGAACAGCCAAACAGAAAAGAAGAAGAAGAAGATATACTGTACTCACCACTTCTGAAGTTTTTCAGCTCATCTGAAGGCTAATTTTGTGGACTACTTTAGATAAAATTAATAGTAAATACTAGCTACATGAAGCAATCTTATTTATGTAAACAGGGACTGAAGGCAACCTAGAGTTCTTGTAAAACAAGTTACAGTATTAAGGTTCTATTTGTTCATGTTCAGTGTTCAAAAAATGTACTTTTTAACATTCTCAGGATTTTGCTGACGGAAATTTGAATTCATCTTAGAACGCAGGCCTGGTTCATGTTCATGTAAAGTTGATCAATTTTTTTTGTTTTGTTATTGCTTTAGAGAATGCCAAAAATATGATTTCCCATATCTCAGAATCTTATAATACAAGGCTCATGCAATGAGTGAAATCAAATAAGACAGAATAAAATATATCTGCGGCGGCCACAGTCAGTGATGTCATACCCTGTTACTGTGAGTAAACACAGTTTAATCAAGATCCATAGAAAAAAAGGAAAAAGAAAAAAAGTAGTGTTCTGCTTCACATTAGCCCTATACGTATTGTATTCTGGCCTCCCTGCTCCTTCCTACAGCTTAATAAGATCAGTGATGAAATAAGATTAAATGAAAATCATTTATAATCGTAGTTTATGGTGAGCTATTTTTCTCTGTGCAGTTCATACACATGACTGATTACAGGCTGGGAAAGAAGTCCTGCTTACTGAGACCTGTATCGGATTGAAGCACTGACAAGTGTTCCTTTCATGAGACAGTTAGTCATTTTTACACCCACTGCAACAACAGATTAAATGATGGGTCAGATATGTGGATGAGCGCCCAGTATGTGGCATGTGGAAACGGAAGGATCAAGGTTTCCCTCTACTGTTAAAAAGGATTTTATATGAAGACAGACTGAAAGGGGCTTGCTTTAAATAGTTAAAGAGGAACTAAGCTCCATGTGATGGTATGCATTATAATTAGAAGAGAAATTATTATTTGTATGAAGTCCTTTCTCCAGTCATTCCCCAGGTCTTTGATAATATTTGGATCACAACTTTGACTGGTTGATTCGAAAATATTGATCTTCTTCTTTTGTAGAAATTCTTTAGTTGACGTGATTTGTGAATTGGATTCATATTGTGTTTTATTATTATTTTTCCTCTGTAGTTTAGCAAAGGCTCTCAGAGTTAATAGCTTGGTGTTTGAAGTTATTTGTAATTGTCTTTATTTTGAATAGATTACCAGTTGCAACTGAAGAAAACCAGTTCAATTCATCATGCTGCCATCACTAGGCTTCACCACCAGTATGGTGTTCTTTTAGTGATTAATGTGGTTTTCCCCCTCCAAACATATGATATAGAATTATGGGGTAGGTAAGTCTGTTGGGTATTTACACCCGAGCCTCATGGCTCATCAGGCCGGTGCTTATCCCCGGTTTCCATAGCATGAAGCGACCAGGTCCATCGCAGGTTACCTTCCCAGTATATTTTTACTGGTATCCATTTATACTGCTGGGTGAACAGAGTCACATTTGTGGTTGAGACCTTGCCCAGGGGTCTTAGCACAGTGAGGGTCTCAGTGGGATTCGAACTCACAACCTCCCGATCATGAGCGTGGCATCCTAACCACTATGCCACCAGCCACACGATATAGAATTATACCCAAAATAATTTACTCTAGGTGACATGGTGGTCCAATGGTTAAGAGGTCGGCCTCACAGCAGGAAGATCCTGGATTTAAGTCCCAGGCTTGGCGAGGGTGTTTTTGTCTGGAGTTTGCATATTCTCCCTGTGCTTGTGTGGGTTTCCTCCCATAGTTCAAATACATACACATTAGAATAACTGCCTGCTCCAAATTGCACTTAGGTATGAATGTTCATAGTTGTGCATGTGTTGGCCATGTACTGGTGAGAAGTTCAAGCTGATATAGGCTCCAGCCTCTGTGCAACCTTAGTAGGATTTAATGGTTCAGCAAATGAATGAATGAATGAATGTTTTCCTCTGGTGTAATCAGACCATAATGTATTATCTCCCATGTCTTTGGGCGATTAAGATGGGCTTGGATGGTTGTTTGTTTGCTTATTTGCTAAAGAGAAACCATCTGACTATCCATTACGACCCAGACAGGGGAGAAATATGAAGGCTTGTTGACAGATGCAGGGAGTGGCTCGGTACTTAATACTCCTGCAGCTCATTAATGATACCATAGGTCTCTTGGCAGTCTTCTAAAGAGTATTCTTACTGTCCTTTGTCAGTTTATTAAGGATGTACTATTCTTGGTAATGTCACTATGGTGATCTGTAATGAAATCAATGGCTTGATGTGTGCATGCCTTGGGCATAAATAATTTGGACAAGTCCCAGTTTGCAGACGCTCCAATTCAGACACGTATTTCCTCCAGCACGTTCGTGTAACAGTTACCTCCGTTTATCAGATTTAGACTGGCTCAAGGGCAGATTTGGTTGATAGTTGTAGACACATCTATGAGAAATCCACATAAAGGTTGCAGCCATATCAATCATTTGGTGGGATATCTGGACAAAGACAGGTCTTACCCCCCCAGTCAGATTCTCAGGACTTTGCTTCTGGAGGTCGAGATAATAAAATTTTAATGTATGAGTTAATAAAATGGATAAACTGAAGTAGTGATTCCCATCAGTAAATAATGTTTGAAAAGGTTAGTGGGTTTACAACTGGATGTGCCAGTGATATTAAAAGAAAGTAAGTCTGTTGGGATTTTTATACCTGAGCCTACTGGTTCATCAGGCTGAAGCTTCTCCCTGGTTTCCTTTGTCTGAAGCAACAAGTTTTCAGTTCTTCCTGGATGGGACACTCGTCCATCGCAGGTTATTTTCCCAGAAGCACACTTGTGGTTCAGCCCTTGCCAGTGATAGCACAGTGGGCGTGGGGTGTGTGTGTGTCTAACAGGGATTTAAACTCACGATCATGAGCCCAGCACTCTACCACTACACCACTGGCCAAAAAAGTTACCAGTAATTAGTTTCTCATTGACAGTCACACATGTCTTACTTGTAGGACTATGTGAGGAGTCTGATTGTTGAAGTCTTCTTCTTTTCCTTTCGGCTGTTCCCTTTAGGGGCGCCACAGCGAATCATCTGCATCTATCTCACCCTATCCTCTGCATCTTCTTCTCTTACAACCAACTACCTTCATGTCCTCCTTCACCACATCCACAAATCTTCTCTTTGGTCAACCTCAGCACCCTACTACCAATATACTCACTATCCCTCCTCTGTACATGTCCAAACCATCTCAATCTAGCCTCTCTGACCTTGTCTCCAAAACCTCTTAAATGTGCTATCCCCCTGGTGTGCTCATTCCTGATCCTATCCATCCTCGTTACTCCCAAAGAGAACCTCAACATTTTCATCTCTGCTACCTCCAGCTCTGCCGCCTGTCTTTTCCCCAGGGCCACTGTTTCTAAACCATACAACATCGCTGGCCTCAACACCGTCTTGTACACCTTTCCTTTCATTCTTGCCAATACCTTCCTACCACACATCACACCGGACACTTTTCTCCAACCATTCCAACCTGCCTGCACACGCTTCTTCACCTCTTTTCCACTCTCTCCATTGAAAATCCTCCACCTTCTTTATCTCTGCTCTCTGTAACCTCACCGTTCCTCTTGGGTCCTTGTCATTCACACACGTATTCTGTTTTACTGAGGCTAACCTTCATTCCTCTTCTTTCCAGGACATACCTCCACCTCTCTGGATTTTCCTCCACTTGTTCTCTGCTCTCACTACAGATCACAATGTCAACTGCAAATATCATAGTCCATGGGGAATCTTGTCGAACCTCTCGTCTGTCAACCTGTCCATCACCATAGCAAACAAGAAGGGGCTCAGAGCTGATCCTTGATGCAGTCCCACCTCCACCTTGACCTCTTCTGTCACACCGACAGCATACCTCACCACTGTCTTACATCTCTCACACATGTCCTGCACCACTCTAACATACTTCTCTGCCACTCCAGACTTCCTCATGCAATACCACAGTTCCTCTCTCGGCATCCTGTCAGATGCTTTCTCCAGATCCACTAAAGCACAATATATACCATAATTCTATTTCATAAGGCACTTATTAACTACACATAAATTAACAAGCTATAAGAGTCAAATGGCTGTTAAAATCTGACATATTTATGTACGGTGAAAATTTTTAGACTTCTGATATGTTTCCTAAAACATATTAGTTTAATTTAAAATAAATAAATAATTCACAGCTTATTATCAAGATAATAAAACAGTCTTTGGGAAAAAGCTATATATGTATATATTTTAATTAAACCTAAGTTGGCTTACAACCTTGCGCTTTCGAATATGGCAAAAGCAACTACATGACAAGAGTTAAATGGACTTGTATTTTGAAATTTGACGTCACTTCCTTTTTGTCATAGCGAATGCGACAGAGGACCTTGAGCACATTACAGTACAGTATTAGAAATCTCAATACAGTTCTTGTAGTTGTTTGAGAGAGATTCTAGAAATATGGCAAGACGACTAATGTAAGTAGTCTTAATCTTTATTGTGGTAATTTATTATAATTAAAAAAAAATTACTGCAGGTATTATTACAAGGAAGAGCATTGATTTGTTGCCTGTGTTTATGAGTTAGCTTGCTATTAGCAACTGAAGTAGATGAGCTTGATCAAACTGAGACTATTTGTGAGAGGTGCAAGGCTGTATTAACCTTGAAAAGGTTCGGAAGCTAATTCTGGTGTCTGTAAAAATAGTTTGGACAAAGAAAATTTACTCAATATGCTTTTATACTATAATTGTACATGATTCAACTAGTTATTGAGTTTACCCTGAAGATGGGCATCTCATAGAAATACATCTTTCTGCTTCAGTGAAATGTCTCGTAATGAATGAGATTGTGAGCCCCTTGTTCTGTTCAGGTTGAGATAGAACTGTCCAGGAAATTGATAATTATATTAAAAATATACAAACAAGCTGATACAAGAAGTAAGAATAATGGGGTTTCATAAAAAAGACATATGAATACAGTAGTTTTCAAATTGTTCATGAAATGTTGATTTTTTGCATCCATGTGCAGTCATCCCATGTACCAGTTGGGTAACCCTCAGCTGAGAATATTCAGGCCCACCTTCAACATGACGCTGGTCAGACCAGGGAAACCTCAGCCACCAGATACTGTGCAGTTTCGTATATCCATGGAGTAAGTATTATTCTCACTCCTGCCATTTTATTAGGAACACCCGCACTGAAGCCTCACTCAGTCTTACTGAGATGTAACATCATCTTCTTTTCCTTTCAGCTTTTTCCCTTTTTTTCAGAGGTCACCACAGTGAGTCATCTGACTCGCAGGTTTGATTTGGCATAGATTTCTATGTCAGATGCCCTTCCTGACACAACCTGACAAAGGGGCAGAAATACACTGACGGCTATGCAGCTCCTCTTGTCGAAAGTCAGCAATGGTTCTTTTACATGAACCTCTCACCATAGACAGTGAGAAACATGGCCGACCTTTGATAACCCAGTTAGCTGCACTGGTGGTGGTGGTGGTGGTGGTGGTGGTGGGGGGGGGGGTTTGGTTTGGTTGGCAGTGACAACCTTGTGGAGAGTGGGACTTGAACCCCCAACCTTAGGATCAGCGATCCAGCACCTTTTACCACCAGGCCACCACTGCCCTCGATATGTAACATCAATCTTAAATAAGAAATAATGCACATTTTACGGGCTGGATGGGTTACAATGCGAGTGCTCATGTCGCCCGTACCTATCTATAATGGCTCTGGTAGAGGAAGAAATTGCATATATACATTTACACCCTTATCCAGAGTGGTCTTACATTTTTCATTTTTCTCAGTCACATGCTCAAAACAGCCAACAAGACCATGATCACCTCTACAATCTAATAGCCAGCTGATCTGTCTATTAGTCCGTATGTTCCATGTAGGGCATATTCATTCCAAAAAAACAAAAATGGTTTATTGTGCTTGAATGTGCTCACATGTTTTAGAATTTTGTTTTATTTTATGTGTCAGTTTAGACTGAATTAGGGCAGTGGTGGTCTGGTGGTAAAGGGCGCTGGGTCACTGATCCTAAGGTTGGGGGTTCGAGTCCCACTCTCCACAAGGTTGTCACTGTCCCCCCCAATGCAGCTAACTGGGTTATCAAAAACTGGCCATGTCGCTCACTGTCTATGGTAGAGGTTCATGTAAAAGAACCATTGCTGACTTTCCTAAAGAGTAGCTGCAAAGCCGTCAGCGTGTTTCTGCTCCTTGATAAAGAGTTGTGTCAGGAAGGACATCCGACGTACATGCCAAATTAAGTGTGCGAATCAGACGATTTGCTGTGGCGACCCCTGAAAAAGGGAAAAAGCTGAAAGAAGACGAAGTCTAGACTGAATCTGATGTTTTTGGTCATGATGGACTTCTCTTCTCCAATCGTGGTTAAAAAAAAAAAGTAAAGTCTGTTGGGATTTTTACACCTGAGCCTATTGGCTCGTCAGGCCGGTGCTTATTCCCGGTTTCTGTAGCGTGAAGTTACCAGGAGTTCAACTCTTCCTGGATGGGATGTCCATCACAGGTTACCTTCCCAGTGTGTGTGTATGTGTGTATATATATATAATATAATTTTTTTTTTTTTTTTTTTTTTTTTTTTACCGGTTCCCATTTGTAGTGCTGGATGAACAGAGGCACATTTGTGGTTAAGACCTTGCCCAGGGGTGTAACTGGGATATGACCACACAACCTCCTGATCATGAGCGCAGCATCCTAACCACTATGCACCGGCTCCACCCTCCAATCGTGACCTTGATAAAATCTGTAGATGCTCATGTCTGAGTGTTTTTCCATCGATCTGAACCAGTTCTAACTATCCAACAATGCCATCTTGTTGAACACTCTTAGTTATTGTCTCCACATTCAAAGCCTCATACTTCCCTCTGCTACTGGACCTCACGTTTTTTTTTTTTTTTTGTATTGTAGTAGATTTATATAGTGCTTTATCCATACTGAATATTATGCTCGAAGCGCTCTTTGGTGGTTTTTGTGCTCCGGGCACCTGTCACCACTGTGCGGCGCCAGTTATTGCGTTGTTCTATCCTTTGATGCTGAGCGCCAAGCAGGAAGCAACAACTACCTAATTTTAACGTCTTCGTGGCTGGGTTCGAAGTCCGACCTTCCGAAGGATAAAGCAGACGCACTACAGACTGAGCTAAATCCCCGTAGAGATGTAGAGAAAAAGGTGTTTATATAGATTTAGTATTTTTATACATCTAATTTCACTTTCCAAAACAGGGAATCAGAAAGGGCTGAGAGCTCAGATCGGTGTGGTTTTGCATGATTTTTTTTTTTTTTTTTTTTTTTGGTGAATAAATTCCACTGCAAAATGAATATGGACTGAATAGATGATATTTTTTTCCCATCTACTCTGCTGTGTGTGGCTGCAGTAGGACATGTGTTTAAAGAGATAGCATGTCCGTGAATGTAGCTTTGTCGGTTGATGTTATTTCATATTTATTTTTTTAAACTTTTTTGAATAAAAAGAATACGTTTAAAATATGAAAATATGACTATATGAGTGGTTGATCGATTTACAGTGATGTAACTATCACACCTTATTTTTATGATTTTCTCCCAGGATGAACCACTGTTCGTTAGAACGACTCGCCCTTATACTGCATATAACGAAATGTAACGTCTCCATATATTACAATCATTTAGATATGCTCTGGTCTTTGGGCAGAAGTGACTCAGTAGTTAAAGCTCTGGGTTACTGATCAGAAGGGCACAAGGTTCAAGACCCAGTACCACCAACTGCCACTGTTGAGAACTTGATCAAGGCCCTTAACCATCTCAGTTGTACAAATGAGATGGGGAGGGGAAAAAAACACCTAAGTCGCCTGAAAACAATTTGAGTAATTTTTAGAATGTTGAGATCAGACCAGATATTATTTGGGTGGTGGTCCAGTTTCAGCACACCAGTGACACCGAAACCTCCATGGCGATCTCTTTGTGCTGAGGTGCAAGGGTGGTGACAAATCGTTCATGGCAATAGAATGTCCAGTCTGTAATTCTATGAGGTGCGTCCATGTGTTCTGTGTAGATTGTAACCACTGGATGGCAGTCAAACCCTGGCAAAAAATTCTGGTTGTGAGCCGGATGAACCCGAACACAGGGTGGGTTTGTTGTTTGTTTTGTTTGCTGTTGAAGTTAATTTTTAGGAGAACATATTATAGAAATAGAAGTGGTAATGCATTTTAATTAATGAACAAAACAGCCTTGTTAGATTCAGAGTTCATTATTATTATTATTATTATTATTATTATTATTATTATTATTATAAAAAAAGTCAATACATGGCTGGATTATATTAGAGTACAGACCCAGGCTGCATGATAATGGGATCACAATATTGTAGGTATACACTTATGTCTTGAACATTTCAAGCCTTGACCAGAAAACTGAAGAGACGAACACAGAAGAAACGAGTTAAAGATAAACATGTTTTCCAGATGTGTGTGTGTGTGTTTGTGTCTGTGTCCTCGGCAGGCCTTTCATTTCATCCAGGGACCTTGGTGGAGACATAGCTTGAAAAGGTTCCCAATGAATGACATTACTTCATTCAAGCTTGTTTACATCTCGCCAACGCTCTAATACAACAAAACAGAGTCCGCCGATGACGTGTGTTCATCGTCAGTCGTGTCCAAGCATTTGTTATTTCGTTGTTGCGTTGTAATATGAAACAGGCAGTCAAAAAGTAAATGAGGGCTCTAATAGCGGAGCTCACATGCAAAGAGGACAAAGTCTGCTTTGTTTTCGTTTAAACCTGAGGGCGTACATCTTACTTATCCTGTTGGTAAGCGTTCCAAAGTGCACAAGTTCATAATCATCCTATGTGTTGGTGCTCGCTGAAGTGCTGGGGGGATTTTGTGTGTCTTCATTGGGAAGGGTTTCAGGCTTTTGTGCTGTTTGAGTGTACTGTTGTGGGTCGAGCATCCTTGTCACCTGTAGAACATTGCCAGTGCTGTCCGTGCCAGGACTGACTGCAATGCAGAGGTGCTCAGCTGCACCGAAACACTTTTGAACCCTCGGAATTGCACTGAAGGCCATCTGTCTTGACACAACTGAAAGCCGAAGAAGTGAAAACAAGGTTCTGTAAACAGTGCAGGAGAAGGCTCTTATCTCTGCTTGACCACAGACTTCCTTACCATTTTATCATTCTGGTTTTTATTCGGTCTTTGAGACTATAAGCTGTTGCAACAGTTCTGATCTCAATGACTTTTCAGGGTTTTGTTCTCGCCACAACACTACTTTTTACCCCCCCCCCCTTTAAATCTCTAGTTTATTCAAATGCATTGAAGATCTGTAGTAATTTTATGCTTTTCATTTGATTCTGGAAAGGTCCATCATTCAGAGTCCTGTGTTTTCACCTCTTTGATGAATCGCTTGCTTGAAAGACTTGAGAGAAGCAGGATGTGCACACGTGTATGCAGGTGAAAGGGAGAGCGATGAACTGGGCTTTGAATACCTTTTTATCTGTGCAGGGTGGGGTCCTTTTGAAACGAAGAACAGGAGCGAAGATCGAACAACAGGGAGCAGGACTACTATGTGCATGAAACAATGAGGGAGTTGGAAGGATCTCTTCCATGTACTGGCTGGAATGTAACCTGCGTATTAACGCTGTGCATTTCGAGGATTGAATTGGAAAAGTTTTAAATATACACCGTAACACTGCATCAGGATCACTGGAAAAGACCGAGGTAGAAATTCCAGCACGGTTTCTATTGGTCTGTGCACTGGGTCGCTCCCTCAGCTACAGCTACGTTACTCAAGTTCATCAATGATCTCAACTTAATGTGCGTAACTGGTGGTTAGTCATGTTTCTAATACTTCTGATATACTAAGTATTATACTTAGTATACTAAGTAAAGAATACTAAGACTTCTGATTATTACCAAAAATTCTCTTTTCGGGAGTAGGTGAGACTCAATGGTACAGGGGGTGATCACACTGGTGGCGCGAGTAGAAATTTGCGGCCGATTCTTTTAATTCTCAAATTTGTTGCACAACATTCGCGTCGTTGCATTTTGGTAGCCTGGTTTGTGAATTGGTCATGAAAGAATTCCTGATATGTTTGAAGTTTCTGTTAATGTCACAGAAAGAATGCATATAGTCTCAGACTCCTCTCAAGCAGTCTGCACATGCCGCTGGAAGGTCTCAAAGTTGACATTTTACTCACAAATTATTCGTTTTTTCGTTCACAAGGAAAACGTATTTGTTCTATTTTGGCACAATACGTATTTTATTTGCAATTTGTTTATACTGGTAAAGCGCGAATAAAAAAGGAAATAGTTTGAGAACAAAAAGCGAACAAACAACTGATACATCTGCAAATGAAGGTTGAGTACTAAACAAGTATTCAACGCGCACTTGCTCACTTGAAGGATCGGAAGACTGAATAAGCCGCGCTTTGTCTCACAAGCACCATACGTCACCTGCGACCAAGCCCCTACATTCGGTGGAGCGCCTCACAAATGAGAAAAATGTGATTTGCTCTGGATCGCGGTGGCTGACAAATGCTGTGAGTGAATAAGAATAACAAAACTGCAGTGGAGAAAGTTCTTCAGACGCCACAAACTACCAGTATTAGTACCTGGTTGTAAAACTTGCTGTCAGTTACTGACTGAAGACGTGTAGTGAGAAGTAGTTTGCTTTTTGCAGCATCATGACCGCATCGGCCCAAACTGCTCGCTTAACCATATTTAATTCCCCGAGGGTATGAGGGTCATGATGAACTCATGATTTCAGAATGTTCTTTGAATTCATGTGTTGCCCGGCTGGGCCATATAAAGCCTCCTTCTGCTGTGTGTTTTTGCTCATTGCCTTGTTGAGATGTCATCTCTCCAGATTCATGTTGTCGGCCTCTGAGTCAATTCTCTTCACTATGCCCCTGCACGTCACTCTATTCTTGTTTCCTTTGATGACGTGTAATGCAGAGAAGAAAGTGTTTCCTCTGGAACTGTCCTTTCTGTTTTCATGTCATCCCGCGACTGTTCATGTTCCTGCCAGCTCCTCTCTTATCTTGTTTATCATTACTGTCTGAAATCCTGAATCTTGCATCATACCAGAGATGCATAGTTTTTCTTCTGGGAAGTTTTCCACCTGTATATTAGTGAACGGGTTGTACAGACAGGATGTCCCTGGTGATATATATATTTTTTTCACGAGAATGTTACTGTAAGGCTTGCATCTTGTTTTTATTAATGTTGTCCGTGAGAAAATTAGGAACATCCTTCATCATGATTACTGCTTATGAAATCTTGGTAACATCATTCACCGTGATCTTATGTGGCGGCATGAACATCTCGAGCTTTGTTGATTTTGATCATTTTCACTTGTATCTCTCGTCTAATGCCGCAGAAAGTAATGGTTCTCAGTGCAGATTTCATCAAACCCTATGCTGTGAACTCCTTGAACCCTGGACCTTATGTAAAATTGCACACGTCACGTTGAGCTCTCCACGCCTCATCTCCCCTGCCGTCTTGTATTGTCTGTGCTTTATGAAGCATAACTACAAATGTAGTGGTAATGGGCCCCCCATGACTGGTGCCTCAGTGGTAGTTAAGGATGGCCCCTTATGCCCTGATTCGAAAATACTTTGCTAGAAATGTATGTGCTTTAAGGCTGATGGTAACCACCGCTAAGAAAATACATACAAACATGAGAGATAATTGGTGTCCGTGCTGAGGGTCTGACTTTGCGGTGGAATTTTGGAGATAGTCATGGACTGGGATCTGAAACGTATTCCTGCCCTCTAATCAGGCACAGTTTTTCCACTTAAATGACTCGGAAAGCATTTTGTCCTGATTACCATTCCTCTCACTGCCTGCTGAGTATTTTGCTTTCTAGGAATAATCTCTCACTCACTCGCACACTTAATCTTTCTCTCCACCCCTCCACTCCCTCCCTCTGCAGTACACACTTCTTTCCTGTACCACATAAAATTACAGGCTCCAGTTGACTGCATAGTTTTTTGCTCCTCACACCTTGGTCTGGAAACTGTTTCAATCACAGTATCAGGTACATGTTCCCATTCCAGACTTGCAATGTTGGATATCTAAATACATTTTTTTTTCACATTAGGTCAGTCTTCTGTTCCTCAAAGTGACTCATCACGCTGCCCAACAAAATATCTCCATTGAAACTGATGTGTGGTTTATTGTTACGTTCTCACAGGCTCCTTCTGTGACCCGAGATTGGTTTACTTCATGTTGAATTTATTTGAATCTTTGATTTTGGTGTGTCAGACAATAGTTAGCTATGCTCTATAGTAACCCAGTACAGGATCACTCGGTACTTTGTGCTTCAATTCATGCGGCTTCACCGCATCACGGTTTAAAAAAAAAAAATAATCGAATTAAAAAAAGGGAAATTAAAGAAGAATAGGGGAAAGTTAAGGAAAATGACACAAAAACAAGGCCAATTACGCAAAACACCCCTAAACAAACACAAAACAAAAAAACAACCTCAAATCTTCTGTCAAAACTACTTACATTGTTGCATCTGTGTGTGCACGAAGTGTGTCATCTTCTTCTCATGCAATGCCATCTGTATGTGTGTGTAACTGTATTTTATTTACATTTTATGTTATTTTTAAAATGTTTATTATGAGCATTTATAGCATTAATTATGTCTGTCTGTCTTCCTTTCGGCTTTTTCCCTTTTTTACTCGGGAGAGGCCACAGCGAATCATCTGATTTGTACGTTTGATTTGGCAGAGGTTTTTACATCGGATGCCCTTCCTGTCACAACCCTTTTAGCAAGGGACAGAAACACGCTGACGACTTTGCAGCTAGTCTTTACAAAAGTTAGCAATGGTTCTTTTACATGCCTCTCACCATAGACAGTGACAGACATGGCCCGCCTTTGATAACCCAGTTAGCTGCACGGGGGGCAGTGACAACCTTGTGGAGAGTGGGACTCGAACCCCGAACCTTTGGATCAGTGATCCAGCACCCTATACCGCGAGACCACCACTGCCCCCTATAGCATTAATTATGTATTTATTGATATTATACGTACATGTATATGTGTATATATGTATGTGTGTGTGTGTGTGTGTGTGTGTGTGTGTGTGTGTGGGGGGGGTGATCCTACTTCGCGGATTTTGATGGTCGCGTGGGGATCTCGGTCCCAATTAACCCCTGAAAGTGAGGGATCCCCTTATCTGAAATACTGAGTCAGACAGACGAAGCTGGGAAATCTTAGAAATGTTGACTTTGATAACTCATGCACAGGCAACTGTGAACATGAGTGTAAATATTTGTTTGTTTTTTTAGAAATGTTAAAAAACTGACATGCATTGTATTGTTAATCTCAGGAGTTCCCGTTTTTGGTACCTTATTAATTGGCATAATTTATTGAAAATCTGTGTATAGCTGTGTAAAAGAATTTTGATGAATAAGCCTGGATGTTTTTTAATAAATTAACTGATGCTTCACATCTCCTATAAATGTAATAATGCACCTGATCAATACTAACACAAGCTCAGTCTGTTTGCCTGGTGTAACCATAGACTGTATATGTGTGTGTGTGTGTGTGTGTGTGTGTGTGTGGGGGGGGGTGGGGGGTGGGGGGGTGGGGCAGTGGATCGTGTAGGAAAAGTGATGCCAGTGCAAGTCCCTTGTTCCTGCTGGCTGGTTAATACATTTTTTTCACTGCCCATCCCCGCATATTGTAAAGAATAAATAGTTAATTATCATTGTGTCTTTTCCTCTCTAGTGTCTCCAGTGTATTTTGTACAGTTGATTTTTCTTATGCTGATATGTTCATTTTTTTTGCTCCTTAACCCTGTAGAGTCCAGTCATGGAAAGCAGCATGGGAAAAATTCTAATTAGAATTTGTTGCACAATTATTAAGCAATTATTTTTATTCTACTTATAAATTAGAAAGGCATGGATACTCTTGACTGACAGAAATCCTGGAAGAGACAGACATCACTTCAAGCAGCAGCATCATGTACCTACATATTTTTGCTTTTCTGGCCACAGACATTAATACAAACCATTAGTTCTTAATATAAACATTAATTAGGCTTTTTTTTCTATTAAAATACATTACAATACAAATACATTAGCATAGAAGCAAGCATTCTTTATTTCAACATTACCGACCTCCAGCCATCCAACCATTAAAATTTGCACGCACACTACCAATAACATCATGATATATTTTTAAAAAATATTATTTTAATTATCAGACATTCCAAGTAATAAGTTTTTAACTCAATGTGCACTGTTGACTGCTGTGTTAAACTAGACAGCTGCTGTTCCTGAAGCCAAAAATGACCCTTTCTGTGAATTTCCGGTTCCTGTTCAAGTAAGACATGTCCCTCTTTGATGCATTAGTGTAAATGGAATGTCTCCAGAGGAAGCCCACAGCTTTCAGATGCTGTAATTTTAGATGCAACAAAGAGAAATTGAGATTTTGATCATGTTTAAAGGGGTGTGCTGATCTGTACATGCCCGAGCCGGAGACAGCGTGAAGCCTTGAGTTTAAAATTTGACAGCATGGTGAAGCAAAAAAAAAAAAAAAATCAGTATTATAGTGTTGAACACAGTCCCATATACACTCCGTGTGTGAAACTCATTCAGCACTGTTTTTGTTTCTTGTTTCCCAGAATGACAAAATTTGATGTGAGGAATTACCTGGAGAAGATTTACAACGTTCCTGTTGCTGCAGTGCGCACAAGGATTCAGTATTGTGAGTAGATTCCTGCTACATGCTACATCATCTCCTCCCTGCTTTCTTGATGGGGCCTGAATTTCATTAACCTGAAGGATATGCTGCTCCTGGACTCAAGAGTCCCATAACACAATGGGAAACACCTTTTTTTCCCCCAGCACTGTTTTGTTCATTTTATACGTTTCTATATAAAACAAAATGTTTAACAGTGTAAATAGTTCTCAGAACCGGTACCAGACTGTTTCAATTACATTTCCACTGTTTTAACAGTAATTATTAAAAAGAAAACTGTGACAAAAAGTAAGAACGGAAAGTATAAACTGTGTTTTTCTTGTAGCGATTTTTATTTATTTACATTTAATACATTGTTGTTTAAGACCATTCTTTTTCTTTATGACTTGTTTGGTGAATCTGTTCTTGTTAATATTAACAATTTATTTATAAATAATCAAAATAAAATTGGGAGAAACTTTTTTTTATTACATAGATATATTTATTGGTTTCCCCCAGGTGGTTTTAAATTACCAAATGAGCAATGAATTTTAAACTGGAACTTTTATTTACCAAATTAGTTCTTTCATCGCCCTTGCATGGCCGCTATCCAGGTCCCATAGAGTGATTTGAAAAGTGGGGGGATAATTGAAAATTTTGAGATTTTAGATTATTTGAAACACTAATCCCATTGCTTGGATTTGGAAAACGAGGCGTGTGCGATGTTCTGATCTTAGCCTTTCGTGCTTGATAACGTACCCAAGGACCAAGGCCTGACACGGGCGGGGCTTATATTCTTGTGTCGATGTTTGAAAACCATGTTTTGGTACATTCCCTAGAAGGCAGACACTATATTACTGCATGCTTGGTGCATAAGTATTTACGGTACACGATGTACATGTAGGTTATACTGGGCTTGTACAAAGTACGCATTTTAAACATTTTTGAGAGGTCAGTAGACATACTTAAAACATTTCTTTTGGTTGAGGAAAAAGTAGGGGGTCTTCAGCCCTCCTGGTTCCACGGACCCTGGCTATCGTAGCTACATCATATACATCTGTGCATGCATACTTGCCCGTCTGAAGCGTTGCCGTGCCCAGGACGTGTTGCCTGTACATATCTACACAGTGTATGTGCATACAATTGTCTGGCACGCAAGACTATTGGAAGTGATATTGTCAGCACGTGACTGCTCAAAACAACTGTTTGTTTTTGTTTCCATTTTTGCAAGTAAAGACTTCTGATTTGATTCTACATGCAGACATTCTCCATCCTGAGCAGATGGCAGCAGCATCAAAAGCTATCTGGCGGTACAATCACTTTTAATCTGATCCTCAGAGGTGAGACGAAAGGGTAGGCGTATGAAAGTACTTTTAGGCTCACCTCCTTTTTGAATACCGGGATCCCTCGCTACTTCGTGCTTCAGTGAATATTCATCGAATTAATAAATAAGGAAATTAAGGAAAATAGGGGGAAAGTTACAGAAAATGTCAAAAACAAGGCCAATTATGCAAAAAACCCTAAACAAACCAAAATATCCCATCAAAACTGGATACATTGTTGCATCTGCGCTCATGCGTGCTCGTGCGTATGTATGTATGTATGTGTGTCATGCAAAACCATCTGTATGTGTGTGTGTACAGGCGCTCCCCAGTTTACAAACGAGTTAGGTTCTGGACAGCCGTTCTTAGATGAATTTGTTTGTAAGTCATTACAGGGCATTCTTTAGAGGAGAACGTATGTTTAAACCTTGTATAAGTAACCTATACGAGTTTGTACTATACACAATCTCTCTCTCTCTCTCTCTCTCTCTCTCCCTCCCTCTCCATAATCATCTGTACATTATCAAACTCCTGGAAATTTAGTGGCCGTGGGGATCTCGGTCCCCATTAACCGCGAAGAGTGAGGGATCCCTGTATCTTTATTTTACCTTTTGTTGTATTCTTGTTCTATTTTGTTGTTAAAGAAAAAAGTAAAATACCAGTTCTTTAAACGATTCCCCCACTCCTGTCTTGGGTTAACACAATTACAATCCAACAAACAAGGAATTAAAATAGAACGGAATTACTGTAAACAATTTATTTGTTATTTATAAAAATGGTGAAAACCGTGCTTCATTTATAGAGGAATTTTTATAGAAAGGAAATAAAATAAACGGCGCTATTATCTTTTGTTTGTTCTATTAGTTGAACAAGTCTCTGTGTCATAAAATGTCTTTGGCTTATACTCGTTTCAAATCTAAGTTTCTTCCCTGTTTTCATACTGACATCACAACGCGGCAGAGTAAAACATCTTGGCTTTAAGTGACTTATGCTGTATATTAGCTTTAATCTCAGTATGGATGTACTAGTTTTTACTAGTAACTTGTGTTGCTAACAAACCTGGATCTGCTTTCCACATTGTCCTTTGATTGTGAGGTCAATGATGATTGCATTCTGAGTGACGAATTAGTGCTTGTGTCGAAATTATGTGTCGGGTTAAGATCTGGTGATTGATTTGACATCTCCCCAGTTCTTTGTTGTGCTGGAGATGTGTTTCGGGTCATTGTTTTCTCAGGTTCCTCCCAATCAGATGAGAGCGATTGAAGGTTTCTGTAGTCTGGTGAATTCACTCTGCTGCCAGAATCATGAGTGACATCACTCACTCGCACACTTAAAAAATTATATGTTTATATTTGTGGACATTCTAAACTATTCTGTTATTGTCTATTTTTTATTCTATCGAGGAGTCTGATATATCTATGTCTATGGTTGTTCAAGGGCACTGACAGATATTTTTCTCTGTTCTCAGTTTCCAAATGGTGTTTCTCCTATAGAAAGCTCTCTGGTCTACAAATCTAATCTTTACAGACAAAACTCATAGCTCAAAACCAAGAGAAGACATTCAGAGCTAGTAATGGTTTCAACAATCAAAGTAACAAATTACATGTTCCAGTATTTGATCATTTGCAAAATTTGTGTACCATTATATGCATCTAGATATAAATCCTAAAATTCTGATTTGTTGTCTCATATTAATCATGTGATCTCAGACCCAAATCCGTTTAGTGTATTGCAGAAGCACAGAATTGGTCCTGCTGTGCCAGTACATTCAAAAGGGAATGCATATGTTTCTTTCCCACGTTCCTTAGCTACATAAAAAGTTAATCTATTTTAAAATCTGTGAATTACTCTGCATTTAGAATGTTGTGTTGGATTGTCTTTTTTTATTCAGTTTGAAGTGTAGCAGTATAAAATGCAGTATAGAAACAGTAATAGTAATAATAAAAACTGATTAAAGCTGAACATTCAAGTATTCTATCTATCTATCTATCTATCTATCTATCTATCTATCTATCTATACACGTTGTATTTTCCACCTTTTTTTCGTACTTTGGCTGAAGGTGCGACTTATACTCCAGAGCGACTTATATGTGAAATTATTACATATAATTCTGCTCATCATAATAATAACAAACGTAATTTCACATGTTTGTTATTTTTACACTCACAACCACAAGAGGGTACGCTTGGCTTGGGTACCAGTACCTGCTCATCTACCATTGGAGTGAACAAGAAACTTGAGGGACTGAAGAAAAGCGGAGATTACTATTACTGCAATGAAGAAAACAAAAACAAAATCTAATCGCGGGCTAAAAGCTAGATGGCCTCAGCTAGAGGAATGAGCTCGCACATGGGGGCTTGAGCAATGTGATGCAGGGAGAGGCTTGGAAACAGTGCAGTTGCGTCTCCATGTCCAGGAAGTTGTCAAGGAGATGAATATAAATGACTTTGCGTGAGGACTTTCTTGGTGTTACCGCTTCATGCAATGCAGCCGCCTCTATCAGAGCGAGGACCCCAACGTCACATAAATTGCCAGCAGATTTCCAAGCTAGGGTACACAGTTTCCATGAGTTTGCGACTTATAGTCCAGTGCGACTTATATATGATTTTTTTTTTCTTCTTTTTTATGCATTTTTTGGCCAATGCGACTCATACTCGGGAGCAACGTATAGTCCGGAAAAGTGTGTGTGTGTGTGTGTGTGTGTAAGAATGCATGTGTATGTATATGTGTATTATTTATTTATTTATTTTTCCCTGCCTAAACTGATTAGTGTAATGTATCATACAGCCCTTGAGGTGTCATGTTACCAAAAATAGATTCCCAATAACAGCAGCTGAGGTGTGGGGCTGAGTAGCAAAAATCAGCGACATCAAGCATTAAGTACAACTCCTCCCCCCTACACACATACACCAATAAGAAAACAAAATATTCACCATCATCCCTACAGGAACTTATCTTTACATCTGCTACTCCAGCATTCTGGCTGTCAGCTGTCCTGGGATGCCCTGTTGAACACAGCAGCCAATGACTTACACAGCTGTTTGTTTGTTTGTTTAATGGCAGCGTTTGAACAGAGGGGGTGGAAGCAAAAGGCTTTGCTGTATGCAAGATTTTATGGACAGGGAAATGATGCTGATTACAAGATTTATCATCCCAGAAAATTGCAACAAGACTGATTTGGTGAATACAAGAGGGAATCACTTTTACGAGAGCCCTGTTGGGTTTTCGCCACCGGGAGTCCCATTTTCCTGTGAGCAGCTCATTGTGTTAATGTTGTGGGGAGCCAGCATGCAGGCTGCTGCTTTTTTACGAGTGCCACATAAAACACCCAAAAAAAAAGTGAAACGGCAATTAAAAAGGGGAGGGGAGGGGGACAAAATCGCCACAACAACAAAGGTGAAGTGATCCATTTCTGCGTCAGACCAGGTATCCCAGACTGCGTCATGGGTTCCACTCCATTGGCGGTGTAAAGGATGCATGAGTGGGCTGAAGGGTTGAGCCTGCGCCCCAGCGCTCAAGGGATCCTTTCTTCCCTCCCTGAGTGTGCTGGGGTATTTTGGAAGCAGTTGTCCTGGTTACCCCTCTGTCGTGGGATTTGTAATGTTGGAGTAGCCAAACCACAATCCCAAAAGGAGAATATGTATTTGTTGAATGGGGTATAGTGTGTGTACGGTGGAATTCTGATGGAGTAGAGCACAGTGTGTTGGTACACATTAACAGCAGAATGTCTCCTCTCTCTCGCTCTCTCTCTGTTTGTCTGTCTGTCTGTCTGTCTCTCTGTCTCTCTCTTTATGTTTATGGATGTGAACCAACTGACCTCAAGGTCTAAACCATTTTCTTTTACATCTACTGAATTATCACTCATTATCTCACAGAGGCTGTTCATGAATCTACTCTGATCACATGTCGCTGTGATACTCTCCTTGTATAACCAGGTTCTATCGGGATCATTTTCTTGGGTTTTGGTTTAAAATGATGTCATTTAAAAAAAAAAAAAAAAATGTTCCTATCTTGAAAGCCTTGCAGCAGTTGAGAAATTGGAAAGGTTTTTTTCCCCCTCACGTTTTAGGTAAATTGTCCAGTTTTTAAAAATGACATCATGCCCATCTGGTATTAGGTCAACATGCTGTTTACAGTCAGTGAACCTTAATTTGTGTTGTAGGCAAATCCCACCCTCTTGTCTGTAAAAAGATTTTTTTGTTTTGTAGAAAGCAGGATGATTACTGACTATTGTGGGACCATGCAAGAGCATGTATTCTACATAATCGGACTCGGGAAGGGGGGGGGGGTTATATACACCCCCTAAATGGCCAAGTCCAACCTTAAACTATTTATTTATTGATGTGTTTTTGTTATTTTTGTGAGACCTTAGGCAGCAGTTGATATTTGACTTTTTTTTTTTTTTTTAGCAACATGAAACAAAACGGGGGGGCAGTGGTGGTCTAGTGGTATAAGGCCCCGGATCACTGATCCAAAGGTTGGGGGTTCGAGTCCCACTCTTCACAAGGTTGTCACTGTCCCCCCCAGTGCAGCTAACTGGGTTATCAAAGGCCAGTTGATTAGGAAGCTGTCAGCGTGTTTCTGCCCTGCGATGGCCTGGCGAGCTGTCCAGGGTGTACTCTGCCCTTGCCCTGAGCTGGCTGGGATGGGCACCAGCCTCCCCGTGACCCTAATTAGGATGAAGCGGTTACAGAAAATGAACTGATGAATGAAACAAAGGAGTTAAGCATTTTCCAGTGAGACTCGTGAAAGTAAAGTATTGGAGACTTTGAATCATTTGAGTTTGATCTGTTGGAGCTGAGGATACAGTGAAGACATGGAGGAAAAGTGGAGGAGGAAAGTGCTGCTACTAGAGATGAAGTGAGGGATAATTCTTATTGGAGCTGCTATTAAGAGAAGAATTGAAAAAAAAAAAAAAACTTATTGTTGAACACCACTAAAGATCACATGCTAAATATTGATTGATTCATTTTTCTGAATCACTTTATCCTGGTGCCTACCTCCGCTGACTCTGGACAAAGGCAGTCTGCACCTTGTACAGCTTGCCAGACCATTGTAGAGTTACAAACACACCTAGCAGCAATTTTGAACCACCAATCAGCATACTGTGCATGTTTTTGGACTATGGGAGGAAACCGGAGTACCCAGAGAAAACCACATAAGCACGGGGAAAACATACAGATTCCATACAGAAATGGCCGAGCTTGGGAATTGAGCCCGGGACCTTCTTAATGTGAGGTGGATGTGCTGATCAGTACGTAACCGTGATGTCCGTGTTAAATTAGTAATATTAATATGCCTATGCTAAGAAGGAGTGTTTTGTCTGAGAGACGTGGGTTAGTATTTCCTGGTTTTAGTTACAGCCCATCTGAAAACCATCCTTAACAACTGTTATACATTGTTCAGTTTTTTTTTTAAGAGACTCATCGGATGCGGTTGATTAGGAAGTGGGCACTTATTAGTACAACCATGTTGTCATCCTCATTTGCTAGCAATGAGTAGGTGACTAACACGTTAATCAGCTTTGTCTCTGTTTCAGGTACAAACAAGAAGAGGAACCACTTAAACCAGCGAGTAAAACGGCCAGATTACAAAGTGGCATACGTTCAGTTGGTGAGTCTGATCCCATGGGGAGGGTAAAAAGCCTATAATTGTTTGGGGAACAGTTTGTATCTTGAGATACTTGAGGTCCTAACTGACCACCTCGATGCTCACGGTCATGAATGTTACATGGTTTAAGCTGGTGGGAGTCTATTATAAAACAACCTCCAACAGTGTCCCAGTCATCTGTTCATGAGAATGTTTTATTAAGTTGGCATTATGAGCTTTCGAGGGCTTGTTTCTGCCTAGGTTTCTGTAGAGAGCCCTGAGGCAAAGGTGGTCTTTAATATGAAGGCCTCATCTTGCTGTGGTCTGCTCCCAGCATCCCTGTGCTGTTTGTTTACCGCCTTTCTCACATACTTGGCCCTTCTCTTTTAAGAGAGAAGCCAGATTCTCACTTTGGCTAAAGGGGGCAAGAGGTCGTCTTTGGTTACGTGCAAGGCCTGTCGCAGGAAGTATAGTATAAAGTTCCAGGCAAAGTATGGTTATTATCGCAGGCAGCTCAGAGTTTTGTTGCTGTGGGCACCAGAATGTTAATGTTGGTCTTGGTCCAGAGGCAGCGCCAGCTGCAGGGTTCACACCTGCACTTGGGGTGAATCCAGGGCCATTGTTGGAACCTGGCGTTTTAAGTTCACCGCTTTGAAAGGGAGGAAAATATCTTCGGTGATCTTCTCTGATCTCCCTATAAAAGGTGTTTTGTTTTCAGACGTTTTAAAGTTGTCAGAGAGGTATCAGATTGTTTATACTTCCTTTTAAGCCTCAATCTGAAGATGAATAAATAATTAAAGTTGTTAAAACACAGCCTTCTGTAATGGGATCAGCATATATCAATATTTTAAAGGAGAACTTCCGCTTTTCAAAAGCTGAGCCACTTCCTTTTGCTGCCTTTGTGCAGTCAATTTAATCTTCTGTCAAATCCAGCTTGAAGTTGCCTGCATTGTTACTTCTGTACTGCGTAACTGCAACAAATACACACTTGGAAGGTTTTAAAAATCAATGCTAATGATATTAATTCTCACACAAAACTCATTTGGGTTTGAATCAGAGACTTGAAAAGCTTGAGCTCCACGTAGGTGACAGGCACAGATATGAAAACGAATTTCAATTTTTTTTTTTGTTTTTTTTTTTTTTTGTTTTTTGATCTGGTGGGTTTGCAGAGAGAAAAACACAGTACGAGAAGAAAACTTCTTTCCTTTCACTGGTGGGTAAAAAAAACAAGATTGTTCCTAATTGACACCACATGTGGGGGAGTGTTTTGTGGTCTGATACCCACAGTGGTTCCCCCATTTAACTCCTCCTCATACACTCTCCATGAGCTAATATTCCAGCTCTATTTCCCTTTCTATCCCCCCGTTTTACAAACTCCAGGATTTTAGTGAGGCACAGGGTTCCAGCTAAGGGAGGTAGAGGGTGGTGAATGGGGTTGACGGGTGAAACTGAGGAGATGACTGAGTGCATAGTGTTGCCGTGCCAATAACACGGAGGTCCAGAGATGGGGCAGGGAGGTCTTGAGTGAAGAAAAAGAGAATATCTCGGTTTTTCAGGAACTGTGCAAGTCTGTCATTGGGCAGTGAGAAAAATCCTGACAAACATGAGTGCTGTTTTCAAAATGCATATTTTTTGAATAAATGTTTATCGTGCTGTGATCTTTTGACAGTTTAGCTGTTTCTTATAAATGTGGTAGTGGTTGAGAAATTGGAAAACATTTTTTTTTTCTTTTCTTTTCTTTTTTTTTTAGGTTTTCCCCTCCATGTTTTCACAACCTAGCATAATGTCAAAATATTACTATAACCCCAGCAATTAAACAGAACTTGTTTTGTCATATCTGTGATTTGTTTATTTGCTACAAAAGTAAAAAGGAAAGCTGAGTGAACGTTCGTCTAGCAGGACATACACACAGGAAGAGATTCGCCTGTTGCCCTTTTGCTTTCCCGCTGAAAGTTTGTCGCAAGGACTAGTCATGCATAAAGCAATTCGTTCACCGCCCCAGACATTCTAGAGCATTGTTGCCTAGGTAACTCTCTAGCATATTTCCCACCCCCAAATGTTTGTCTGAAGCCAGTAGTAGCTGGCTAGTTCATGTCAAGGCCATAAATATTATCGTGAGTATGGATATGAACATTGCTCCGCTCCAACAGTGACAATTCACCCATGTTTCATTTCACTTCACAGATAGAGCAGTTTATGGAGTTCAGTCATAACTTATTCTCATTTCTTTGTGCGAGCAGATTTTCAGCTGTCTAGTTAACTGTAGAGATATTTATTGAGCAGATTGACTGGCTGTGAAATTTGTCTGGAAAGTTCGGAACCCACCAGACAACTTGGCAGGAATTTTTAGAAGTCAAATGTGAGGATGTTTTCTTATGGTAAAGGTTTTGTTGAAATCATCTTTCAGTCAACAGTTTCTTTTTTGCTCCCATTCTTTGTTTTGCCTGCAAATTTAACTCCATATCCGTGCACTTTGTCTCATCCCTTCATGTCGCTGGCTTTTAGGTACTGAAATACCGTGATCCCTCGCTACGTCGAGCTTCAGTTTCTGTGGCTTCAGGCATCGTGGGTTTTTCAAAAATATTCATTGAAAAATAAAGAAATTGAAAAAAAATAATAGGGAAAAAGTTAAGGAAAATGCCACAAAACAATTATGCAAAAAACCCCCAAACAAACAAAAACAAAAAACAACCCAAAACCCCCAACAAAACTACTTACATTTTTACCTGTATGTGTGTGTATTTATATTTTATTTACATCGTATGCATTATTTTTGAATGTTTAATTGTTCTTACAGATGCTGCCCTCTTCTTCTTTTTCTTTCGGCTGTTCCCTTCAGGGGTCGCCACAGCAAATGATCTGCCTCCATCTCTCCCTATCCTCTGCATCTTCTACTCTTACTCCAACGACCTTCATGTCCGCCTTCAACACATCCATAAATCTTCTCTTTGGTCTTCCTCTGGGCCTTCTGCCTGGTAGTTCCAACCTCAGCATCTTACTACCAATATGCTCACTATCCCTCCTCTGTACATGTCCAAACCATCTCAATCTAGCCTCTCTGACTTTGTCTCCAAAACATCTTAAAAAATGCAAATTACAGATGCTGCCCGACTTACGTTTTAGTTTGGTTCCGGATGGCCAAACGTAAGGTGAAAAAAAAACGTAAATTGTTACTGTATGTTCCAGTGATGTACGATGTTCATACTGTACGATACATACATAAATACCATTACCATAACTCATAAAACACCTCTAAATCAATTATAATAAACATAACATTGTAAAATAATATCAAATATATTAAATAATATCAACATTAATTTCAAATAAATTAAATTCAAGCAAAATAATGTCAAATAGATAAATTTTAATCAAATTCACTCACCAAATATCAAATACAGTATCAAATATAAACATTCTCTATGATGTGATCTTAATGCTTGTAAATGGTTCCGATGGTCGACGGAGCCATTTGTAAGAAACGTGCAACATTTCACATGGTTTTCACCGGCATCAATTTTCTTGATAATAGCCATCTTTATTTCTAACGAGATGGCTTGCCACTTTTTCTGATTACCACTATCACTAGTAGGCTTTCAGTCTGTCGTTTGTAAACAATGGACGCAACATCATTACGTCATTACGTCGGTGTACTACATAGGTACGTCCCGTACTACACAGAGCATGCTAAACGCAAAATTTGACAATTAAAAAAAAAAAATAAACGTAAAATCGAAAAATACATAAAACGAATGAACGTAAGTTGGGGAGCGTCTGTATAAGCATTTATAGCATTGAATATGTATTTATTGATATTATATACACATATACATGTACGTATACGTCAGTCAGGGTGGTCGATCCTACTTCGTGGAAATCGGCGGTCGCGGGAGGGTCTTGGCCCCCATTAACCCCGGAAAGTGTGGGATATCTGTATTTTGTTTGTCGCGACATCACTGCGAATCAATTCCTGTGTATGTACTAGGAGGCTGGTAAATATTGACTCCATATTTTTTGGCAGGGGATGTGTTTTATAGCTGCTATAAATAGTAATAATTTTAAAACTGCAGAATTAGGAATGCGGATATAACATAACAAATCTCCACCAAACTAATTTGACCACTGCATTCTTAAGAGCAACTGCTGATGTTTGCATTAAAGCTTTTGATTCTGGGGACAGATTGTTGATACTTGAATTTGACAACCAAACAAATATGCACCGCCTTTTCAGAAGTTCTGCACATAAGTTCATGGATTACCAAGGCGACAACAGAGTCATTTCCTCTTCCGCCAATCAACAACAGGGCATGCTTGTGCGATACATAAACAAAAATGTCCCCTGATGCTGATTAGCTGGGAATGAGTTGTGTGGCTCACTTTGAGGCACTATGCTCACTTCGTATCTTTGGAGACAAGGCTGGGTACGAACACCACGTTGCTATTCTTTTTCTTTCCTTATAGTGTGTAATCCCACACACAGAATGGACAGCTAGCAGACCATGAGGAGTTGTTCATTGAGAGTTTTGGCTACGACATGCATCTGGCATGTCTCGCTAGTATTTTTAGTTTCTCTTGATGTGTTTAACTACGAGATAACTGTTACTTAAATAAAAGATTATATAACAGTTTTATCATTAAAAGTATACAGTTGAGGATGAGTAATGACCGAGAATTGCTCTATTCGGTGTTACCTAGAAGAGGAGGCATTCTGTTTAGTGTCTGGTTTCTCTCAACGCTTTTCCCTCATTTTGCCCCAGGGAGTTTGTACTTGCCACCGTTGCCTCTGACGTGCCCATTATTAATCCACAATTTCTGTAAAGCTTGATTATGGGTATGTCCATTGTTAAAATCACCATATAAATAAAAATATAGTATAATGAACCAAAAATTAAAATTTCTGCCAAACAATTATTTTACTTTTTTTTTTTTTTTTTTTTTTTTGATATTACCGAAAACCTACACATTCATAATTCTGCAAGTGCTATCTGCCATTTGTGTATGGAAATGTATCAATTGTTTTAGTAAATTTTGCTGATTGTTAAATGTACTTGTCCATTCGGGAAATAAATAACATGGAATAACCAGGCACAGAGTCTCAAGCACGTGAGCCAGTAAATGTGTCCATATCTCAATTATCAGTTGATATATGCATGACTTTAATGACATTTTAGTAACCAATGATATGAATAATAATTAAAAAATTAATTATTCATCTTGATCCTCTTTAAACAACCTTATGCCTGGCAGAATAAAAAGAATAATTGGAAGCTAAAATTCATAATGTACAGTAAAACCAAACCATTTACTTAAGAATGCTGTGTCTTGACTAGCAAACCCCTCACCCCATCCTCATCTGTTTCCTTCTTTTAATTGTTCTTGAATATTTTTGTCGTCCCAGATGTTAATTAGTGCAAGTGTCTCCTTTTTTTTTTTTTTTTTGTAAACCACATACCGAAAGAGAATGAGTAAACATCGACATCAAACTATCCCACCCGCGTGGTTTTATCACACAGACTGTTCCAAAAACAACGTGCTGAGCATGCTTTGAAAACATTCTGGGCTTAACTATGTTCATATGGAAGTTTCATAAATAGTTTCTCTCCTACTGTCAGTAATTTTTTACACTTGTATAATTATTGTGCATAATATAGTGAATTATTACTTAATTAACCAACATGGTGTATATTTCCCTTTTGAAGAGAAGTCAGTGGAATTGGGGATTAATTTATCAAATTAACCCCTTTAAATCTAAACTGAAAATGCTGAAGGCTAAAATACTTGTAATTATTATTTCAAGTAAATTTAAAAACTGTCAGAATTGACCTTTTTTTTTTTTTTGTTACACATGAGTGTAATGATCCGGGATTCCACGGTGTAGCTATAGACAAACTGACCCGTGCCACGTATTGTTGTCCTGCTGGAGTCTTATTGTGCCTGCTAGTATTTGGCAGTAGCCATCAGCTGTTGCCGCTGCTAATTGCCGGTTGTTTGTCAGAGATCTCATGGCCTTGTCTCCAGAAAGCAGAGTTTTTATTGGGGGAGTGTCTCAGTCTGGCACAGCTGGTAACCAGGCTACCTTTCGGATCAGATCACGATGTTCTACCTGGGTTTGGAGCAAACCCTGCTCAATTGTATGAGAACAAAACAGTATGAAACTCAATCTGGATCAGGAACACTGTTATTTTCCTATTCAAATAGTTTACTTCTTCTTAGACTGTCCTCCTTGACCCAAAACAAATTAGCACCCTTTGAGTGTTTACTGAAAAAAGGATGTTTGGTGTTAAAATCGTAATCCTATCGACACTAGGTGGCAATATTTTGCCTTGCTAATTCTGATGCATCACTGGACCCCTGGACCGCTCCAATCCGGATTCTTTATGATTAAGTGTACAGTCAGCTTTAGGTTTCTGAAAAAAAAGTAAAAGCGTGAGGGTGATTTTTACCTCCGTTTCTAAGACGAATGGTCGGAAAACCTCCCCTCGTTCGATTGAATTCTGAATCTAAACTCTCCTCTGTCCTATTTGCTCAAACAAGAGACTTCTCTCAGACTCTGAGAAATTTTATTCACCGAAACCATCTCATCTGTACCTTGTTTCTGCTCACAATTTCACACAGTTCATATTTTTCTAAATAGAAAGACCTGTTGGATTCAAGGCTTGCCTTGTGGAGGTGCTCAAATTGTACTCTCTGTAAAGGATTTCCAGTTGATGGCAGTTGCGTTTTTAAACCATAGAAAGCGTTTTATATTTAAAAAAAAAAACAAGCAACAGGTAATCATCAGAAAGATAAATTTTGGATATTGATTTTGAAATATGTAATAGCACAGAATTTCTAGCAAGATTTTTCAATTTGACGACAACCGAGTTTTATAAGAGGTGAAAGATGGGAAGAGAGAGTGCAGCATAAATAATGAAAGTTGAGGTCTCTGGCATCCTGTTTGAAGTCAGCTCACACATGCAGATCTTCAGCAGGGAGCCACTGCACGACAGCTTCTGTAAGAGTCAGAAGGCACATACATAAAAACATACTAAGCCTATCACCCCCTCTTTTAGATGCCTTGTGCTGCTCAGCTTGACCGTTTCCTGTAGATCTCTTTCATTTGGATATTACTGTAAACATTTTTGGTAATAATAAAAGTCCTTTCATTATTCTTGACCTTTCCGTGCTCTATCGCTATTCTGATCTCTGTCTCAACATGGAGGCACCACCCAGCTTTATTTTGGCCTCATTTTCAGAATAAATTTCTTCAGATACTGGCACTGGTCTTCCTGTTATGCTGCCAACTCCCCAGTTTTTTTTTTTTGCTACTTGACCTTTTTCCAATCTTGTTTAAAATATACACAAAAGATAATGTGAAAATGGAGGAAGAGGTCCAGACATCATGGGTTTTTTTTCTTTTCTTTTTTTCTGGATTTTCAACATTATTGGGTTTATCTTTTGGGACTGTTGACAGGGCCAATATCCTGGTGGCCCAAAAATTCTCCCAGACTCCGACAAGCCTGAGCAAGTAGACAAGTATCGCTGTTGTCAGGCAGGACACCATGGAAGGAGTGACTCAGTGACTTAAAAAATGACAAGGCTGATTTCTGATACCAGGCTAAAAGTACCACCACTTCCACCCCTCCCTTAAGCTGGCTCCTTGGCTTGACTGTATTTATTTAACAAGCTGGACACTGTGCCAGATGATTGTCTAGAACAACACAGCAGGAAAAGCAGGCTCACAATCGCAGTGGAAATACGCTTCTGTTTTGCAGTAATGGGTGCAATGTCTGGCTTATGGCTTGACTCAGTGAGGAAACATAATACGTTTTGTTTCATTTTCCCCTAGCACTATTTTCATTTGGCATTTAGGTTTCATTAGAATGGTTACGGGAACAAAGACACTAAAGCCTTCTCTCCAGCTTGGTTTCTTGTGAGGCAGCTGCTTCTTGGCATAGGGAGTGCCAAGCATGAATCATGTTCTCGACTGCTCTGGGCAGTTGGTTTTGACAGCTGGGTCACTCTACTCATGTTTAGAGGAAGTGTGTTTTGTACAAAAGCTGGCTCTCTGTTGCTCAATGAGGAGGGCTGTAGGGTCGGCAGGCGGACACACAGCTTGGCTCAGGTCCAGATGGATCAAAGAAGATCCCTGGTCGTTTCAGAGCTCAGTAATATGCTTTCGTGTCCATGCTGTTTTCCCTGGAAGAGAACCACAGTTCACAACCATATACCACATTTGGTCAACTTTACTAGTAAGAGTAATAATCTGTGTGTTTTTTATTATTATTTTTTCCTCTGGCCAACAGCGTAAGACCTTGGTGTAAATTAAACAGACATACCGCTCTTTTATTTAATTTGAGCCTCTTAAATAATTTTTCAGATGACTTCCATTAGGCCGGGTCTTATAGGCTACAAAATTGAACTGGAGGCTCACACTGAACACTGATTTATGTTGCATGTACATATCCCCCATTCAAAACACAAGCATGCTTATAAATCATGGAATTTAGCCCACAGGATTGTCACGGTTTTGAAATGGTGATCCAAGTTTTAGGTTGATGAGAGAAGGTCACATGCTGGGTAAGAACATCTTTCTCTGGACTTGTGGTCAAGTTTGTTTCTTTATTTGTTTATTAACCTGTGCCTTTGCTGCTTATGAAAAATGCCATTTGGTTATTTCCCTATGCAGCTTTGTTTAGAACAACAGCAACAACAACAAAACCATAGCCTGACAATTTGCATTAGAGAGACTGACACATTTTGGGTAAGATTCATTACAGGAATCCATGCTCCATATGCACATACATGCACAGCAGTCAAGTAAAGGTCGTTGAGGTGGCTGAAATGAAGAAGTATCCTTTGAAAATCTCAGGTGTTGCTTAAAATAAATAGGTTGTACATATATGTGTACATGTAAGGGGGTGTTAAGCTGGTTCTGCCACACAACACTATTCCAGCCAATCAGCAAAGAGGAACATTTGTGCTTGTGCAAAGCCAAACTGCCTCCTGTGACTGCCTGGCTGAAGGGAAGATTGAGGTGGTGGTGGTGTTGCTTGTGTCCACTGCTTTGACAATGCGCTTGAATTCATTTATTGTACGGACACTCCCCGCCTTTACGTACATTCGTTTTACGTATTTTTCAATTTTTCGTTTAAAAAAAAGTAACATTTTGAGTTTAGCGTGTTCTCTGTAGTATGAGACGTACCTACGTAGTACACTGACGTAATACGCTACTTCTGCATGACGCTGCGTCCATTGTTTACAAACGACAGACTGAATGTGCCCTACTTCTTCCCAGTTCACCGCGTGTTACCCTTGTGTTAAGATGTCGTCTCTGTGATCTTTGTGTTTACACTGCTTTGCAGACTTTTGTAACCCTAAGCAAATATGGTTGGTCAGAAGCGTAAGCCTACTAGTGATAGTGGTAATCAGAAAAAGCGGCAAGCCATCTCGTTAGAAGCAAAGATGGCTATTATCAAGAAAATCGATGCGGGTGAAAAGCATGTGAATGTTGCACGTTTCTTTCAAATGGCTCTGTCGACCATCGGAACCATTTACAAGTAGAAAGATCGCATCATCGAGAATGTTAAAGGTTATATTTGATACTGTACAGACGCTCCCTGACTTGCGTTCATCCGTTTTACTTTTTTTCGATTTATGTTTTTTGTTTTTTTTCCCAAAAAAAAGTCACATTTTTAGTGTAGACGTACCTACATGGTACGCTGGTGCAATGACGTAATAACGCTGCATCCATTGTTTACAAATGACCGACTGAACGTGCCCCCCTTCTTCCCAGTTCAGTTATATATATCAGTTATATAGCATGTTACTCTTGTGTTAAGACGTCGTCTCTGTGATCTTTGTGTTTACACTGTTTTGCGGACTTTTGTAACCCAAAGCAAATATGGTTGGACAGAAGCGTAAGCCTACTAGCATGGGTGCAAGTCTCACCCACAGAGATGAATTAACTATCTGCTCGGATTGGCGCAATCTACCATGCATACTCAGTTAAGAGAGAACTCTGCTCTGCTGGTGATTCACATCAGTGCAGGCTGAGTACTAAACAAGTTCAACGAAACCCTTGCTCACTTGAAAGACTGGAAGTCCATGTAACCCATGCTTTGTTTCAAGCAAGTAAACTACTTTCAGCAAGTTCACTACTTTCGGTATTGAGCGCCTCACTTATTGTAAGCGTTGATTGGCTGTTTTAAGCTTCATGTAAAGTGAGTCGGCTCAGCTTCATGTCATGTGACCATCCGTCGACCATCGGAACCATTTACAAGCAGAAAGATCGCATCATAGAGAATATTAAAGGTTATATTTGATACTGTATAGACGCTCCCCGACTTGCATTCATCCGTTTTACGTTTTTTCGATTTATGTTTTTTGTTTTTTTGTATTTGATGAGTGAATTTGATTAAAATTTGTCTATTTGAAATTATTTTGCTTGAATTTAATTTATTTGAAATTAATGTTGATATTATTTGATATGTTTGATATTATTTTACAATGTTATGTTTATAATAATTGATTTAAGCGTGTTTTATGAGATATGGTAATGGTATTTATAGATGTATAGTACAGTATGTGCGTCACACGTCATACGTCACTGTAACAACTTACGTTCACTTTCAGCTTACATTCGGCCGTCCGGAACCAATTAAAAACGTAAGTCGGGGAGCGTCTGTATTTGATATTTGCTGAGTGAATTTGAAATTATTTTTCTTGAATGTAATTTATTTGAAATTAATGTTGATATTATTTGATATTATTTTACAATGTTATGTTTATAATAATTGATTTAGGGGTGTTTTATGAGATACGGTAATGGTATTTATGGATGTATAGTACATTATGAACGTCATACGTCACTGGAACTTAGAGGAACAACTTATGTTTTTTTTCACCTTACGTTTGTTTGGCCATCCGGAACCTAACTAAAACGTAAGTCGGGGAGCGTCTGTATTTTCAAGGCACTTTCGTCTCATGCAGTGGAGTTTCTAACGGAGCAGTTTGACAATTATATTCATATCAGCAATCTTGCTCCAGAAGCGCTAGCTCCCACTTTTAGGGCAACACACTACATATCAATTGGGTAATTTTATTAAAACAGTGGATGCCATAATTGTCTTTGCCAGTTAATTGGTTAAGTGATTTACCTTTTTATGCACAAGAGGCTTTATTGAAATAAAATTTGAATGAATTTGCATATCTGTCTTCTCTTAAGTTATTTTATTGTGTTATCAAGAGGATAGTATGCTGTTTCTAAACAGAATTTGATGGAAAACTCTTAACAAATCCAAACCCCTTATGAAGATACATAGTGGTTGACTGTGTTTTCACTCGAGTAATTGTGTTTTATAACAGAACTGGGCTATAAACATAATGAAACATTTATTAGAAAAACAGGCTTTTCGGGGATCTTTGGTATGACATTATTTACTGGTTGATCTTGTAGGCTTCGGTTTTTGTGATGAGTCGACCAAAACAGTGAAATTAACTTTTGACATTTTTACTGCTGTAGATCAGGACAAGACATTTTATATATGCAAATAATTAAAAAACACAATTTTGAGCATAATTGATGCTGACAATATTTAATATTTTGCATTAAGCAATTGTGGTGTTAAAAAAATGTTAGCATTAACCTCTCCAACATATGTTTTGGGACTGACGTTACATCCTGACTGGCCTTCCTGCCACCAGTCCACTAATATCTTGATTATAGCCAGTTTCTGGTATGTGTGGCAGGACTTGGAGATATGAGGTATCTTAAGTGCAGATAAATAACTGAGGTTTGTGTATATCGGGTAATAGCCCAGACTTTGAACTGTGCAGCACATCCAGTAAGTCTGTTAGAAGGAGCTGTTTACAAGCTTTTTGGATTTCGTGGTCTCTTGGCTCGTAATGGTCTTCCAATGTCGTATCTTGTATAAACCAAGTATACGTTAATATAAGCTTTAGGGGAAATATTTATGGTTATAATGTTAGGGTAATGAAATGGAGAAGCAGTGGTAAAGTTTTGAAGTGTATGACTTGTATGCATGGCCCAGTCTCAAGAGTTTTTCATAGACTTGCTGTTAATGTGAGAGACCCTTTCGACTTACCTACTTTCAGCTCTTCACAGCACTTACTTATAATGTGTCACTTGGTAAACAAGCCAGAGTGCTTCTAGTTGTTCCTGTCTGATTGATTGTCGAAAAAGTCAATAGAGTTGAGCATGGAACAATGTTTTATCCATTCATTTTCTGAACCGCTTAATCCTAATTAGGTTCGCAGGGAGGCTGGTGTACCCTGGACACCTCTCAAGGCCATCGCAAACGCTCACACAACCATTCATACTTGCACCTACGGGCGATTCGGAACAGCCAATTTAACCTACTGTGCATGTTTTTGGACTGTGAGAGCACGGGGAGAACATGCAAACTCCACACAGAAACACTCAAGCTGGGAATCAAAACCACGGACCTTCTTGCTACAAGGCGGACTTGAACAACTACGCCACCGTGCCGCTACAATGTTTTATTGTTTGATCAAATGTTTTATAGTTAGTTGTGACTTTAAATTCATCCTAAGCATTCATTTTAAAGACTCCGTCTCCATTCCTCTTTTCTGTGTTTTTTTTTCTCTTCTTTTTATAGCAATCACAGGTACAGGATTTCATATCCATTCCCTGGAAATGCCCTTCTATTCATCTCCATAACACAGGTCACCCACTTAATCTGATTTTTTTTTTCTTCTACTCACGATACTTTTGTTTAGCTCCCTTTTTAAACCATTCTCTCTGTGGGTGTAGTTTGTGAAGTAAGATTAGACACTGAAATGAAAAACAAACCCAGCAGAAAAAAAAAAAAAACCCAAAAACTTACTGACCCCAACATTATTTGGGTTCCATATGCTATACTTGCATTTTTGCATTACTTCTCCCGTTTCTTAGTGAATAAAAAGGAAACTGTTATGTCTTCATGAAATGGGACAGTATATAATATATGTCTAGCACCTGGTGGGAAAAGAAATTAGAATTTAGGGGGGGGGGGGGGGGGGTCTTTTGGTTTTTTTTTTTTTTTTCCCCCTGTTCTGGTCCTGCTTAGTCAATGCTTTGCAATAGGCTAGTTGACTTAGTAGGCAGTGAAATGTGTTTGTTTCCGATATTAATGTTGGGTTTTGCTGCTAAATCCGAGTACAAATGTGCCCCAAACTCCAGACTTACACAAAACTTTTGTATACATCACATCCATTTAGACCATCAGCTGCTGTCAGCATTGAGAAACTTGTTTAATGTGTATGAATGTTTTGAGGATATGAATATGCTGTTCTTTAATCAGACCCCAGTCTGTCCACATGAGAGTTCTTCCAGTGTTTATACAAGGTGTCCAAACTTTTGAGCCCCATGCTGGATTGTCATGCAAACAGGGCCCCTCTGCCGGTCTTGGCTTAAATGTGTTTTTCTTCAGCAGAGTTTACTACAGGTGAAAGGACTGAGCATATTTGGCATCCGATTTGATACTCCGTTACCAAGGACCCATTTAATAGGTTTGTTTCTCGTACTTTGACTTGGCTCGTCCTCTGTGTTTATAGTGTGGGGTTTCGCATTCCTACATGGTTAAGTTTGAACACCACTACTGCATTTTGGAGGCCAGTCTGTTGATATTAGGTACCCCCACCACTCCCACGCCCCTTCATTGCGTCCCAAATAAGAGCTCAGCTCGATAGAAATGCTGGAACTCCAAATGTATTTGTCCAGAGCGGCACTGCTTCTCATTAAACATGGCTTGCAGCAATCCCCTTGTTTCCTCTTGTTGCTGCCCAACTTTGTTTTATCTTTGGAACAACATTGGTGAGCCTTAATCCACAGAGGGAATGCAGTACCACCAGCGTGTAGCGCCACTGTGTTTGGAGGGACCAATCCAGCTATTTTTCCCCCTTTTCAAAGTAATGAACTTCTCATTGTCCTCCTGGTGGGACTAGGCCATTGAAATGTAGTGGTCTATGCATTTTTGGGGTCTTAGTTTAGACAGAAACCAACATTCCAGATGGAGGTCATGATGTTCTCACTCTCTTTTCATAAAGTTAGTAGAAAACCTGAAAGTTTGGGATATTTATTGTTTCTTGTCCCTTGTTAATTAATAGATTAATAGGCTCACCCTTTCAACTTCCTCCGCAGTTCATTCCATTGCCTGAGTAAGCCATTTAGTATTCTGGCTTCCTTTTTGAAATTGTATTGTCTATTTTATGCAATACTTTTAGCACTTCTGTTGTGAATAGAAGCCGCTTTTAAAGGAAAACATCTTTCAATTTACCCGAGACATATTGTTAGTGTAATTAATCATTTTTCCAAAGTAGAACCTCCACATATCCTTCATTTGACATCAGAAAGAATTTTAAAAACAAATATGACTTACAGCTCATTAGGGTTTATAGAGTGAAGTATGTACAGTGGAAATGAAAGTACAGTATTTATTTCTCCAAAAAGAGAGACTGGTTGTATGGAATAGTTTGAGCTGTTTGTCTTAAGTTACTTGTGTCTTTATTATAGTGAACCGTTGCGGTGGTATGGACTATAATATGGATGTTCTTCAGTCCCAAACTAAATTAAGACCAAGGCTGTCTTCAGCTAGAGTACAAGAGCAGATATTTCAGCTCGTCTCAGTGAAAGCTCATGATATATATCGCTTCTCTAAGGTCTCACTTGTTATGTACGCAGTACTGCCTTGTTTAAAGTAGAACGAGTTTCATTCATGAACCCATTTGTCTCTCGTCAAACTCGGGTCGCTCTCTTTTATTATGCATTGGAGACCGTCTGATGTGAATTTCTCATGTGAGTTTCCGAGTGTTGCACGTTCACACACATGTTCACCGTATTCGGCTAGTTCTCACCTACTGGACCTATTCTGTTTGGTACAGGTAAGGGATGGTGCCTGGTTAGAACCTACAACAGGTGTTTCTGTGAGGAGTTTGCATGTTCTAGCTGTGCATGCATGGGTTTCCTCCAGGTACTCCTGTTTCGTCTCTCTGGGTGTGTGTGTATGTTGGTGCTGTGATGGTCTGAAAGGATGTCAATCCTGAACATGAAACCTTTGCTCAGTGTCGGCTGAGATGGGCTCAGTCTCCCCATGACCAAATGATTAAGCTGTTGATTTAATGATGAGTGAGTGATTTTGTTTTCGCCCCGAACCACCATTTCACAGTTTGTCCTATTATTATATTTATTGCTTTCTTTCTAACTGTTTTCTACGTGATTGGACGTTTGTTCTTTCGATTTCACGTCAGTCGCATGACAGTTGTCAGTTGCTGCAAATTCTCCACACAATGACCTTCTCTATTCATATAGACTCGATCGGATACTACGCAGACTTTGTTCTTAGGAAGCTGCCAGGTTAAAGTCCGCTTAATGTCCAGCATAACTATTTCGAGCATTTGTCATCACGCTCAGCTCTTTTCGGTAATGCCTAGATAAGTTTCACAGTTTAGTACATGTTTGTAAATGGCTTGCTTTTCTAGGATACTTTTAAACAGCCTCTCGGATGTGTGATGGATGACATTTGAACGGATATAAAGCAGAACTCTTACAGTAAACGTAGGTAGGTGTAGCTTAGGAAGCTTAAGATGAGAAGTCAGACTGTAGACTAATTTCATGTTATCGCTACTTAAACCTAAAGGAATTTTTGCTTTCCACACAGAGTCAGCAGCGGACATTCCAGTTTCCAGATATCTTTCCCGAGAAGGAAAAACAGCATGAGGAAGGTTCTGTGGAGGCCATGCAGGAGCAATTCATGGAGGATGAGCGGCAGAGGCAGAAACCAGACCTGAGGAGAGGGGGAGTCACTGAATGGTTTGGCTTCTAAAGACACATGGCAAAAAAAAAAAAAAAAAGGCGTGAGAATTATCATGTAAAACGTTTATTTTGCAGTGCTGGGTTATTTGCAGCGATATCACCTGAACTTAGCCCTGTACTTCCTAAACACAGTACATTCTGTGCTGTCTCTAAACATGCCTGAACTCACAATACATCCCTAAAGACTTGTATATTATCAGCCTTGTGTCTACTCTACTGTTATCACCCTGCAGAGGTGAAGTTAACACAAAGCAGCACACAACATTTCATCATGGGTTTACGTTCCTCTGAAAGAACTGTCACAATCCATGTCTGAATATGTCGTCTGAAAAGAGACCACAGCATCCACAGAGGACAGATTAAAATGATTGAATATTTGTCAATACATTTTCCCATTAAAGACTTCTATGTATTAATATTTTTAAGACTCCACGCATATTTGACTTGTATTACAAGGTTAGTGGTTTCCATCAGTGATGATCTAATATTCATGGTAATCTGTAGCAGCTGTATTCTACTGCTTTCTTTATGGCTACAGCGCATACCTGAGAGGTGTTTGTAACAATAACAATGGTAATCATTTTTAGTTCTTTAATATTATTTTAAATCTTTTTTTTTTTTTTTAAGATAATTTATTTAGCTTTTTAAACTAAAGCAGCAGGTAAGCAACAACGTGACAACAAATTATGGCAAATTTATCACAATTTCAGAAAGAAGAAGAATGTGAGGTTATTATTAGGTGGTGTAATCTCTTAGTTCTTCCTGTCTGTAATTACATTGTTTAGACAGCTGAGGGTGCAATAACATGCAATAGAGTAAGTATGGGAGGTCACAGTAGGTGAAAATAACAGCTAGAATGCAGTGAAAAAGAAACAAAAAATGTCTAAAATGGGAAAGAGCAGTCGTGCTATTGACTGTTCAAATAGTTTCAACAAATATGAGCCATGTTTTTGCATATTTCAAAAAGGTAAAGAACAGAAATAAAGTTGTCTTATGTTTAAGTTTGATTACGGCCTTCACAAATATTTAAAAAGATGTGTAGTTATTATTATTATTATTATTATTATTAAATTTTTTTAAAAAGTTCTCTGTTTTTATATTTAATAAAAGTAGTATTTTAGTTAATTGGCTGTTTTACTGTAACGTTTATATGAATGAAACCAAATGTTACATTTTAGGGGTAAATTTTCAATAAAAACGTGTGAATTTAGGTGAATCTTTACATATCTCTAAAGTAGGAAAAATTCATCTATGACTTACAAGTTTATCGATTTTTCTCTTGTACGCCTCTCGGCAGCAAGTAAGTGGAACTGCAGTCTAATTATATGCTTCTTATCAATTAACGTCACATTTGAATACAGTTTGTTGCAGCATCTGGAAAGCAAATTTATCCAACTTAAACCTCGGACATATGGGTTGTGGGGTAAAATTCTGTTTGTTCTCTTGTGAGCAATGCCGGAAAGTCTGTTTTATTGATCAATAAAATCAGTTCCATCAGTATCCTTCTGCAAACTAGTCCACACATTCCTTTTGCAAGTATTGATGAGAACAGTGTCTTCCTGCTGTCGTTCTTCGTCACAGATGTCTTGAGAACCCCATGCCAGTTCTCATACCAGAGAAGTTGACGTCACCCTGCCATCCCAGTGATCACCAAGGAGAACATCAATATTGGTGGTGTTTTTTCCATTGTTTTCTGCTGGGAAACAAGGACCCCCTGCATTGCAATAAAGCGATTTGATTGGAGGAAAAAATTCTTAAGGCAACAGCTGGACAACAGAGAGAATGCTGTTGAGATGAGAACTCTGGATTCCTATCCACTGTTCTCATCGTCTGAAGAAACCCCACGTGAAAGTTGGGAAATCTTGCAGAGCATTTGCCAAGCCCCTACTCCGTTCTTGCTTATAGTATGGAGTACTGTATATACTTTATTTTAGTCTAAAAACTCCTGGATGCACAGTTAAGTTCACATGAGTGCTGATTCTGCATTTTGTTTTTCTTTTCGTCACGTACCAAAGTTGGTGACTTGTATAAACAAAGCAGCCTTGACAGGAATCCCATTCAGTACATAGAGTTTGAACTGAAAGTGATTAACTCATTTTGACCAGTGCTGTTGTGGCAGAATAGAAAATTCAACACAGCCCATTTCACATATAGTCAGTAGAATCCTGTGTATGTTGTTGGAGTAAAAAAAAGAAGTAATTTTTAAACCTGAATATAAACAATAGGGGGCTTTTATTCATTGCTGAATAATATAACAGTATACACCAGCCTGCCAAAAACGCCACCACCTGGATTTAAATGAGCAAATAGCAAAAGCATTTCATTGGATAATTACTACGGCGATTATGTTTGAGGTTTCAGCATGTTATTTATCTGTAACTGATGCAGTGAGTAGCTTCTCATTTTTTAAACAACACTGTTGGAAGACAAACGTATCACTGGATTTCAGAAGAGTCAAGTCACTGTCAAGTAAAACAATCAAGGAGATTGTTTACTAAATTTGGGTGAAGAACTGTCCAGTGCATTTTTAAAACCTGGAAGGGTGGTGCTAAACCATCAACTTCATGCAAGAAATGCGGTCAGGAAAAAAAAAAAAAAAAAAAAAAAAAGAGTGAAAGTGATACAAACACTTGGGAAAGTTGGATTATACAAAGTGGACAGTAAACTCATGACTATGCTAAATAATGAAAATAATAGCATTTCCACACACATAATTTTCTGAGAAGTCTCAGGATTGGGACTAAAAATAATCAGAATAAAATGCTTTAGTTTGCCTTACTGGACTATGGGGCAATGGGGATAAGTCATGTGATCTGGTAAATCCAGGTTCATCTTCTCAAGTCTTGGGTGTGTCGAGATAAAAAGGGACCCACATGAATAGATGTATCCATCATACATCATGGCCACAGTACAAGCACCTGGATGCAGTGGTTTGAGCTGGGTTTGCTCTGGTTGGTCAGTAGTGTTAGTTCAGCAGTATTACATGTCAATAAAAGAAATTAAGATAACAATCTGAATGACAAGATTATCCCTTTCACCAGTGTAGATGAACCCGCCCCCCCACCCTTCGCCGATAACTAATTATTAAAACAAAATGGGGGGGGGGGGTGTTTTAGCTTTAGGCTTCAATGAGAATAATTTTCGCACCTGATCTGGCACTATGGAGACCTGACCTTAACCCTAATGAAAGTGTTTTTGGGAGGTGTTGGGGAAGATGCTCCACGATGGTTCGAGTCACCTGTGTTCAACACAGGATCTCCCCGTGATAAAGTTGTACAACACTAGACTGGGAAAAAAGTTATGTCATTATATTAGTTCAGAATAATGGCACGGTGAATGCATACTGTAATCAGAACTTTATAATGTAAATATTCATTCATTCCTTTTCTGAACCGCTCAGTCCGAATTAAGGTTTGGCACCCATCTCAGCTGACTCTGGGCAAGGGTAGAGTAGAGTAGCAGGGTATAGAGTACACCCTGGACAGCGTATCAGTGCAGAAACATGCTGCCAGCTATGCAGCCTACTAGTGACTGAAGTCAGCAATGGTTTACAATGTAAACAAAGTACAGTATTTAAATTTGCAACTTTTTTCAATAGTATATCCTTTTTTTATTATTTTAGAACTATTTAAAAAAAAAAAAAATATATATATATATATATATATATATATATATATATATATATTTTTTTTTTTTTTTGTCTTTTTCAGTGTTATCATTCTGTGTTATGTCTGTCTTCCTTTCGGCCTTTTCCCTTTTACTCGGGAGTCGCCACAGCAAATCATCTGATTCGCACATTTGATTTGGCAGGTTTTTTTTTTTTTTTTATGTCGGATGCCCTTCCTGTCACAACCCTTTTAGCAAGGGACAGAAACACGCTGACGACTTTGCAACCTACTCTTTACGAAAGTCAGCAATGGTTCTTTTACATGCCTCACACCATAGACAGTGAGAGACATGGCCCACCTTTGATAACCCAGTTAGCTGCACTGGGGGGGGGGGACAGTAACAACCTTGTGGAGAGTGGGACTCGAACCCCCAATCTTTGGATCAGCAATCCAGCACCCTATACCACTAGACCATCACTGCCCCCTATTTACCATTCTGTGTTATATAGGCATTAAATAGTGTCATCTATAAAGAGTTGTAAATATTTTACAGTTGCAGTTTATCTAAATCATGCATCACGATGCTTATCCAGTGTCATGGAGCTGAACTGTCTGTGGTATCATGGGAAAATATGAGTAGATGAAAATTTGTGTAATACGGGATGTTAAACTTGATTTCTAGTTTCTAGCTTTGTGTGCATGTTCACAGATTTCTGAGCATTTCAAAAAGCAGTAATATTGTACTTTGTGTATGTAGCAATCTAGCATATATGCTTCCTCAGTGTCACAAGAGGATTACAGAATGCCTGTGACAACAAAAGGACACTTTATAGAGTTTATATGACAGAAACTAAAGAAGCAGAAAATAAATATTTTAAAAAATGAAATTAAGTCAACTAACATTATAAGGACATTTAAGAACGATGTATAATATAGAAAATATTACAAGATAACAAAATAATATTAAATTAGCATGAAATATATTAAACAGATTGTACATTTTAAGAAATAATTTTAAGAAATTCTTATTCATATTTATACATTTTTTGTATTTTATTTATTTCAATAAATGCAAAAAAACAAGTTTTTCTGAATTTTTTTATTTTGAAAAGGATATGGAAAATTATAACATGGTTGATGAGGGCAATAGCGTTAATAAATGTTTTCGTAAATGTTGACCTAGCTGGAAATATCTGGATTAAACACGTAGGAGTTGATGGAGAGAAATCTGCTCAATGTTTGTTAAGGTGGAGAATGAGGAAGAAATAAATTCTACAACAAAAAGTTCATGCATTTTAATGATATTGATATGTTTTAAAAAAAAAAACCCAAAAAACATTGTGGGCATTTCAAAACTGTTAACATTTATATGTAAGGTATTTTTCCAAACCAGTTAATTTCCATTAAAATTGCAAAAGTCTTAGCACTATTTAAAGCTGGGAATAAACACGTATTCACAAACTATAGACTTGTTTCTCTGCTTCCACAGTTCTTAAAAATTTGAGAAAACTTTTCAAGAACATATTTTTCTTCGAAAAGAATAAATTCCTCGCAGTCAGTCAGTATGGAGTCAGCGCTAACAGATCGACACCACTAGCTGGAAGGGAATCAATTGAGGACATCACAAATGTCAGAACAAAAAAAATATGCAGCAAGAATATTTGTTGATATTAAAAAGGCGTTTGATACAATTGACCCATCTTATTATAAAAACTGGACAGATATCAGGGGGATGGTTTTAAATTGGGTGAAAAGTTATTTAGCGAAGAGACAGTAGTTTGTGAGTTTGGATCCTTCCTGTTCAGAGAGTTTTTGACATTGCTTGCGTTGTTCCTCAAGGGTCAGTTTTGGGGCAAAATTATTTATCATGCGTGTATATACAAACAACATTCACGATTTCAAAGTTAATAATATTAGTGTTGTTTACAGATGATACAAATATATTTTTTCTGAAGAAAACCTACAACTACTACTGTAGGTTGTCACTGAAGAAATGAACAGATTAACGATGTGGTTTGATATAAATTATCATTAAATTTGAACAAAACAAAAATAATGCAATTTGGTAGTTACAGAATGAATGCATAATTAATTCAGATACAAATAGATGGAGATTGAAATTGAAAGACATTATGAAAATAAATTTCTCGTGGTGATTACAGATAATGGAATCAACTGGAAATAAATAAACTATCTCAACTAAACAACTCAGAAACTAAACTATCAAGATGCATTTCAGTTTGAAATAAAGCAAAGCATGTTCTAGATTATAAGTCACTCCACATTCTATACTGTTCACTATTTTTATCGTACAATAGATCAATTACTGTGCAGAAGTCTGTGGAAATAGTTACAAAAGTTTTTTTTTTTTTTTGCATTCATTATTAATTCTACAGAAAAGAATAATTATTCTTAACACCGGTGTCTATGGTCACACAAACTCGGAATTCTTGAAATTCTCAGATATTGCAAAATATCAAACAGTGTAAATGATCGTCAAGTGTAAAATTAATATATCTCTGATAAATATTCAAAATCTCTTCAGGAATAGAGAGGAAGGGTGCAATTTTAGAGGGGAATTTCAAAATGTAATAGGGTACACACACACACACACACACACACACACACACACACACACACACACACACACAAAAAAATTGTATATTAGGCAGCGGAGTCAAACAATGGAACATATGAATGTGGACTGAAACCAATGTCCAAATATTAAACAATTTAAGATCCAATATAAAGAATATAAATAATGTTCACGGTTTATAGGAGTGGGGTTTTGGGGGGGGGGTAATAAACGTGTTTTTAAGCTTATGGTTTACCATTTTTACTTATTTATGTTGTTAGGCAGTGGTAGTCTAGTGGCATAGGGCGCTGGATCGCTGATCCAAAGGCTGGGGGTTCGAGTCCCACTCTCCACAAGGTTGTCACTGCCCCCCCCCTCCCCCCAGTGCAGCTAACTGGGTTATCAAAGGCGGGCCATGTCTCTCACTGTCTATGGTGAGAGGCATGTAAAAGAACCATTGCTGACTTTTGTAAAGAGCAGCTGCAAAGCCATCGGCGTGTTTCTGTCCCTTACTTTTTATACGTAAAAACCTCTGCCAAATCAAACGTGCGAATCAGATGATTCGCTGTGGCGACTCCCAAGTAAAAGGGGAAAAGCACGAAAGGAAGACAGACTTATTTATGTTGTTACTTCATTATTTCTTATATAAAGTATCTTTTATTTGACTTTTGTTAGTTCTTTTTCCTGTAAATAAATTTTGGTCGAGTTGAGCACGTCTTTTAAGGGATGAGGGGCGTACAAAAGAGAGACATGAATTGAGAAAAGGAAACATTATATCAGGTTATCAATTGATAGGTATGAGTGGGATTAAATAATATTATTCTTTTCCCCACTCTCTTTCCAATAGTGATTTTTTTTGGTCACTGTTTGTACTACCCATAAGCACTATTCACTGACCACTGTTCTTACATACTGTATCCGGAAAAGAAAATGTTAGCAGCTTATTAGTTCTTTATTTACTGTTTCCATAGTAACTATTGGTTTTGGCAAAGCATTGGAGAGCTGTAATGTAAATAGATTTGTATATTGTAATCGTTGGTGAAACACTGCAATAATTCTATGTAGCACTATTGCAACAATTTATCTATTAAAGTGTTTGAATCATTTTAGCATGCACATTTTCAATTGTATCATTTATTTTTTTAGGTGTTAAGTGTCTCCAGTGCAGCGAACTGGGTTACCAGAGGCCGGCCATGTCTCTCACTGTGTTTGGTGGGAGGCATGTAAAAGAACCATTGCGGATTTTTGTCAAGAGTAGATTGCATAGTCGTCAGCGTGTTTCTGCCCTGTGATGGCCTGGCGAGCTGTCCAGGGAGTACTTCACCCAGTGTCGACTGAGATGGGCGCCAACCTTCCCACGAACCTGATTAGGATTAAGCGTTTCAAAAAATGAATGACTTGGATGAATATGAAAATTCTGGACTTTAGTTTCCAGCATCACAAAAATGACTGTTATAGCCTCGTAATAACAATTATTGCTCACATACTATGAACGTTTGTCGAGAATGTGAGGTCCTGGATTGAAATGTACTCATTTCATCCGCATGATTGAGGGCTAGGCTGGGACACAAATTGTTAAATGACTGATGTGTTCCCTACATTTAAGAGTGCTGTGCTTCATCCCTTCCATCTGTTACCATGTGTCCTTTTTATGGCATGAGTGTGGTGGTGGTGGTGGTGTGTGTGTGTGTGTGTGTGTGTGTGTGTGTGTGTACAGTACAAGTCATTTGCCAGCTTGTCTTTAAAAACCTACTGGAAGTAAACCAAACATTTGAAGTAGTCTTTCAACTTCCCTGTCCTCCATAAAATGAGTGTGAACATGTAAGATATACATATAGCTTGTTTTTATCTGTATTACACAAACACCACCATCAATAGGAACACAGAATACACAGAAGGTTGTAATATTGTTCGCAAGCTATCTACGCTTAGACAGTGATAATCCTCCTTTTAAATCTTACAGCCTTGCTAGTTTCTAACCCCTTTGAAATGTCAGCATCATCCAACTAACCACAGTAGAGATTACCTTTTTTTTTTTTTTTTCTTTTAAATAGTGCCTAATTTACAAGAGCTATCAGGAAAGATAAACTAACCTTTTCAACAATATTAATATATTGTGGTTTCTGTCAGCCTAATAAAAATGTGGCTTTACAAACATCTTGGGTGGTCTGGTAGTTCAAACTGTAATGGAGCTACTTCCTCATATTAACAGCTGTTGGCATTTTGACTCATGAATGGTGGCTGATACAAAACAAGAGTTCTTCGAGAGACCTGGTGTGCAGAAGAAATGAACAGCATCCAAGTAACCTTTATGAATACTGAAATCAGTCTGTCATTCTGTACAAATCTGTCTGTCTCTCTCCGTCTATCTATCTATCTGTCTATCAATCTATCTATCTCAGGGATCACCAACGTGGTGCCCGTGGGCACCAGGTAGCCCGCAAGGACAATATAAGTTGCCCGCGGACCTGTTCACTGCTATTTTTAGGACAGGCCCATTTTTAGGACAGCGCCACTCTCCATTGAGCTGCATATAATTTTTTTGAATATATTTTTAAATCAAGTCAATATCTTCACATAGATGAATATCATTAATTATTAATAATAACATCTAATTAAATCTAATTAAATGTAAATTGAGCAAATTTGTAATTTCAGAGGTGTGTATCGACCTAGTAGCCCTTCGCATTAATTGGTACCCATGAAGTAGCTCTCAGTTTCAAAAAGGTTGGTGACCCCTGATCTATCTACACACACACACACACACACACATATATATATATATATATATATGCATATATGTATATATATATAATATATATATGTGTATATATATATATATATATATATAGTGTGTGTGTGTGTGTATGTATGTATGTGTATATATATATATATATATATATATATATATATATATATATATATATATAGTGGATAAGTCACATAAGGTTGGGTGTTCGAGTCCTCACAGGGTTGTCACTGTCCCCCCAGTGCGGCTAACTGGGTTATCAAAGGTGGGCCATGTCTCTGACTGTCTATGGCGAAAGGCATGTAAAATAACCATCGCTGACTTTCGTAAAGTCAAAAAAGCCAAAAGAAATCACAGTGTGTGTATATATACGGTATATCATCATCTTCTTTTCCTTTCAGCTTTTCCCTTGAGGGGTCGCCACAGCAAACCACCCGCCACCATCTCACCCTATCATCTGTATCTTCTACTCTTACTCCAACTACCTTCATCTCCTCCTTCACCACATCCATAAATCTCCTCTTTGGTCTTTCTCTCGGCCTTCTGCCTGGTAGTTCCAACCTCAGCATCCTACTACCAATATACTCACTATCCCTCCTCTGTACATGTCCAAACCATCTCAATCTAGCCTCTGACTTTGTCTCCAAAACCTCTAACCTGTGCTGTCCCTCTGGTGTATTCATTCCTGATCCTATCCATCGTTATTCTCAAATAGAACCTTTTAGTTTTTTTTTTTTTTAAAAAAAAAGTCAAATTTTGGTTTTGACGTACCTACGTAGTTCGCTGACGTAATGACGCTGTGACCATTATGTACAAATGACAGACTGAACATGCCCCTCCTTCTTCCCAGTTCAGTTATATATATAATTTATATATATATATATATATATATATATATATATATATATATATATATATGTTTGTCTTCCTTTCGGCTTTTTCTCTTTTCTCGGGAGTCGCTACAGTGAATCATCTGATTCGCACGTTTGATTTGGCAGAGGTTTTTACGTCGGATGCCCTTCCTGTCACAACCCTTTTTAGCAAGGGACAGAAAATGCCGACGGCTTTGCAGCTACTCTTTACGAAAGTCAGCAATGGTTCTTTTACATGCCTCTCACCATAGACAGTGAGAGACATGGCCCGCCTTTGATAACCCAGTTAGCTGCACTAGGGACACACACACACACATATATATATATATATATATATATATATATATATATATATATATATATATATATATATATATATATATACACACACACACACACACACACACACACACACACACACACTTATATTACTCTTGTGTTAAGACGTCATCTCTGTGATCTTTGTGTTTACACTGTTTTGTGGACTTTTGTAACCCGAAGCAAATATGGTTGGTCAGAAGTGTAAGCCTACTAGCATGGGTGCAAGTCTCATACACAGAGATAAATTAACTATCTGCTCGGATCGGCGCGATCTACCATGCATACTCAGTTAAGCAAAGAGAGTTGTAAAATGAATGAAAACCCAAATCCAGGAAAGAGAGAGCTCTCTGCTCTGCTGGTGATTCACATCAGTGCAGGCTGAGAACCAAAGGTGTTCACCGAAGCCCTTGCTCACTTGAAAGACCGGAAGTCCGCATAACCCGCACTTTGTTTCAAGCAAATAAACTACTTTCGGAATTGTGCGCCCCACATATTGTAAGCGTTGATTGGCGGTTTATATATATATATATATATATATATATATATATATATATATATGTGTATACATGTATATGTATATAAAATATGATTGCACATTAGAAGTATTGCCTGCGGTGTTGGAGTTGCAATAGGACATGGACAAAGATGGACAGGCAATAAATACTCTATCCTATAAATAGGTGCAATACCATTCTTTAGAAAGTTCTTGCATTTACTACTCATTTCACTGTCAATATTCACTAAGATAACTAGAGCAGACCCTGTGCAGGCAGGAGTTTTGGATGGGAGCCAGACACATTCTTGACTCCCCTAGGTTGCTGTTAGTTCATCTGAGCTCAGCCAATGCACTCTGTCACCCCACGACTTCTCTCTCAGCCCCATCCACAAACACTGTTGTTTTCTGGCCCGGCAGGAGACTGCATCTGAGTACCCGTGCACACAGCTGTCGTTTATGACATTCTTTTGTATATTGTTACACATAAAATACTGAATATCTCCAAATAATGCACAAACAGCCAAGAAATGTTTTTTTTTATTCCCCGAGATCATAAGGGGGCAGTTCAAACCCCCCCAAATTTAAATATAATTTCTTATTGTAATAACTAGTTTAATAAATAATACCATCAATGAAATAGTATTATATCAGCATAATGAATAATATATTATGAGCAATTTATAAATCTGCCCATAATCAAGTTGTTTGTTTATTGTATTATTTGATCTTAAATTATTTGACATGGTTTTAAATTCTTGAATTTGAAAAAATAATTAAAATACTGTAGTAAGTAATTTTGTAAGTGAAGAATATTCAGAAATAGGGTTCATAGTCATATATTTTGGTTTATTGTCTTATATTAAGAAATCATGGATAGATTTGACTATATGATGATGCAGAAGATGACATGCATTTAAACTGAAAAGTCAATAGTTTTGGACATTAATATGTACAACAGAAGATCTACAGTGGTTAGTGTTATTACTCAATTACTGTCTGAATAGAAAACATTTATTCTCTACCATTTTTTTTGTTTTTGTATTTTAAAGAATATTCAGAAATAAAAATTTCGTGACACAAATACTAAAAAAGGGGGCTCTTTCCATTAGCTCATAATAGTTCCCAGTTCTTGGTTTGATCATGTAATTGCACATTTGCTGTCCAACCAGGAGCTCTGTTTCATCTTAACCCAGGTAATGTCACCACACTCAGTTAAGCAGCAGTATTGTTCTTTGGACAAAAGATGTGTTGTAAGTCTACGGGAAAAGACAGAGAGTGAGTATATCACTCCTGACATCCTGTTATAGTACCTATTTGCAATCAACAATGCTTCATTCCAACTGGGTGGTCTTTAAAAAAAAAAAATTCTTAAAAAGTGTTGTAAATAAGTTTATTATAATAACGAAATAAAGGTATAATCGAGGACATACAAAGAAACAAAAAAAAAAGTCCCAAAGTGCTTTTGAGAATTGTGTTTGTTAATGCTGTAGTCACTATCGGTTTTTCTGTGACCGGTTATAGCACCTGTTTATAATGATGCAAAGGAAATGTGCAGATGCGAATCATTTAGAAGACACATTAATCATTTAGAAGAAACTAGCTCAGGCTTTACTGTATACATAGAAAGGGAAAATGGTGAACGTCTGAAAAACCCCAGTCAGGGACTGGAAAAATAGCACCACCACCTCATGATTTGCTCTGAGTTTGCTAATCAAGAGGAATTAAGTTGAAGTCTTGAAGCAGGGTTGATATTCAAAGGCTTCTATTGTTACTCTACCAATATTTGTAGTAAGTTTCCTTTTTAATTCTCTTACTTCATATAAACAAAAACATTTAGACATTTGGAAAATGTGAAAGGTTAATTGAACAACATCATTGAAAATTAGGGTCCAATTAAGTATGACATCAATAGATATTTAAGGAATAGGTTGACAGCTTCTTCAACATCTGGGAACGTTGTTTTTTTTTTTTTTTTTTTTTTTAATTTTATTTAATGGATATGCAAAGCCCTGTTGGTCTTACTCAAAGAGAGATCACTGTGAATGCCTTGAGCTTTTCATTGTTGAAACCTGCATGCAAGGCTTCTGAGGATATTTTGGACTGGACCAAGCGATGACTGGAATTCAAAGCCGCTGCAGAGACTTTAATTTGAAGAGGTGTTTTTTGAAGTGATGCTGGGTGATGTCGTTTTGTCTGGTTTCTATTGAAGTATAACGCTACTACATTTCATACAACATCTCAGTCAGGCCATCTTTCTCTGTCTATCTCTTTCTGCCACTCTTTCTCTTTGTCTGTTTCGCTCTCTCTTTCCGTCACTTTCAGTCTGGCCGTCTGTCTCGGTCACTTTCAGTCTGTCTGTTTCTCTTTGTCTGTGTCTGTCTGTCTGTCTCTTTCCCTGTTTCTCTATATATTTTTCTGGTGCTGTCTGTCTGTTGCTCTCCCATTCTCTCTCTCTCTCTCTCTCTCTCTCTCTCTCTCTCTCTCTCTCTCTCTCTCTCTCCCCCTCTCCTTCTCTTGCTGTTTTATCTCAGTGGAGACCAGAGAGAGAGGGATGAAATTGTAAATGATAAGCAAAATGTGTGGCCTAAACCCTCAGCGAGATTACAATGCAATTGTCTCTCTGGGAGGCATGCAAGTTGACAGCAGCCAATTGAAGATCCAAACACACCTCTGATTGCTTGGGCTCTGACCTCCTGACTCCCCTCTTTCAGATGTCAGACAAAAGGAAGAGGAGGGGCTGGGGTCATGGGGGTTCCTTAGAAAAAAAATTGAGAAGGCTTTGCTGAGGGCCTCAACCAGATTCTAAGGATAATTAAAGCTAATGTGATACAGATTAATACTGACTCTCCTGTTTGAGGTGGTGGATAGGAAAGCGACAAAAGGATTGTCCCTTTTTGTTTGACAGGGACATTCTTAAGTAACATTTAAGACTATTGAGAACACATCAGAAGACTTCATAAAGGTGGAGGCAAGTGGAACAAGAGTGAAAAGAGAAAGTGTGCACATAGAGGAGCGGCGAAAAAGAAAAGAGTGCTGTCCTCATAGAGCTGTTGTGGTATGGCTCAGGTTATTTTGCGGTGGAAGCTTTGAAAGAGGAAAGCATAGCGGTACGCTGAGCAGCCCATACCCGCGCACTCGCTTGCATCTCCCAATGGGAGGTTTTAGGCTTTAAAATGGTTTCCTGTGACGTAGATTGTATGTTTGATTTGCGCTTTGCGGGGCTAGTATTATTCTCCAGAGGGGAGAATCTAGCACGCTTTCATTTCCTCTCTCCAACAGCCAGCGTGAAGTTGGCAAAGAGAAACTCGAGGATTGTAAAGACTGATTTTTTCCCTCTGCATGAAAAGCACATTTTTGTGTTTTCTGTAGTTGTAAATGTTCCAGTGCTTGCGCGGCAAATTGACGTATTGTTCCCTTATAATTAGACCCGTTCATGTTTGAGTGTTTTTTAATATTTTGAGACTCTCCAGTGTTTGCTTTTGCTCATGACTTTCAGAACTAGAAAATTCAATCCCTTGTCTTTTTTGGAGGGGAATTGTGAAAAAGTAAGTTTGAAAAAATAAAATGGTTTTAGAATTTTCAACCAGGATGAAGTGCCTCAGTACTAATTGCGGACAATGGATCCCGGATGGGAAATGGTTCCAGTGCAGTTGAGTCCAGGTTATGTTAGTTCAGCTGGCACTTAGTTGTGTGGGAAGCCATGCAATCCCTGTGGTAGCCAAACAGTGCCCAGAGTAAGCACTTTCTGTTGGAGTGAAAAGGCCACTATTCTGCAAAAGCAGCTCACTTTCCTTAAATCTATTTGAAAATCTGATGTTTACTTCATGAATGATGCGAGGCATTACATCAAGAGTGATCTGTTTTGTATATTGTCTTTCTTTTAAGCAGCTTGCGATAAATAATAAATGTTAAAAGATGAAAATGTCAATTTATTCTTTCATTCTGTTCATCGTCTATTCATCTTTATTAGTTGAGCTCCTGAGCAGAGCCCCATAGGCATGAAACATAACCTGGATGATTGTTCCATGTCTGTGCCACCACAGGAAACCCAATAAGGTTTCTAATAAAAAAATGATTTAATATTAATAATGAAACTAAAACACAAAAAATATGCGCTAATATACCACAACTCGGGTCGAATAATCAACACGCAATCTAACTCTTTCTCGCACACTTTCAGCAAGCAAAACAACACTAAACATCAATGGGAGCATGGAACATGAACTTATTAAATAGATAAATAAACTAACAAGACAGTTGATGTTATGTAGTTAAAAAAAAGAAAATTCTGTGACCTTTCAGGTAACCTTTCCTGCTTTTGCTTCAGACCATAGTCGGAAAATGCAGGGGAGATATATTTATGATTATTTACTGAAATTTACTGATTACTGAATTATTTCCTTCAGGAAATAAGCTGTGCTACTGTTATAACAACAGCCTCAGACACATATCAATAGATATTGGAATCTTCATCTTTAGTCAGTACCTACTGTGTATATTAACTGCTTTATCCTGATTAGGGTTGTGGTGGATCCAGAACTTATGCTAAACAAACACAGTAGGTGTGTGTCCACCCGTGGTGGGTTACCAGTCCTTTATAGGATGCACACAAATATTCATTCTTAGTGACAATTTACAAAAGGCAATGGACTACGCATATTTGGAGGTACCCTCCCACCCTTGCCGCCCCGCCAAAAAAACCCCAAAAAACAAATCTAAAGGAAACCCACATCAACACTGTTCATGTGAAAATGTAGCTTAAATGTACCTATAAAAAAGTTTAAACATTAGGATTTCCCAGTTAAGGTGTATATCACTCTCTGAAGTAGTTTCGTTCTTTCAAGTTTGTTTTGCTTCAATGCATGTTTAATTTTGTGACTGTATAACCATCAAAAGGAGAAAACCAAATAATAGACGAAAGCTTTAATGACTTTATAACTGCGTAAATAGGATCAGAAGAATGACCTGCTATAGAGACAGAAGAACAGAGAAGCATCCATCTCACAGCAGTACCAACGTCATAGTACCATTACCTTATTTAAGAGACACACATACACACTTGCAAGTGATTTTAAGTAAGAGGAAACAATGGTGTGTCCACAAAGATAAAAGAGCATTTCTAATCTTCAAACTGGCCTTGTTCCCATTTGCCTCCTCCGCACAGTTATTGTGGAAGTACAGAGGTTTGGTGGCGCAACCAGTAAAAGTCATCATCGTGGCCTTTTGTTCGGTGTTATTGTCATTGAATCCGAGGGCTCAGTAACAAAATAGAGCAACAACAAGCATAAGAGTGCTTCTCTGAGGGAAAGATCAAGAGATGGAACTAAACATTTTTTTGCCTCCAGGGGTGTCCTGAGTTTGCTGTTATGTACAAACACTGGCTTGGTTTACTGTAATTCTGCTTTTTTGGAGGGCACACAAAGGGAGTGAATGCATGCTGTCTGAAAGCAAATCTCTATTGTTTGCGAAAGAGACCACACAACAACATCATAGCAACGGGCTTATTTGTAATTAAAATCTTTTTTTATTTATTTTATTTTTTTTACATTACATAACACTTTTTCCCGAGAATGAATCCTCCAGAGTGCCCTGAGGTTGTGTCAGTCCACAAAAACAATATCTTAACTGATACAGAATCAGGAAATCAGAATTTTTCCGGGACTTAGAATGTTTTTTTTTTTTTTTTTTTTTTTTTTTAAGCGACAGCTTTCCAACAGTGGAAAATATCAGAATAACAGCAAATAATTGCATCAGCAAGTTTCTCTTTTTGTCCAAAGCCTGTTTCTTTCCTCCATGCTAAACATACGTGGCATACGTGGATTCAGACAGCCAGATGATTCAGCTTTCCCCCTTGTAAACAGATTGGACGTGACTCTTACCCCCCCCCCCCACACACACACACACTTTTACAAGAGAATAAAGTAGTTAATGAGGGTACAAACAATGTAAAGGAAAAAAAAACACAGTGCTTCCTGTACTAGTGTGTTCACACTATTAAAAATTGTCATATCATGTAGACAGATTTGTTTTTCCTACAAAAAGGTTTACTGCATATTGATGCATAATAAATGCTTGTGGTGAAAGATGAAAAGAAAAAGAAAAAAAATTATAAAAAATGTGAGTGCCATTTTGTTATTGTGGTCAACACATTTTTTCCCTGGTGGATCCAGTCTATCCTGTGAACACTGAGTGTGAGAGAGGAATACAAGCAGAAACAACTGTTACCTAGAAAGCACTAATTGAGAGGTGTAAATATGTTAATTGTATACATTGGCCATCCAGTCTGTGAGAAAACAGAACAGATTATTCATTGCACAGATACAGCACATGAGCAAATGTGCACCAATCTCAGCCAAACTCTGCAGGACTGATCTGCCAAAGTTTGATTTCATTCATTAAATATATCCAACAGATTGTTCCTGACAGCTGAATCACTGCCAGGGTCTGCAGTCATGTAGAAAAGCTCGGCCAAACAGAAAAGCTCTAGATATGCAAGCATTCGTTGTTGTTTTGAGACACTTAACCCTCAGATATAAGTTCACCTTGGATGCTTATTTGTAAATGCCTATATGCATCTTTTATGTGTAATGTTCCCAATGCATTTATTTATTCACTTTCTGAACAGTTTAATCCGAATTATGGTTACAAAGAGGCAGGCTCCATCTCAGCCAACTCGGGTCGAGGGCAGAGCACACCCTGGACAACTCACCAGGCCATCACAGTGCAGAAACACGCAAATGGGTATGCAGCCCACTCTTGGCAAAAGTCAGCAATGGTTCTTTTACATGCATCACACCGTAGACAGTAAGAGACATGGCCGGCCTTTGATAATCCAGTTAACTGCACTGGGGGCACAGCAGTGGCAATTGTTGACAGTGGGGTTTGAACCCACATTTGTGTGTATTGAAATAGACACTATTATAAGGATTTTGAGCTTTATTTACGTTTTTAAACACTGAAGATGAAGATATATATATATATATATATATATATATATATATATATATATGCTGGTATTAAAATATGAACACTACATACCGTATTTTCCAGACCATAAAGCGCACTGGATTATAAGTTGTAATAGCAATGAATGGGCCACGGCCATACACAAGGCGCACTGGATTATAAGGCGCATAAAGTGAAACAAAAGCCAGATAAGTCAAACTTGATTCAAATCATTCACAATAACTCTCAACATTGTTCAGCTGTAACACACAAAATATAAAATACACCTCACAATAACTCTCAACATTGTTCAGTTGTAACAATATAAAACAATAAACTCATTTTTTCAGCTCATTCCTCTTCCACAAATCCATCAAATTTTTCATCTTCAGTGTTTGAGTTTAACAGTTACATGAGTTGGACATAAAGCCTGAATCCCTCAATTATTTGTTATTATTATATGATATTATAATAAGTTATTATCTATTATTCCCTTGCATATGAAGTTGCAGATCGATAGAGACGGAGAGTAGGTGTAAAAAGTATTCCGGTTGTGGCACCAGATTATAAGGCGCACGGTCAAATTTTTTTTGCAGTTTAAAGGCTTTTAAGTGTGCCTTATGGTCCGAAAAATACGGTAATACAATTATCTTTGAATTTAAAATATGTTATGTTGTGGGATGGTTTTTAAAGTAACGATATAGTCTCGGGCCGAGTTTTCTTTTCCAAATGAAAATCTTGCTTAATCCCCAAATAAACTTTAATTCAAATGAAAGAAAAACTTATTTAGTTCTATTTAAATCAGATTAATGATACTTTCGATGTTTGCTGTTTTAGTTTAAGACAGCTGATCCACATAGTCTTTTGGAGTGGTGGTTTTTCTAAGAAAAGAGCTCAGTGTTTGGAAAGTTGCCAGTGAGATACAAAGCAGAGCAAGCATACTGATGACCCTAAATGGAACCTTCAAATATTTTACAGCAAAGAAAGACTGGTTGAATCCAAAGAGTCCTCACACTTGCAGATTGCCCACAAGCCTGTGCCTCTGCATGTCCTCAGTTTAACTGGATAAGAGATGCACACAGCTCACCATGCTTGGGAGTGTTTGATGTGCTGGAGGATGAGGTACTGCTGCTTACTACTACCCAGGCAATTCACAAAGTCAAAACATTTAATAGATGTAAACTGAAATTTGAATACTGTTGGATATTTGTAGAGGGACATGTGGTGGTCTAGTGGTATAAGGTGCCGGATCGCTGATCCAAAGGTTGGGGGTTCGAGTCCCACTCTCCACAAGGTTGTCACTGTCCCCCCCAGTGCAGCTAACTGGGTTATCAAAGGCTGGCCATGTCTCTCACGGTCTATGGTGAGAGGCATGTAAAAGAACCATTGCTGACTTTCAACAAGAGTAGGCTGCAAAGCCGTCAGCGTGTTTCCGCCCTGCGATGGCCTGGCGAGCTGTCCAGGGTGTACTCTGCCCTCGCCCTGAGTTGGCTGGGATGGGCACCAGCCTCCTCGCGACCCTAATTAGGATGAAGCGGTTACAGAAAATGAACTGAACTGGATATTTGTATTCAAATGTGGATGAAATAAGAAATAGGACACTTCTGTAATGGGTTACTCTTGTCTACACATTGACCAGCCATGACATCAAAACATTATGACCAAGTTGTTTTAACCATCACAATGTGGCCCTCAACAAAGTCACTTGATCAGTCAGTTCTCAAATGCACAAGATAAGATCAGATCAAGTGACTTTGTTGAGGGCCACATTGTGATGGTTAAAACAACTTGGTTTATTCATCTTTTAAACAGCAGGTCTTGTGAGGTGTTCCTGGTTTGCAGGAACCGACCAAAGGTGCTCAAAGGAAGGACAACCAATTAACTAGCTGGACTCTAGCTGCTAGTGTCATGGGTTCCCAAGGCTCATTGAGCAGCATCTGTTCTGATCCCACAGAAGAGCTACTATAGCACAAACTGCTGAAACTATTCATGCCAACTATGATAGAAAGGCATCAGTACACACAATGTACATTGCAACTTGGTGTGTACTGTATTTGACTAACTGGAAGCAGACCATTCTGGTGTTGTTAATATTGTGTCTCATCGGTGGTGTATACAGCTATGGGAAAAATGAGGAAAAATAATTATTTTTAATGGTGGTTACCATTTCAATTGCATATGTACAGTGCTGAACAAATATATTAGACCACCTGTCACATTTGGGATGAATTCAAATTACTTGCGGATGTGGCTCACATATCATGAAGGCAGAGATCCTAAACAATCCTTTAAATTGTATCTAGGTTACTTGAAATAAAAAACATCACTATAGAACAATTCACTGTTCATTGGTTCACATTCATTCATTCATTTTCTGAACCGCTTAATCCTAATTCAGGTCTCGTGGAGGCTGGTGCCCATCTCAGCCGACTCTTGGCGAGGGTAGACTACACCCTGGACAGATCATCAGGCCATCGCAGGGCTCAGTGGTTCACAAATTGACAAATTATTTGCTCAGTTTCCCCAGGAACACAGTCTTTTGGGACATTAACAAACAATTAAGAGCACAGTGCCTACAAAAACTGTTCTAAATATGTAAAAAATAAATAATGTCAGCAAAAATAAAGGCTGAATGAGTCCAAGATAATGAGTAGTCTTTTTCAATAAACATACGAAATGTAAATAAACTGCAATGTCATCTAGTAACAGGGAATCTAATCCGCATTGTGACATGTAATGCAGTATGATGCAAACGTTTTGGGCACCCTGTTTGTTTTTAGTATAAACTTTGCTATAGATGTTTCTGTTATAATTTGTATTTTAGTAAGCTAGTACAAGAAAACATTTCATTGTTCAACGCTTAATGCTAATTAGGGTTGCGGGGGAGGCTGACACCCATCCCAGTCGACTCCGGACGAGGGCAGAGTACACCCTGGACTGCTCCCCAGGCCATCACAGGGCAGAAACATGCTGATGGCTTTGTAGCTACTTTTGTCGAAAGTCAGCAATGGTTCTTTTACTGCACATGAACTTCACCCCATAGACAGTGAGAGACATGAGCGGCCCTTGATAACCCAGTTAGCTGCACTGTGTGTGTGTGTGTGTGTGTGTGTGGGGTGGGGAGGGGGTTGGGGGGGACGACGATACACACTGACAACCTGTTGAGAGTGGTGCTTGAACCCCCAGCCTTAGGATTCTGTGCGACACCCAGTAGATACTGTACTTCCTGTACTGGGCACAAACTCCACCTGATGCTATTATATTTTTTAAACAAAAAGTCATCACACTTAATACTGATTCCGTGTTCATTTATTACTGTTTCATTTGATTCAGTTTCATTTATTACCGTTTACTGTACTTTATAGAATTTTTATGTTGAGATTTTTAATTTGACGTCATTATTTATATGTAAATATAAAGCATCTTTGTTGTACACCATTCATTGACCTGTACCTAAAACATTAGCACAGCATGTACTGTACTTCAACGGCAAATCTGACATTGGACCCAGCTTTAGGGTCAGGTTTCAATCAGACATATTACACCTTCGGGTTTGAATGAATGCCACCTTGTTTGCAACAACTGATTCAGATTTTATGGATCTGAAGGTGTGATAAATGTAAGGATGTACTTATTCTATAAATGTGAATGAAAAAATTTAATTATCATGAAAATTAATCAATTTTTTAGAAGTTCTTCATTTATTGGAGTTCTTCAACTTTAATGTTGGTACTGTATCAGTTCAGTTCAGTTCATTTTCTGTACCCGCTTAATCCTAATTAGGATCACGGGGAGGCTGGTGCCCATCCCAGCCAACTTTGGGCGAAGGCAGAGTACACCCTGGACAGCTCGCCAGGCCATCGCAGGGCGGAAACACGCCGACGGCTTTGCAGCGTACTCTTGTCGAAAGTCAGCAATGGTTCTTTTACATGAACCTCACACCATAGACAGTGAGAGACATGGCCGGCCTTTGATAACCCAGTTAGCTGCACTGGGGGGGGGGGACAGTGACAACCTTGTGGAGAGTGGGACTCGAACCCCCAACCTTTGGATCAGCGATCCAGCGCCCTATACCACTAGACCACTACTGCCCGGTACTGTATCATTCAGGGTGAAATGTTGAAAAGAATTCCATGGGATTTAGTTATATTTTAACAAATATTTAAGGCTTATTTTTGGGGGGGTATCAATGAGGGGAGCGGAAATGATATGACTAGCATGTGATTCCAACCATTATTCAAAATGCTGTAATATCTGTTATGACAGCTTTCTAAAATATTTCCTGTATTTTTACACTGTAAAGTTCTTTCTTCATTCTTTACAAAAGCCACGTTCTCCCTGTGCTTGTGTGGGTTTCCTCCGGGTACGTCGGTTTCCTCCCACAGTCCAAAAACAGGCACAATCGGCAAATTGGCCATTCCGAATTACCCTTTAGCTGCAAGTATGAGTGTGAATGGTAGTGTGAGTGTTGGCCCCGCAATGACCTGGCAAGCTGTCCAGGGTGTACCCCGCCCCTCCTAGAGTGAGGTGAGATGGGCTCGAGGTTTCCTGCGACCTTAATTAGGATTAAACAGCTTAGAACATGAATGAATGAATGAATGTTTACAAAAGCAGTCAGTATAGAACTCTTCTTGAGTATCTCTTTGGCATTGTGGATATAGTGGAATTTTATTGACTTGTGACCAGGTCAGCCAGGATGCTGCATGTTGAAATACAGAAAGTTTATTTGAAAGCCGCCAGTAAGAAGGCTCAACACACAGTCGACCACTGTTGCCCAGAGACGTTGATCAGAGCCAGACAGCAGAACTTGGCTGCTTTTAGGAAAAAACACATCTTTTGCTGGTTACAACAGCAGGAGAAAGTGAAGGGGGGGAAAAAAAGGAAAAGTCTGTGTTTGCTTATAGGAGGGGTAGGTTGGGGTGAGGTGGTGTTTAAGTAGAATTTCTGGGGAATACTATAGACTGTAATTCCTGAAACTTGTTTAATATATGACCCCCAAATGAAAGTGGAAAACATTTGGAACATCCCCTTAAAAACATAAAACTGCACACTTCTAATATTAATGTGCTGTGAATAATGATAATTTATTACTAATGGAACTTTATGAGTAAGACGTCCAAGAATAGAAAAAAGAATCAGAGTGCTTACTTTCCGGAGATAAAATAATAATAATTTACTGCTGAAAAGCTAATTGTTAGAAAAGGCATTTTTCCAGTCATGGTCCTGAAAAAATGCATTTTTTTTGTTTTTACATACAACAAAATGGCAGTATAGTTCCTATTATTAAATATATTTGTGTGTGTGTGTGTGTGTGTGGGGGGTTTGCAAGAAAATGTTAACATTGAGTTTTTTTTTAATGATTTCAATAAATTAACCCAATGAATCTGTTTTCTTTGTTATTATTATTATTATTATTATTATTATTATTATTATTATTATTATTATTATTGGGGCAGTGGTGGTCTAGTGGATAGGGCGCAGGATCACTGATCCTAAAGTTGGGGGTTCAAGTCCCCACAGGGTTGTCACTGTCCCCCAGTGGAGCTACCTGGGTTATCAAAGGCAGGCCATGTCTCTCACTGTCTATGGTGTGAGGCATGTAAAAGAACCATTGCTGTCTTTCATAAAGAGTAGCTGCAAAGCCGTCAGCGTGTTTCTGTCCCTTGCTAAAGGGTTGTGACAGGAAGGGCATCCGACGTAAAAACCTCTGCCAAATCAAATGTGCAAATCAGATGATCCGCTGTGGCGACTCCCGAGAAAAGGGAAAAAACTTGAAAGGAAAAGAAGATTATTATTATTATTATTATAATTATTATTATTATTATTATTATATTTACCAATATATACCATATATGCTTGATATTGATTTTCTATAAGACGAGACTGAGAAGATACAGTATAGATAATAAATACTGCAAGTGGAGCGTTTGAGTATTTTTCTTTCCCTTTTGTCTGACATAGTTCTGTGTTTCTCATTGTATTTCCTTCTAGATATGTGGGCAACAGGAGCTCTTTATCATGAAACAAAACATGCACTGTGCCTTTTTCCCCTAGATTTGAGCTGCTTATATATGTGTCACTGTGTGATCCCTCCTTCCATGAGCCTACTCTCGCCGAGTGGTTTCCCACAAACTATTGCTTGGCTACTGTTGCTGGATACCATATTTATGGACCTCAGGGGTTGGAAAACACGTCTGAAGGAGACAGATTGGGAGATGATGATGAGAGCAGCTTGTCAGGGAGAGATTGATTTCCTTTTTTCCCTTCTATTTTTTCCGCCGCCATGTAGTCCTTTTTCCTCTCATCTGTGCTTTCTCCATATGCAGGCAGTTGTAAGATCACCTGAATAGAACCACCTGGATTCCCCCATGTCGGCCTCTGCTGTACTCAGTGACCACGTTTGCTCACCTACTGCCAGGTATCCAAGGTAACAACACAAAAAGATTACAGCAACAGAGGTGATGTGCTTCAATTTTTGTGACACCATCCTTAGTATTAACACCCGCCTTAGGAAATAGATGTTAAAAGTCCACCTCATTCTTGAGTCACAGAAAGAAATAGAAGAAGTTGAAAGCTTTTCAGGACAGAAAATGCACAGCTGTTCTTTATTATTTTCCCTCTTAGTTCATTGAGACATAATTGCATTCTGACTTCATCTGAACCTTAGCCTGACCCCTGCTCCCCTGTCAGCTACACAGGCATGCATAAGCCTTTCATAGAGAGAGGAGATCACAGTGTGAGCATTGGCACTAAGATCAACAAACGCAAATCAGGAAACTGGAAAACTCTATGGGCACACACACACACACACACACACACACACACACACACACACACACACACACACACACACACACAGTGAAACTGGCTAATCTAAATTGACCATAAGTGTGAATGTGAGTGTGAATAGTTGTTGGTCCCTGTGTTATCCCTGTATTAGATCAACGACCTCTTCGGGGTGTACCCTGCCTCTCACCCAAAGTCAGCTGACATTGGCTCATTTCCCCGAGCATCCCAAATGGACCAGTAGTACAAATAATGGATGGATGTATTGATGCTTTCTTATCTCCAAGTATGACTTCCTTCCTCCCTTTCTATACTTATGATGTCATAGGCTTTCCAGTTAAAGGGAGTAAAAGCTTTCTTGTGGGAAAAAAAAGAGAGAAAACTATTCTCGATTAACCAACAGGGCTTCCCTACATCAAATCACTGCAGACCGTTCTTTTTATGCATCATGGAACAGCTATGTGTTCCATCATCCTTGATGACTGCCCTACTGTTGATTTTCCTCTTCTCTCATTTTCTCCATCTGTTTGATCTTATTGTAGAAGGCTGTGCAGGGTCCAGCTTATTTACCAATGAAGAGTGTACTGACGTCAACTGCAGGGCCTGATGTTTGGAATCAAAGTATTTTTTCGGTGTTGTGTCTTACTGATATGTCTACACATATAATAAATATTAGGCTTTGACGCTTGGTTGGATATCAATGGGCAATAAAATGAGAAAAAAAAAAATTCTTCACATTTTAGACAGATTGTATCTGTATAAGGAGGTCCTCTTTTAATATTTAACAAACCTCATTATCAAACACTACTAATACTAAAACAACATTTGTTACTACTTGCTTTCTCAGAAATAGGAAAAATGATTTACGCATGGAGATGGATAAGATATTGACCAGACGTATTAAAAAAAAAGTATAATGTGGAAACAGGAAATAGAATTAGAATGAAGAAAATGGAGCATGGAATGATTGTTAGTGCCAGACGAACTGTTTTAGGCATTTCAGAAACTGCAGTTTCCTGGCAATATCACACACAGAGTCTTTGTAATCTCCATTGAATGATGTGTAAAACAAAAAACACCCTGTGTGTGCCATTTGTATGTCTCGAAATGCCTTGTTGATTCGAGAGGACAGATGAGAATGGTCAGATTGAATCAGGCTAACAGGATGGAAATCGTAACTCAAATAATCACTCTTTACAACCACGATGAGCAAAAAGCATCTCAGAAACAAACACACATTTCACCTCAAGTCCTCAAGTCAGGTGAGATACAACAGACCACAACAGGTTGCAAAAAACAGCAGGTTATCAACAAAAAAACAAACTTTTGACATGAAACAGACCAGGCGATGTCTATGAATTGATTTATTTTTGTAATAAAAAGTATATTTTATTTTATTTATTTTATTTTTATATTATATGAAGATGTTTCTGTGTGGAGGTTACATTTTCTCCTTGTACTTGCGTGGGTTTCCTTCAGGCACTGTACTCTGCTTTTGTCCCACAGTCTGAAAACATACAGTCGACTGACTGGCTGTTCGAAATCACCATTAGGTGTGGGTGTGAATGTGAGTGGTTGTGTGCGTGCCGGCCCTGCAAGCTATCATGGGTGTACACTGCCCTCAACAGATTCGGCTGAGATAGGCTTGAGCCTCACCGCAACCCTAATTCGTATTCGGTGCATTATAAAATGAATGGGTAAAAGAATGAATGAGAAGCAAGGAGCAAACTCAAGAACACAATATTTGTTCTTTAATTGACAGTAGGATATGTACAAACAAAAATAGTAAGCTATATCGCTCACAAAAAAAATCAAACTACAAGCAGCTAAAATCTGTGTATCCAAATACACTTAAAAAGCTTTAGAACTGCTGTCAATCAAAAATGAGGTTCCAAACATTTTGATGGCGCCTGCCATCATCATGCAGCAGCCCAGTATCCCGACCCTTCCTACTGCCGAATGTGACTCAAAGAAGCTCGACTTCCAGGGGTGGGACCTTTTTAAAGCATTTATCCTATGAACATCTCACTATTTTATGAAGAAAGCAGAAAATATTTCAAAAGCCATTGGATTTAGAGAAGCTGCACTTCAGTGAGTTTTACCGGACTATGCTTCCATGAGAATGTGTGAGAAAGAGGAATCACGTTAAACAATCTGTCAGAAATTACTGCTGATTCTGAAGGAATTTACCGAGGTGAAGAAGCGTGTGCAGGCAGGTTGGAATGGTTGGAGAAAAGTGTCCGGTCTGATGTGTGATAGGAGGGTATCGGCAAGAATGAAAGGAAAAGTGTACAAGACGGTGATGAGGCCAGCGATGATGTATGGTTTAGAAACAGTGGCGCTGAGGAAAAGACAGGAGGCAGAGCTGGAGGTAGCAGAGATGAAAATGTTGAGGTTCTCTTTGGGAGTAACGAGGATGGATAGGATCAGGAACGAGCACATCAGAGGGACAGCACATGTAAGAGGTTTTGGAGACAAAGTCAGAGAGCCTAGATTGAGATGGTTTGGACATGTACAGAGGAGGGATAGTGAGTATATTGGTAGTAGGATGCTGAGGTTGGAACTACCAGGCAGAAGGCCTAGAGGAAGACCAAAGAGGAGATTTATGGATGTGGTGAAGGAGGACATAAAGGTAGTTGGTGTAAGATAAGACGATGCAGAGGACAGGGTGAGATGGAGGTAGATGATTCGCTGTGGCGACCCCTGAAGGGAACAGCCGAAAGAAAAAGAAGATTCTGAAGGAATTTACCATGAAGTTGAAGATGTGGCAGCTCCCTTTTTGTAATATTATTATTAATTCAATGGTACATATCTGACAAGATCGAATGACGCCTATGTATACAACATAAAAAAGTCAATATTGGCTCATGTCCGGGTCAATATTGGCTATAATTGTACACTACATGGGAGCAGTATGGTTGGCCCACTATCTTGGGAATAAAAAAAATATTCCGAGAGGATGATGTTTCAATCAAATATCACTCATGTTTGTCATTTTTACTTGGAGCAGTCAGCATCATCATAATCATACTAAAAAATGAAATAGACAATAAAGATCTTGTTTTGCTTGTTTTGCTGATTCTCTCATGCTGTATATACTTAAACTCTTAAAGAGGATTAAAGAGATGTTCTTACACAGCTCTGCACCTGCTCAGCGGTGTCCTCAAAGCTCACCTGCGTCCATCATGACAAAGAAATGTAAAAAAAACAACAACATGTAAATCTGTTTTTGCTTATGTGTATTATATACAAAACTATGATGAGATTTCCTTTCGCCTTTTTCCCTTTCTCAGGAGTCGCCACAGCGAATGATTCGCACGTTTGATTTGGCAGAGGTTTTTACATCGGATGTCCTTCCTGTCACAACCCTTTTTAGCAAGGGACAGAAACACGCCGATGGCTTTGCAGCTACTCTTTACGAAAGTCAGCAATGGTTCTTTTACATGAACCTCTCACCATAGACAGTGACAGACATGGCCCGCCTTTGATAACCCAGTTAGCTGCACTGGGGGGGGCAGTGACAAGCTTGTGGAGAGTGGGACTCGGACCACCAACCTTAGGATCAGCGATCCAGCGCCCTATGCTACTAGACCACCACTGCCCCCTATATTATATACAAAACTATATCTACTGGAAAATATTGACACTACACACTTTGTACGAAAGAAGACAGGAACCATCCAAGTGTGATCAGCTCTCGGTTTAAAATCCTGCATCTCTTCCAACTTTGTTCAGACAATGAAAGATTTCTTGAGTTTCAGTGTAGTCCCTTGTACAGAGAGGTTTGATGAGACATTCAAAGTTTTCACAATTTTATATTAAGGAACATGCATTAGCCAAACTTCTTTATAATACAAAGATCACGGGGAGGCTCTGAAAGATCCGCCAACACTCACACCTAGAGGAGATCTGGAACAGCCAATCAGTTTAAGATTCAAGGCTTTGGACTGTAGGAATCAACCCAAGCAAACACGGGGAGAACATGCAAATCCACACACAAACACCTTCTTCAAACTCAGGACACTCTTGCTCTGATGTGCAATAATCCATTCATTCGTTCGTTTTTTTAGAACCTCAATCCTAATTAGGGTTGCGGGGAGGCTGGCAACAAAACAATCTCAGCCACCTCTGGATGTGGGCATAGTACACCCTGGACCGTTCTGGTTCCTGGTTCTTCTTTGCCATGCATCTCATCAGAGATAGTTAGCTGCACCGGAGAACAGCAGTGACAATCCAGTGAAAGTGGGGCTTGGGTCCCTGACCTTTGGCTCACTGGGCCGCCAATACCGCGGTCTCATTTTCAAGACCTGATACATTTTCAGTGTTCGAGTGAGAATAAAATATGGGTTTAAGAGATTATCTGTGTTTATCAGTGCCAAAACATTTTGGAATGGAGATTGTAGTAACTGAGCAGGAAAATATGAATCAATCTTAAAAAAGAATACTGTGTGTGTGTGTGTGTGTGTGTGTGTGTGTGTGTGTGTGTGTGTGTGTGTGTGTGTGTGTGTGTGTGCACGTGTACGTTTGAAAATCAGTATATGTTCTAAGAATCATCATTAGGATGATATAAACTACTATAAGAATATGGAAAGGCACCAACTCAAACTACATTAACATTCTGTTCTCTTTAATGGATTTCATCTTCACAGCTATATTTTACACTGTGGAAATGTCATAGTAGGTGAGCAGGCCAATAAGTATTAGGTGCCTGTTGGGATTCCCACTGTTTAGGGAGGTTTATAAGTACTGTACCACATTCTTGGAGACTAAAATCAGCTGGCTGTGCCGTCTTTTAGAACCACAAGGCCAAGTTAGGAGCAACACTTCAATTGCTATGAATGACTCATTATACAAGCGCTTATGTGACTGCAAAAATTATCTAAATAGTGCTGTTGCTAAACGACAATAGTGGTCCTGTCCAAACATCAGCAAATGTGTAAATGCACTTTTTCTTAGAAGGCTAAGCTGTTGAAATATTCCATATAAGCAATTTACAATTTACAGTCACACCTAACTATTTAAATATGGTGCATACTGGAAAAGTTTAGCAAAGCCAGCCAGAATCATGGCAAATGAAATGAATAATCATGCCGTATGCTTCTTCTGCACAATTTAACTGATTCACTGCAAAGGGAGTCTGTATGTATTTTTGTAAACGTTCATAGTAGGTTTATGACTCATTGGGTTATGTTAAGGTGTGTTATTCTTTCCCATACCCAGTGAAGATTTATTTCAAACTCAGCGTTTAGTCAGTATTCTTCACTGGCTCACGGGCACTGAGGCACTAGTGGCTAATACTTTGTGGTGTTGAAACAAATTAAGTGGTTTCCACCCTTATAAAAACCTCAAAACAGTTATGGAGTTGTCTAGACATAATTATCCACACTAATTAACATTAATCTCACGAATAAATGAGATATCTCATGAAAAAATCAGACCGGTTAAAATGAATTGCATATTGCACTTGAGGCCCCAAAGCTGAGGTTCTTTCTGCCAAGGGCTTCCCATACATGATACTCATAGTAGTTGTGTCCCCACTGACTGTTTTTATGCTAACTTCCCAATGGCTGAGGTCCACTGGCTGTCTCAGAAAATTCAATTCCTCATAATTTATAATCAGATTTGGACAGAAGGGATGATTAATTCTGTTCTACTATACAATGGACTCGTTGCAGAAATAATTGATTTAAAGCTAAAATAAAAAATAATAATTCAGCTCATAACAGCTTAACTATTCTAATCCAGTGGATCTTAACCTGGGTTCGATCGAACCGTAGAGGTTCGGTGAGTCAGTCTCAGGGGTTCGGCGGAGGTCAAGACACACACCCGACTCATATTCATGCCGACACGCCCCGCTTGGCCAATCATTGGCTGCAGGTGATTACGCTACATTGCTTGGCCAATCTGTGCTGCAGGAAATTTGGTGTGCTCAGTAGTTGACTTGTGACTGTTGTGATGGTACGTCGTGTGATTTCTTTCTTAATGTTTTAATCCTTACTATGTTGAGCAAAAAAAGAAAAAAAAGAAAAGAAAGTGGTCGGACGAATATGTACAACATGGATTCACATATATAACGGAACGTGATGCTATCTGCATGATTTGCGAAGTAGGATCAACCCCCCACTGACTGACGTATACGTACATGTATATGTATATATAATATCAATAAATACATATCCAACATTATGAATGCTTATAATAACAATTAAACATTCAAAAATAATGCATAAGATGTAAATAAAACAAATACAGACACAGAAAGACGCGTGCGTGCGTCCACACACAGATGCATGTGCACGCACTCAAATGCGTACCTCACATAAAAATGTAAGTAGTTGTGATGGGCGAGTTCATGCATTGTATTGGTTTTGTTCTTTGAACACAGTGATGTTAATGCACGATTCATTTTGGTGCCCCAGTAAAAACATATACCTATGTCTTGAATTTGAAAAAAAAAAAAAAATCACATTTTATTTTTCAATAAAGGAAGGTTCGGTGAATAAGCATATGAAACTGTTGGGGTTCAGTACCGCCAACAAGGTTAAGAACCACTGCTCTAATCATATTAGCATTATTTTATAAGACTGGTTTTAAGATTAATTTAAAAACAGTATGCCCATAATATGAGCACTGTCAATTATCCTGTTTCTATTCACAGTCAATATTACAAGATGTATTGAAACTTTCTGTCTCGTCTACTGATTGCTTGCCAAAGCTCTGTCCTACTCATCAGACTCCCACATACAGCTGCTGCAAGGGCAACAAGAAAATAAAACGCATCAAACCATCAAACACTAAGTTGTATTCTTCTCAAAGCAAGGCATAAAATTACGATGATTTCCCTGGTAAAGGCAGATTGGGCAATGAAACTGGCAATGAACATTTCTCATCTTCACAGTTCAAGAGTCTATTACAATGTGTGTCATGTGAATGTGTTTATGGGGTGTTGATGGAAATGTCCTGCATGAGTATTAAATTAGTTTCATTGCTGTGTATTTAGGAGCCACATAAGGTGACTGATAAAAAAAAAAAAAAAAAAAAAAAAAGACCAGAAAAAAGGAAAATTATGTATGTGAATGATGCGAAACTGTCCCATAATCGTGATAATGCATAAATAGGATTTTAAATCACCTTTCTGTGAAATTGTAAGAAGAAAGCTTGGGTGATGTTTTTTCTGTGATAGCTTCCTGACGAGATTTCCCCTCCCTCCAAACTTGGTGCCATTTAGAAAGACAAATTGTGCTCCATTCCACACCGATTGCCAAGTTGTCCTGAGGCAGGAGAAAAAGCTTTTGAACAAAACACATGCACAAAACATCAATAAAAGCTAGAAAAAACAAAACTGATGCATGTCTGCAGCTGTCTCCCAGCTGCAGCAAGGACTACGGTGACTTTGTGCTTTCCTAACCTAGATATTAAAATATGAAAAATCCGGATGTCTGTAATGCTTGTGCTATTTAGCCTGTTTTTCTTTCCGCCTTGTTTTCGAGAAAAGCTATTAAAGAGATGGGATAACTTGTCACATCATGTGTCTTGTGCTTTTCATGGAGGTCCAGCTTACTTCAATTAAAAGTTGTAAGCGGCTGGTTTTGATCAAGATCCTTGGCAAACCTAAGGTGATTCTTTTCCTAACAAAAAGCAAATGAGACTTTGCACTCTAAACATTGTTTAAGAATAATAGCATGTCTTCAGGGAGAGTATCTAGCTCTCACTTCACTTCCTAATGAGCTTCCTTTGTTTTGGCCTACATAGCAAACATGTCAGATGCTTGGTTAAATAATAATAATAAAAAAAAAATCAGCTGCTCGGAATCCATGTGATAAAAGAGGTTAGTCCTTTTTAGTTAGAGGGAGGCCAATGGAACTCAGAAAGGTTTTATGTTTTTAAGAGGAATTCCCAGTAGGAAGGAAACATATTTACAGTAATTTGATAACCCTCAAGGCAGAACTATGGTTGACATTTTCATGGACCAGGAGTGGTACATCATATTTTATATCCAAGTTACTCTGGATTCAAATTCCACATCAACCGTATCCTTTGACTACACATGTGAAATAGCTATTCACTCTAAACCATATGGCATCCAAAAGGAAATCCTCATATCTAAATGGGCTACATCCGAAAGGAAAGGCGCTGGGGCTACCATGACACACACCATGTAGACCTGCATCAGATGTCTGGCTATTTTCAGTGACTCATAATCTTCTCGGAGAAAGTACTGCAATCTTTTCAAGTATTTGTTAATCTCATGAAGTCATAGAACAAACATGTGGCAATAAAAGGCAATAGATCGCCTTGAATCTCTTCTCCCACCATATCAAAGATTCAGAGTAACCTTGTGACCTGTCAGCATTGGTGGATCTTCCCGGAAGCCAGAAAAGTTGCTTCATTTCCTTTAAGAAACATGTATTCATCCACTTTGTGTAAATCTGAAAGACTAAATACAGATCAGCCAAAGTGACACGAAGAAGCTCATTATAGTGGCACCTATAAAGTGGTGGTATTTATCAGACGGCGGCACGGTGGCGTAGTGGTTAGCACGTCCGTCTCACAGCAAGAACGCCTGGGTTCGGTTCCCGGCCTGGGCGTTTCTGTGTGGAGTTTGCATGTTCTCCCCGTGCTTGTGTGGGTTTCCTCCAGGTGCCCCAGTTTCCTCCCACAATCCAAAGACACGCGCAGTAGGTTAATTGGCTGTTTTAAATTGCCCGTAGGTTCACATCGTGCAGAAGGCAATGGCAAACCACTGCACTAATCCTGCCAAGAAAAGCTCCATGAAGATGATAACCAGGGTGTTATCCTTCATGGTGGGTCGCCAATGGTCGTCCGACGACTCAGGCACTAGATAGATAGATAGATAGATTTATTAGACAGCGCATGAAGAGAAAGTTCTCGAAGACGACATGTTGGCAGTAGGATAAATGGGCATGCTAAAGGATGAAAGCAACTTTGACAAAGAACAAGTCATGATAACGAGACAACTGGTTCAGAGTGTCTCTAAATCAGCAGGTCTGAAGTGTGCACAGTGGGCAATGCTTATAGCAGTGGTTCCTAACCTGGGTTCGATCGAACCCTAGGGGTTCGGTGAGTCGGTCTGAGGGGTTCGGCGGAGCCTCTGCCACGGAGGTCAAGATACACCCGACTCATCATGTCAATTAGTGATGACACACCCTGCTTGGCCATCATTGGCTGCAGATGATCACATTACATTGCTTGGCCAATCAGTGCCGTGGGGAATTTAGCGCGCTCAGTGGTCAATGTGTGAAGTCGTGAGATTTTTTTTTGGAATATTTTAATCCATTCTAACTATGTCGAGCAAAAAAAGAAAGTGGCCGGACGAACATGTACTACATGGATTCACATGCATCACGGAACGTGATGGGACTCAGTGTCCTATCTGCATGATTTGCAATGCCAAGTTGAGCAACTCTAGTCTCGCACCGGCAAAACTAAAGGAACACTTCGTGAAACTGCATGGAGATGGGAAATACAAGAACACAACAGTGCCTATGTCTTGAATTTGTAAAAAATCATATTTTTATTTTTCACTGATGAAGGGTTCGGTGAATGTGCATATGAAACTGGTGGGGTTCGGTACCGCCAACAAGGTTAAGAACCACTGGCTTATAGTATTCATCAAAAGTGGTCCACGAGACATGGGTGCCCAAGACTCACTGAGTGAGGAGTAAAGGTTCTTTGTTCCTGTTTGGTTTGATCCCACAGAAGTGATGCATCAGATACTGTTCAGGGTGTCCACACCATCACAAAAGTGCCTACAATGGCATGTGATGAACAAAACTTAAAACATAGATCAATGGAATAATACGACTTGGTTTGATAAATCAATTTTTTTAGATCATGGACCCGTGTGGTTATGTGAACACTGCTTACACATAGAATGTACACTGTATGGCTCCAAGATGCCAGGATGAGTGGAGGCAGCATTATGCCTTGGGGAGTGTTCTGCTAGGAAACATTGGTTCCTGCCATTCATATGGATATTTCTTTGGCAGGTATCACCAACCTAAACAGTACTGACAAAGAGCATCCCTTAATGCAACTGCAGTTGTGGTCTCGTGGTACAGGGTGCTGGATCACTGATCCTAAGGCTGGGGGTTTGAGTCCCACTCTCCTCCACAAGGTTGTCACTGTCGTGTGTGTGCCGGCCCCCCCCCAGTGCAGCTAACTGGGTTATCAAAGGCAGGCCATGTCTCTTACTGTCTATGGTGAGAGGTTCATGTAAAAGAACCATTGCTGACTTTCGTAAAGAGTAGCTGCACAGCCATCAGCGTGTTTCTGTCCCTTGCTAAAAGGGTCGTGCCAGGAAGGGCATCCGACGTAAAAACCTATGCCAAATCAAACGTGCGAATCCTTTGATGTGGCGACTCCTGATAAAGGGGAAAAGGTGAAAGGAAATGTCTCTGTCATCTCATTACTTTAGAGCAGTAGCTTGTTTTTACAGAATAATGTACCCTGCTACACGGCAACAGATGTTTAGCAGTATTTTAGGGACATGGCAAATTGCTTATAGGATTGACTCCGGATTCCACTGGTCTTAATCGATTATGCGTCTGTAGAATGGACTGGACAAACAAATCAGAGCCACAGAGACTTAACCCTAAACTTCCAGAACTTTCAGCAAACACAGCTCACCTTCAGAAGTTTTCTGATGTCCATGCCCATTGAATTTGGGCTGTTTTATTGGCACATGGGGATGTACAAAAAATTAGGCATGTGCTTTTCATGGTATGGATAACCGATGCAGTTCTCATACTGCTATGGCTACTTATGCTATGCAAAGGCATCAGCCAGTCAAAGGGGAGTACTATTAATTTTGTCAGCATTAATATCAGCTTGTGTTTGTTAATCCAATTATCAATTAGACAATTTCAATCAGTTTTCCTCCACAACAGGGACTTGCTGGTCTAAAGAGCTACAACGGTAAAGACCACTTTGGGTTTCAACCTCTTTGCTTAGAAAATGACTCTGAGGCTACCGTGGGTGTGGACTGATCCAAACTGTGCAGTTGAAGGATAGAGAAACATCAGATGTTTTTCTTTATCTTCAAATTTTTAGTATTACAGTACAGGTAAAGTCTGGTGGGCTTTTACACCTGAGCCTCACCTGGCTCATCAGCTTATCCTGGTTTCTGTTGTATGGTACAACTAATAGTTCAGTTCCTCCTGAATGGGATGTTAGTCCAGCCCCGGTTACCTTCCCAGTATTTCTGGTAGTTCTGGGTGGACTTGTATTGTATTGTATTTAAGATCTTGTCTAGCGGTCTTAGCACAGTGGGGATTTAACATGGGTTCAAACCCACAACCTTTCAGTTATGAGCACAGCACACTCACAACTACATCTACTTTTTTGGGTGGGGTTTGTTATAATATAGTAAAATAATTTCAATAATTAGCAAGAAGTCAAACAATGAGCAAAGATTTTACTTTTGAAACATGGCAATACCCGTTGGTTTTTATTTGGTTGGGTTTACCTCTGTTTTTGATTAACTACACTACACCACATTTTTTACATACGTACATAGTTTTCCTTGTTCAGGACCTGGACAACAACTGATCTGTAATTTCTTTTCCAGTTTTGTTGGTGTAGTGCTGCATAAAAGACGTTGCATCCTGATGTGGCATTTAGACAATGTGGGGAATTCCAGAGTCAGTACCAGTAAGGAATAATTAATCAAACAGTGACAGTGAACAAACAATTACAAGTGCCAAACCAAACTGTGTGTTACATTACTAAGGGGCAAGAATGCACTGGTGACCTCAACAGTAGTAAACAAATCTTGGGGACTATAGAAGACCACAGCAGGGCAAAACTGAAGGATAACTGAAAACTTAAGAGTTATGGTTCATGCATGTCACCGTCAAAAGTGTGACGAAAAGATTTCGGTAAATAGAAGGACGTATTAGTTGAACGTTAAATAATTTAAATGAGTGTTTTTCCACATATCAGGATTTGGACCAGGCAAAGTTACTTCTTGTGACAGCATTCATCTCACATCTCACTTCTTCTTCTTCTTCTTCTTCTTTTTCTTTCGGCTGTTCCCTTCAGGGGTCGCCACAGCAAATGATCTTCCTCCATCTCATCCGATCCTCTGCATCTTCTACTCTTACTCCAACGACCTTCATGTCCGCCTTCACCACATCCATAAATCTTCTCTTTGGTCTTCCTCTGGGCCTTCTGCCTGGTAGTTCCAACCTCAGCATCCTACTACCAATATACTCACTATCCCTCCTCTGTACATGTCCAAACCATCTCAAGCGAGCCTCTCTGACTTTGTCTCCAAAACATCTAACATGTGCTGTCCCTCTGATGTACTCGTTTCTGATCCTATCCTTCCTCGTTACTCCCAAAGAGAACCTCAACATTTTCATCTCTGCTACCTCCAGCTCTGCCTCCTGTCTTTTCCCCAGTGCCACTGTCTCTAAACCATACAACATCGCTGGCCTCATCACCGTCTTGTACACTTTTCCCTTCATTCTTGCCGATACTCTCCAATCACACATCACACCGGACACTTTTCTCCAACCATTCCAACCTGCCTGCACACGCTTCTTCACCTCTTTTCCACACTCTCCATTGCTCTGGATTGTTGAGCCTAAGTACTTAAAATCCTCCACCTTCTTTATCTCCGCCCCCTGTAACCTCACCGTTCCTCTTGGGTCCTTGTCGTTCACACACATGTATTCTGTCTTACCGAGACTAACCTTCATTCCCCTCCTTTCCAGGGCATACCTCCACCTCTCTAGATTTTCCTCCACTTGTTCTCTGCTCTCACTACAGATCACGATGTCATCTGCAAACATCATAGTCCACATCTCACATATAGGGAATATGGATGCCAGTTTCTCTGAATCCATACCTGAAGAGTTTTTGAAGAATGGTGGGCCGATCTTTCTGCTGAGTGAAGCTATTGCCATCAGGGAACACCACTTTCATAAATTCTAAGTCCCAAGATTTATTTACAGAACACTGGTCAGAACATCACACTGATTCCATTGACTTGTCTTCTTTAGTCCATCCTAAAGCAACACACATTCACCCAGCATGTGATGCGAAAGAAAATGTAATGAATCAGACCAGTCCACCTCCTTCCATTGCTGCTTCCAGTTTTGATGCTCACGTGCCCTCTGTAGGTACATTGAATATATTATATATTATGCCTGAAGCCTCATATGCAACAATGCACAATTCACAGTGTGTTCTGTCACGTTCTATCATAGCCAGTACTAACTTTGTCAGCAATTTGTGTGTTTTTGTGGAATCAAACCAATTGGGTTAGCCTTTACTCCCCATGTCTGTCAATCAGCCCTAATCGCCTGTGAATCTGTTCCTGGATTATCATTTTTATTTCTTGGATCACTTACAATAGGAACTAATTACTGCAGACCAAGAACACCCCACAAGACCTGTGGTTTTTGGAGATGCACTGACCCTGTCCTCGCGTCATGATAATTTGACCTTTGTCAAAGTCATTACAATCATTACACTTAAACATCAATCTTGATTCCAAACTTCAAGAACTGACTGTTCACTCTCTTTCTCATTACAGTCAGATGTCTAAACACATGATGTCATAATTTAACGTACTGTGAATATGTTTGCATTCATGGCAAGTGATTGCTGTAGACCACTCAAACAATAAAATTTACAGATTTTTGTGCTATATCATGTTCACCCCGTTTACAAAAGAGACTTTAGAGTGTTTGTCACAGAATTTTCTCCCACTATCAAAGTGCCGCTCTGTTTTGACAAAAAGAAAAAATAATGGTAACTTATATGCCGATTTTAGTTAAAAATACATCAATAAATCTGCTGATTTCATTATCTTTGTGCACATTTCTTCTGTCTTGTTCAAGTTATATTGTTATGAGTCCTAAATTTTGACAGTAAAAAACTCCATAAGGTTTTTTTTATTAAACAGTTAAGCCATGCTGGGACTACAGCAAAAATCTCATAAGATGCTTCATGATGAAAAGAACATGGGGCAACAGGTAGCTGCTTTTCTGTCTGTCTTAGCTGCAGCCACATATTATTGTATCTGGCTCATTTTCTAGTTTTGATTAATGTTAATTTGTGTTTTATGATGCAGTCAATTTTGATTCACGCGATTCATAACGGTATTACGGAGATATATATCTTCTTCTTTTCCTTTCGGCTGTTCCCTTCCTCTCAAGGATCGTCATCTGATTCGCATGTTGGATTTGGCATAGGTTTTTACGTCGGATGCCCTTCCTGACACAACCCTTTAAGGGACAGAAACACGCTGACGGCTTTGCAGCTACTCTTTACAAAAGTCAGCAATGGTTCTTTAACATGAACCTCTCACCATAGACAGTGAGAGACAGTGACAACCTTGTGGAGAGTGGGACTCGAACCCCCAACCTTAGGATCAGCAATCCAGCACCTTTTACTGCTAGGCCACGACTGCCCTCGCAGTGCCCTCACACTGCCCTCGCAAAACGTAGATATATAGGGATCCCTCACTTTTCTTTTCTCACTTTTGGGAAGGAAATTCCCCTGCGACCGCTGAAGCCCACGAAGTAGGATCAACCCCCTCCCCCCGCTCCCGACTAACATATACGTACATGTATATGTGTATATAATATCAATACATACATATTCAACACTATAAATGCTTATAAAAACAATTCAAGAATCAAAAATAATTCATAAGATATAAATAAAATATAAATACAGACACACATACAGACGTGCACACGCGCACGCACACAGATGCGCAACTCACATAAAAATGTAAGTAATTTTGTTGTTGGGTTTTGGGTTGTTTTTGGTTTTGTTTTTGTTTGTTTGGGGAGTTTTCCTTAACTTTTTCTCTAATGTTCCATAATTTCCATATTTTTTTAATTTTATGAATATTTTTTAAAAACCCCGATGCACTGAAGCTGCAAGACCTCCCTGACTGACGTATACATACATGTATATGTGTATATAATATCAATAAATACATATTCAATGCTATATATGCTTATACTAACAATTGAACGTTAAAAAATAATGCATAAAATGTAAATAAAATATAAATACACACACATACAGACGTGTGCGCACGCGCTTGCACGCAGATGCATGTGCACACAAGCAGATGTGCACCTCACAAAAATGTAACTACTTTTGATGGGAGGTTTTGGGTTGTTTTTTGTTTTATTTTGGTTTAGGTTTTTTTTTTTTTTTTTTTTGCATAATTGGCCATGTTTTTGCGGCATTTTCCTTAATTTTCCCCGATTATTCCTTAATTTGCTTATTTTTTAATTCAATGAATATTAAAAAAAACATGATACACTGAATCTGCATGAGTTGAAGCATGAAGTAGCGAGGGATCCCTGTATATATACCATGTGCACTGTTACAACTGGGTTACAGTTTACATTTCAACTCAAGTTTTGGCTTATTTAAATGTAAGGATCATTTTTTTAAAAAATATGGAGGTCTGGGAAAAAACCCCATATTGCACTGTGACAGAAATCTGGAAGATATAAAAAAAAACCAAAACAGGTTTTGCCCAGAATTTAGTTTTTCAACCAATTAAACTGCTTTGACATCACTACTTTAAGAAAACATCAATATATTTTACCAAAACAATGTGGAATGTTTTTATTTAGGTGACTTTCTGATCTTATGTCTCTCACTGTCTGTGCTGTGAGGTTCATGTAAAAGATCTATTGCAGACTTTCGACAAGAGTAGCTGCAAAGCCGTCGGCGTGTTTCCGCCCTGCGATGGCCTGGCGCGCTATCCAGGGTGTACTCTGCCCTCGCCCGGAGTTGGCTGGGATGGGTGCCAGCCTCCCCACAACCATAATTAGGATTAAGTGGTTACAGAAAATGAACTGAACTGAACTTTCTGATCTTGATTTGGCACCTGCATGATGTTTGTCTCACTAAGTACGATTTTCTCATACAGTACATGTCAGGTTTTGAGTTGTTGGATCTTTGTGAAATGTACAACAACACATTACTCTCAGGAAAAAAAAATAGGGTCTTTTTTCAGCCAATTTACACAACATGCCAACAACTTTAAAAGCGCAAAATATTTGTTATTGTGAGGCAAACAACAAAAAAGGAAAAATAAAGAAAACTTGAGCATGCATAACTATTTATCCCTCAAGTTTCAATTACAGCTGCAAATCTCCAACCACTGGGATTTTTGCTTCTTCAAAGCAAAACTGCTTCAGCTCCATCAAGAATTTATTTTATTCAATAATTTGCCGTATCATGCTGCACGGATGTTTTTCTTCAGAAGGGACTTGGAACATCCTGTCATAATTTAAAAGAAATTCAGGGTTTAAAAGAAAAAAGCTGAATTTGATATGCTTATAATTATCCAATCGCAGTCACTTCTTAGAGAGAATAACATCCTTTTAAAACTGCCAAGAAACCTCTTATGACATGATCCTTATAAATGTGCATATGTACACAATGTATATTCATGAGCATAATATAAGCATTTACAGTGGGGCCAATATGTATTGGGCAATGTAAAAATGTGCAAGTTCATCCATTTAAAAAGATAAGAGAGGTTTGTAATTTCCATCATAGGTACACATCAAGCTTGAGAGACAGAATGTAAAAAAAAATCCAGGAATTCACAAATAAATTATTTAAAAATCATACATGTGATTTCCTGGATTTTTTTTTACATTCTGTCTCTCAAGCTTGACGTGTACCTATGATGAAAATTACAAACCTCTCTTATCTTTTTAAATGGGTGAACTTGCACATTTTTACGTTGCCCAATACTTATTGGTCCCACTGTATAGTGAAGGATTTCTGCATGGAAAGTTTTGGTGAAATAAGAAGTAGGACAGAATATAATTCAAAAGTCGCAAGCCATTCAATGAAGATATTCCGGTCACCAGCAAGAACTCAGACATACATTACTGTATATTAGGATTTTTTTTTTAATTATTTACTTATTGTACTACACTGTACCATGTACTATACCCTACCAGACAAAATAAGCAAAGGTACAAGTACATGCACACTCAGAGCAGTGGGCCGCCACACACATTGGGGCACCCACACAGCACTTGGGGGTTAAATGTCTTGCTCAAGTGCACTTCATCCATGAATGTGGAGGAAGGGAAGGTGCAGCTCACTTCCCTGCAGCCTCAAAGTTTTCCTGCTGTTTTCCAGCAACCTTTTGATCCCTAAGCCGCTTCTTGAACGATTATTCTACGACTGCTCCTAAATGAGTCTGGGGAGAGCGCGAATGCAGTCCTCCGCTACGACAATTTATGCAGTTGAGATTCCCACATTTGGGTAATTCACAAAGTTCAGCACAGCCCAAGTGCAATGGCCAAGCCTCGCTCTGGGCAAACCACCCTCGTGATCATGGTATCTCCCCAGCCAGGTAAGGATCAGCTTGATTATCACCAGACAAAATACCATGGGCAGTGGTGGTCTAGTAGGGCAGTAGTGGTGGTCTAGAGGATAGGGCGCAGGATCGCTGACCCTAAGGTTGGGGGTTTGAGTCCCCACACTGTTCCCCCAGTGTAGCTAATCGGGTTATCAAAGGCGGGCCATGTCTCTCACTGTCTATGGTGAGAGGTTCATGTAAAAGAACCATTGTTGAGTTTCGTAAAGAGTAGCTGCAAAGCCGTCAGTGTGTTTCTATCACTTGCTAAAGAGTTGTGACAGGAAGGGCATCCGACATAAAAACCCATGCCAAATCAAATGTGCGGTTCAGATGATTCGCTGTGGCGACTCTCGAGAACGGGAAAAAGCCGTTTTTGACTTTTGACATCCTTAGTACTAAATATAGTACAGTACTTCCAAACACACCAATATGGTACAATATGGTACAAAAGTATTTCCAGTCTTGTGTGGTTCTTCCAAAAGAGATTTAAACATGTTTCACTTACAGTTGTCATTCTGCATGTTCACTTCATAATAATTGTTTTATTGCCAATTAGATTCAATATGCTGAAATACACAGGTACAGCATCACTAGATCATTGTCTCATATAGAATTTAGAATTAACTGCACATAGTTTTATATTGAAGAATTAGAAACACTGTGTGGAATGTAAAGAATGAATAAGTTTGACAGGCAGAATGATAGCTGTTATTTTATCCCATAAACCACTTGCGTGTTTCTGAAGTACATATTATTGTGTTATTATCTATCTGATTACCAAATGCGTCACTGCAAACGTACGAATGCATTTATATGTTTACTAAAGAATAAACTTTTATTTGCGTAAGGATGACCTGCCCTGCCTAAATACGCACGGATCTCTCTTTAGTTTATACCACAAACTACCTGTAAATCTGAGAAATGTAAACATGAGGCTTTCACCAGTTCACGTCGATGCTCCCCAGCAGTCCACATTATTGAGAACATTTTGCTTCTTTGTCTGATAGAGTTTCCATGCATTGCGATTTGAAACTCGCTTTTGACAAGTAGGTTTCAGTTTATGAAATGAAATCACAAACTTAAACTTTTTAAACTTTGTATGGCAGTAGTTATACCACCGGAAATATAATGTCATATATTTTATATCGATGTTTAATTTACTGTTTGGTTATGAACTTTCAGACACATATGTAGATTTTTGTGTATTATTAGTCTGCAATATTTTATACTGTTTGACCAAGGTGGCAGTGGTGGCCTACGGTCAAGGTGCTAGCTCAGTGATCCTAAGGTTGGGGGTTCGAGACCCACTCTACAACAAGGTTGTCACTGCCCCCCAGTGCAGCTAACTGGGTTATCAAAGGCCGGCCATGTCTCTCACTTGTTTATGGTGTGAGGTTCATGTAAAAGGACCATTGCAGACTTTCAACAAGAGTCGCCGCAAAGCCGTCAGTGTATTTCTGCCCTGCGATGGCCTGGCAAGCCATCCAGGGTGTACTCTGCCCTCATCCAGAGTCGGCCGGGATGGGTGCCAGCGTTCCCGTGACCCTAATTAGGATTAAGCGGTTACAGAAAATGAACTGAACTGAGAAAATGAATGAATGTTTGACTAAGATAACGATAATCTCTCATATAAATTAAACTTTCATAATTTTACAATCGTGTTCTCTGGTTTAAAAGTACTGGCTATACAGTGTCACCTGACTCCATAAACCAAAAATAAATCACTACTGACTGTGTACTGAATTTGACAGAATCACTATTTTGGTCTCTGTTGGATTGAAAGGTTACAGATGATGTTTGAAGAAATAAACAATAAAAAAAAACCCGAAGGCCTGGAGAAGCATTAAAGAACGGCCTCCTGACACCAGAGATCTAAGGAGAGATCTGTTTTTTTTTTTTTAACTGAGTTTGAAATGCAGTCCTAAAGCACTCCCAATTAAAACATACACTGTTTCTCGTGCCAGTGCTTCATGCTCTCTTTTTCATTATGAATCAAGAATAAAGATATAGCTGTCAACCCATTCCACTAACACTCCACACATCAAATTAAATTAAATTGAGTGAATGAGTGAGGGACTGAGTAATATGAACACTGAAAAATATACTTTCTTTAAAAACGCTGATATGGCCTGACAGCAACAAGTGGATATCTCCTCAAAACGCCAGAATTGACCTTTTCACCTCATGTTTTGAGTCCTATCACCTTCTGTCTGCTCAATGAATACCAAATTCATCACGTGCTTAGATACATTAAAATCCAGGAACAAGAGTCCATCTCCAAATAGTATGCTGCCATTGCATGTGACAAATTGATAGCAGGGGATATCAATGTGAAATGTCAAATCAGCCAAGAAAACCTTCATGTTGAACCACGATGACTTCCTGAATTTTCACAATACTGCCTGCAACATTCCGAGGAACCGTTGAACCAGATTAATAATGATTAATATGAAAAAGAAAGCATGAATTTAAATTGCATTTGATTTTACAAAACACAGATCTCTCCAGAATACTGCTTGCAACATTGTGAGGAACTTTGATGAACCCTACTGAAAGATTGTCACAATGCACAATGGCGATGACCTGTACCAATTCCTGAGCCTCAACCTGGATGCAAAGTCCAACTCTCTATTGGACAAACAAAAAAGAACAACCTCGTCCAACTGTGCAGAAGCAAAGCCATACCAGATGAGTACCATCCCTGGTATCAACCTTTGCCAAGTAATGCTACATCTAGCAATGAGCGAGTTCATGAAGCAGCTGCTGAAGACTCCATGAGTGACTCTGATGACAATTTTTTGAAAATAAGATTTCGGTAGGCTTCTTTAGTTTGTTGGATGTTTTTTTTCCACACAATGACATTCCTTTTGTCCCTTTTTTCAGAGTTCAATTAAGGTCAAAGTGCACATGAACAGTTTTTCTAATTTTTTTTACACAAACCCATGATTGAAACCTGACTGCAACAAGTGTATATCTCCAACAAGCCTATTAAATAAATAAAATTTTACAACTTTGAAAAGAATCACAAACAAATACATAGGAGATGTGATTTTTAAGTGGTTCAGCTACCCAAATATATTGGTGTATAAAGAAACAGTGAACAAACTGATTTTATATGTAAACTCGAATGTTCTCGAATGTTAAAATCCACGTTTTCTCAAAAGTACACAAAGTGGAGTCATTCACTTGTTGCTGTTAGCCCTTGAAAAATGTATAATACAGTCTTCTTCTTTTCTTTCGGCTTTTCCCTTTGTCAGGGGTCGCCACAGCGAATGATTCGCATGTTTGATTTGGCAGAGGTTTCTACATCGGATCCCCTTACTGACACAACCCTTTAGCAAGGGACAGAAATACGCTGACGGCTTTGCAGCTCCTCTTTACGAACGTCAGAAATGGTTCTTTTACATGAACCTCTCACCATAGACAGTGAGAGACATGGCCGGCCTTTGATAACCCAGTTAGCTGCACTGGGGTGGGAAAGTGACAACCTTGTGGCGAGTGGGACTCGAACCCTCAACCCTAGGATCAGCGATCCAGAGGCCTTTACCACGAGGTCATCACTGCCCTGAAAACTGTATAATACAGTATATACGGTAATAGGATTTGTTGCTCACTCACTTCTTCATGCTGCTTATGATAATTCTCTCAACAATCATTCCTTCAACATGCATGTCCTCTTTCTCATACCTGTTAGTTTATTGGAAGTTACCAAATAATTACTTCATACAATAGAAGCAAAATTGGTATACAGTGGGGATAATTTTTTGTTTGTCGAGTTTCGCAGCCCCTTTTGGCCAGCCTTCTAACAGTGGCTCTCCACCAGTCATGTCCATAAATACCAAGGCAACCTTTTCTGATTGGCTGGAATCATGTTGTGTGGATTGAGCAGAGCCACTTTGTTCCTATGTACAGAGCTGTGCATGAACACCAGATGTTTGTGTGTGTGTGTGTGTGTGTGTGTGTGTGTGTGTGTGTGTGTGTGTGTGTGTGTGTGTGTGTGTGTGTGTGCAGAACAAGCATCTAGCAGATTAAAATGTGTACTGGATTACATTCGATAACTGCAGCTTTAAGTCAGTGAGTGAAGTGAAGAGAAGTGATGTCCACAAAGGAAGCATTGCATGAAAAGCCATTCGAGTGACCTGAAAAAATTCTGTGCCGTCATAATGAACAGGATATTTAGACACTAATAAGTTCCCCCCCCCCCCCCCCCCCCCCTTCCAGTGCAGCTAACTGGGTTATCAAAGGCAGGCCATGTCTCTCACTGTCTATGGTGAGAGGTTCATGTAAAAGAACCATTGCTGACTTTCGTAAAGAGTAGGCTGCAAAGCCGTCAGCGTGTTTCTATGACCTGGAGAGGAATGGGCTCCGCCAGGCCAAATCAGCCCAAGTCTCGCCATGAAGTCAACCCAACAACATCCTTGGATGTTAAGGGATAAGTGAAGTGAAGTGAAGAAGTTGCTGCCCATATTAATGAAGGCGGACTCGTGAAACTTGTGTTCGATTCTCCCTATGAAAAATGGTTTGCTGATATCTGTCCATCAATGGTATATTTGATTTTGATCTGATCATTTATCACTTGAATGGCGCTACAGGAAAGTTCAGCTCAGATAAATTCTGCAGCTGCCATTTTTGTGCTGCTTGCAAACTGAAGCTTGGGACTCAAACCCAGGACTTTCTTGCCGTGAGCCAGGTGAGCTAACCATTATGAAATTGTGGCTTTTTAGATCATAGAATGATATAGAGTTTTCCGGGTTTTTATTCTAATACAGTGTTTTATTTATTTTTTGAAGCAACCTTCCTCTTTGTATTCTCTTTGGCTTTGTTACAACCAGAAATAGTCAAAACTATCAAATCCTGCTGTGGTTCTCTAGCCATGAACTCAAATTTAACAAGTTTTGAGCTGCTTTTTTTAGCCTTATGCACACCACACCAGGAAATGATTAGGGGGGAAAGAAAAAGCAATGCTTATGACTCTACAAATTCACTCGCCGCTATATACGTAACATGGCGTGTTTCTCACAACCAACTCACCACATTGTCATTGATGCTAGACTGGAACATGATTAGTTCAGATTTTCCTTAGTTTGAATGAAATTATCTATTGTGCGGTTTGTCCATGAGAAGTCCATTGTATGTTTTATAGATGCACTAACAACTACTCCGTAAATAGGTCATCTGTCTCAACTGTTGTGTGTCATACACTTTAATAATCACTTCTTTAACAAGGCCTACTGATTTTTCGGGAAACACCATAGACATTTTCCAATAAATCCCTTAGTTTGTGCCTTGAGCATGCACGAGAGAAACAAAAGTTATTTATGCTTTTCGAAAGCTCTTCCCATTACTCACAAAATACATTGCGCATACATTTTCATGAATGTTCTTTTATTTTATTTAGGCTACCTCTTTGAATGCACATTACCTTTATTTGTTCATTCTTTCATTTTTTGAACTACTTAATAGTTATCAGGGTTGTCGGGAGGCTGGCATCCATCCCAGCTGACTCTGGGCAAGGGCAGAGTACAAACACTCCCTGTTTTATCTTCATTTGTTCTACGTATTTTTCGATTTCACGTTAAAAAAAAAAAAAGGCAAATTTTCAGTTTAGCGTGCTCTCTGTAATACGAGACGTACCTACGTAGTAGTACACTGATGTAATACGCTACTTCCACATGAAGCTGCGTCCATTGTTTACAAACGACAGACTGAACGTGCCCCTCCTTCTTCCCAGTTCACTGCATGTTACCCTTGTGTTATCTCTTTGAGCTTTGTGTTTACTTTGTGTACGGACTTTTGTAACCCTAAGCAAATATGGTTGGTCAGAAGCATAAGCCTACTAGTGATAGTGGTAATCAGAAAAAGCGGTAAGCCATCTCGTAATCAGAAAAAGCGGCAAGCGTTAATCTGGAAAGTGTTAATCTGGGTAGATACGCTTCATGCTAGAAACGAAGATGGCTATTATCAAGAAAATTGATAATAAATACTTATATTATAATACATTAATAAATGGTGAAAAACATGTGAATGTTGCACATTTCTTCCACATGGCTCCGTCGACCATCGGAACCATTTACAAGCAGAAAGATCTCATCACAGAGAATGTTAAAGGTTATATTTGATACTGTGTTTGATATTTGATGAGTGAATTTGATTAAAATTTATCAATTTGAAATTAATGTTGATATTTGATATATTTTATATAATTTTACAATGTTATGTTTATAATAATTGATTTAGGGTTGTTTTGTGTGATACGGTAATGGTATTTATGGATGTATAGTACAGTATGAACGTCATACGTCACTGGAACATACAGTAACAACTTACGTTTTTTTTCACCTTACATTCGGCCGTCCAGAACCGAACTAAAACGTAAGTCGGGGAGTGGCTGTAGATCCTTGATAGTCCACCAGGCCATCACAGGACTTTATTTTTATTATTTTTCTTGATTTACTTTGAGCTTGTGTAGTCAAAATAATACGAGGGCATTTCATATCCTCATGCTTATGTAATGATATATTCATGGTCAACAAATGATAAATGCTTTAAATTCTGCCTTATAACTGCTTTTATTTTTTCAGCTATAGGAAAGCAGGATGAAATCAGAAAAATAGTAAGTTCTACGTCCCACGCTTCACTGGAGAAATCTTTGCATCCTGCTGCCTGTGGTGTTGCTGTGAGTCTAACAAATGAGATGCATTAGCATTTGAAGGCTTTGTCTTCATAAACAAACTCTCTCCTTCAGCATTCCATGGGGATGATGGTGGGTGGGTGGGTGGATGTGGGTGTGTTGGAAGGGGGTTGTCAAGTGTCAGGATAAGTTTAGGATTAGGCATGTTTCAGGGGAAAGGTTCTCTAGGAAGGTTTAGAATTTCTCCCCTACATGATTCCCTAGTTCTGCTGCCAAGGGTTTTTAATGGAGATCTAATAAAACCTGGTAAGGTTTTCATCGTTCACATAAGCAGAAATTAATTTCTCCATTATTTTTTATTAGCACATTTAATTAATATGTAAAGTGGTAATAAATTGTATTTTTGTTGGTTTTTACACATTCAAGTTATTATGCTTTACATTAAATTTACTTTAATTGACATTGTATAACATGTCTGTATACATAAACAAATCATAAATCATTATAAATGTACTATGCTGTAAGTAGCATTAAGAAACTAACTTGTATTAAATGATACTTTTTTAAATTATAAATTAATTAATCAACAGCTTTATTAAACAACTTTCATAGCATCCAGTGAACAATATCTTAAAATCTTACTGATCATGTTTACAGTATTTCTTGAAAAATACAAAACTAAGGAGGTTGTCGCACTAGAGGTGTGAAAGAAAAGTGATTCATTCAAAGTGGGTTTTTTTTTTCAGACTTTTTTGTGAATTTTGAATTTGCGTCGAGATGTTTTGCTCCTCCGCACGCATACAAGTAGTTTGTGGCTTAAATATGCATAGTGCACAGAGGTCACGAGAACTATTTGAGACAATTGACACTATTCAGCCTCAGAGCCTCGTTTTTGCAACATTCGCGGATATTTCAAGTATATTTGAAATATTTTTCCAATGTATTCACGAGCCAGGTGAATAAAATACGAAGCAGTAAATGTTGCACTACAAAATTTTAGAATGAAAAGCAACAGTGCCATTTGCATCAATCACTTTTCTATCTCTAGCCTGAATATCTCAAAGGATAAAAATAAGTCCATGCTACTGGAAACTAGTACAACTAACATTGAATGACCAAAGATATGTGGACACCTGAACATTAGAATTATAAATGGGGCTTCCCACTGTTGCCACAAAACTTTGTAAGATAGTTTTGAATGCTGTAGAATTAAGTTTCATTGGAACCTCGAGTACCAAACCCGTTCCAGTATGAGAACTTCCCTGTGTACTAGTATATTGCAAGGCCCATAGGGATGAGGATTACCAAAGTTGGAATGGACGTACTCAAGGTGCCTACAGCGAACTCTGACCGTAACCCCACCGAGCATCTCTTTGATGAATTGTACGTCCAACTGCAAACCAAAATGTTGAGGAAAACCTACGCAGAGTGTACTGGAAGTTATTATAACGGCAAATAGCGGAAATCTGGAATGTGATGTTCAACAAGCAAGTATATGTGTGTAACTTGTCAGGTGTCCACATATCTTTAGCATATAATGTATTTTTAGTCACGGATTAAATGAAATATTCATCATACGAATATGCTTCAACGACATTAGTTATGGAGTATTAATGCTAAAGGTCATGTTCTCGTCAATGCAGAAAATAATATTAAGAGATATTTTTATGTAAAGCATTACCAATTTGTTTCACTTACAACTTCTGATCTATTTGTTTGTGAATAACGGTGTGTGTGTGTGTGTGTGTGTGTGTGTGTGTGTGTGTGTAAAGTGTCCGGTGTGATGTGTGATAGGAGGGTATCGGCAAGAATGAAAGGAAAAGTGTACAAGACGGTGTTGAGGCCAGCGAGTTTAGAAACAGTGGCCCTGGGGAAAAGACAGGAGGCAGAGCTGGAGGTAGCAGAGATGAAAATGTTGAGGTTCTCTTTGGGAGTAACGAGGATGGATAGGATCAGGAATGAGTACATCAGAGGGACAGCACATGTAAGACGTTTTGGAGACAAAGTCAGAGAGGCTAGATTGAGATGGTTTGGACATGTACAGAGGAGGGATAGTGAGTATATTGGTAATAGGATGCTGAGGCTGGAACTACCAGGCAAAAGGCCCAGAGGAAGACCAAAGAGACGATTCATGGATGTGGTGAAGGAGGACATGAAGGTCGTTGGTGTAAGAGAAGAAGATGCAAAGGATAGGGAGAGATGGAGGCAGATGATTCGCTGTGGCGACCCCTGAAGGGAAAAGCCGAAAGGAAAAGAAGAAGTGTGTGTGTGTGTGTGTGTGTGTGTGTGTGTGTGTGTGTGTGTGTGTGTACGTGCAGATATGCATTTCTTTCTCTGAACATTTCTCTGAGAGGGATTTACCCCAAAGCGGGATTATCACACTTGCATATGGAAGCCTGCAGGAAATCATTTCATTAAGTGACACATTAACCCACAAATGGGCTTCATAGTCTGAGGCCTCACTGAAAAGCCTTTACTGATGCAGCCCAATGTAACCTCATTTACCTCTGGCCATGGATGACATGGAGTGGGGGCCCTCAACCAACCAAAGGGATTTTGCATGAGAGAGGATGTAAATGACACTACGAGTCTTCGCAGAGGTCCGGTTGAAAGGGGCATTTTGCGTTAATCCTCATTAAATATAGAAGTTGCTTTCATCTTACTGAGTAAAAAGTGACCCACCATGAACTTTTGTCCCATTCTTTTCATACTAAGTTCTAGACTATACCAGGGCAATTAGAGCAACATTACAATGAGACAACGTTTGAGAGATGGGTCAAGCCGCCCTATTGGTTTGCCAAGCCATCGAAATCTGACTCATCATGAATCTCAATAGGAAGCTTAGAGAGAGAGAGAGAGAGAGAGAGAGAGAGAGATAGAGAGAGAGAGAGAGGAATGTGCCTCACAACAGTAGCCAAAGAAATACCAACCTCTCAGTATGCATGAAGCCTCAAAAGCAGTCATTAGATAAGTAACTGATAGACAGTAACACAAAACCCCTCAAAACAAGTTTAAAAGCAGGAAAAGGCTACAGCCCTGTATGCACGTCCTCACAAACACATTATCTACTCCCAGATCCAAGGAAATGTCTGCACAAACATTAGGAAATGTGTGACGAGCATTAACTCTACTTCTAAAAACCGAGGTAAAATGATTACGTGTCGGACGGGAACAGGCAGTGATGACCTACAGTGCAAATGCAGACGTATACACTACAGCGTGCAGATGTGTGCAATGCTTGGATTAAGCCAGAAACACGTCCACAACATAACACACAAGTTTACAGTCAAGAATGTTTTTCAGTTGTGTGGATTTGTAATACCATAAAGTTTGTTTCTCGCGATAGTTGTGGGAGTTAAGATGATAGGTCTGGCCTTCTTAGACATCCCTCCCCATATCTCTCTCTCTCTCTCTCTCTCTCTCTCTCTCTCTCTCTCTCTCTCTCTCCCTCTTCACTGGTTATCCGATACTTGTTTTGGAGGAGAAAAACAATGAGAGTATTTAGTCAGATGTCATGCGGAGTGTAGTTTGTCTTTTTCGCAATTCAAACCTTTGTTCATTGGAGCGTTCTCTTCCGTCCCCTGGTAGCTCTGCTTCTCTGACTCAGTGTGTGTTTTCAATTACAAGGCCTCAAATCGCCCCCTTTTTTTTCTCAGCTCAAAAAATCTCACAAACTGGTGTTTCCATATGCATTTGTTACCACATGAATAACATACAGAGAAAGGGGGGTTGAAAAGAGGAAACAGAGAATGAGAGGTCCCCGGTAAGGATTGATGGGTGCACAATGAAGTTGTTGTTTTCATTAGTTCATGTGTGGCTTTCTCGGTTTGATCCTTCGTTCTTGGCTCTGGCTACGGTCACTTGTGGCTCACACTGTGAGCACAAAGTTTTTTGGTATCAAAGAAGTACTATCATCCAACAGAATGAACCCTCCTCTAGGCATTGCTTTGTAGTTTTCTTTGGAAAGCTTGCTTTAATTTCCCCTTGATGCTATTTTACTCTCTTACCTGCACCTTTTGGATGTTTCTTTGTGCCAAATCTCCTCTAATCGTGCCAAAAAGGATTATGTTTCTCCAAAAACAAACGCACTTTTCAACCCGAATACCTTGGATATTTAAAAGATAAATCCACTGAAAGTGCATTCTTTAAATATATCAGTTTATATCCGAGCCAAAACAGACAAAACCTGACGAAATCTATTTCTCTTTAGAAAGTTACAGGTTACTAAAAAAAAACAAAAAAACAACAAAAAAAAACATTTAAAACATTTTAATCATTTTGAACCTGAGCAGGGCTGGCAGGAGGCATTCAGTGTGCTTTGTTCACCTCTTGGCTCTTAATTAAGTGTTATAATCTAAGATAGTACAGTGTATATTTCAAAGATGATCAAATGTGGTCCAGACCACTTAACAGTATTATGATGTTTAATCCTCTAACTAAAGTAAAATATTTTAAGTTGGCAGTCTATCCAGTAATTTTGTACTGTGTTTTTTTTTTTTTTTTTTTTTTTTTTTTTTTTTAAACAATGAACACAAGATTTCTTGGTTTTGTTGTTTGATAGATAAGCTAAACAAAATTTTATACTCATCAAATGTCCCCTGTGGAAACATGTCTCATATGAGTGAGGTTATTTAAGGTACGGTATGTGTGTGTGTGTGTGTGTGTATTGTTATTCTTCTTCCTCTTATTATTATTCTTGCATATATACACAGAGCAAGGTTCCAGTCAGCCAAGTTCAAACCTACAACTTTCTTGCTATGAGATGACAGTACCAATAATGTACTCCCTTGTTATTGTTATTGTTGTTGTTGTTGTTGTCAAAAAAAGCACAATAGTAAAAGGTTCTTTGCATAGGGTTTTGTAAGTGTTTACAAACTGCTTTGCAGAACATTTCAAGTTAAATTCACTTAATTACATGAATTCCTGATCATTAGAGCCATATGCTTTTCTAATATTCCATTATCGATTCAGTATTTTCATTGCTGTTATTATGAGGGGCAGTGGTGGTCTAGTGGTATAGGGCGCTGGATCGCTGATCCAAAGGTTGGGGGTTCGAGTCCCACTCTCCACAAGGTTGTCACTGTCTCTCCCCCCCCAGTGCGGCTAACTGGGTTATCAAAGGCGGGCCATGTCTCTCACTGTCTATGGTGAGAGGAATGTAAAAGAACCATTGCTGACTTTTGTAAAGAGTAGCTGCAAAGTCGTCAGCGTGTTTCTGTCCCTTGCTAAAAAGGGTTGTGACAGGAAGGGCATCCGACTTAAAAACCTCTGCCAAATCAAACGCGCGAATCAGATGATTCGCTCTGGCGACTCCCGAGTAAAAGGGAAAAAGCCGAAAGGAAGACAGAGATTTTCATTGTTGTTATTATAACCTCTGTTCTTCTTGGAAGATGCGACTGTGAATGCCTGGAAAGTGGCCGCTGGATTTGTGTTTGTTTAGTTATGAGTGCATAATGATGTTGGGTGAGGAGGGCAGTCTGTGTTTCAATTCATCCCAAAGGTGCTTAGAAGAGATAACTCTGGTCTTGCACCTATGTGTGTGTGTGTGTGTCTGTGTGTGTGTGTGTGTGTGTGTGTGCAGGAAACACCAGTTCTTCTAGTCTAACAAACCATATCTTCATTTATATCTCTTTGTGCCGAGGGATGAACTCATTCTAGAGCAGGTTCGGGCCTCTTAACTTCAGTGAAAAGAAATAGTGATGTTTTAGTTTATTAATAAACAAGTGTGTGCTTCCAACATTCTGGCAACAGTCTGGGGACATGGGTGGCCTGGCGGCTTAGTGATTAGCATGACGACTTCACAGCAAGAAGGTCAATGGCTTGAACGTTTTGGCATGGAGTTTACATGTTCTTCCGTGCTTGTGTGGGTTTCCTTCCACAATCCAAAAACATGCATATCAACTTCCGGATGTGTGTGGGCGGTGGTGGCCTAGTGATAAGATGCTGGATCACTGATCCCAAGGTTGGGGGTTCAAGCTCCACTTTCAACAGATCTCCCCCGAGTGCAGCTAACTGGGTTATCAAAGGCCAGCCATGTCTCTCACTGTCTATGGTGTGAGGCATGTAAAATAACAATTGCTGACTTTCATTAAGAGAAGGCTGTATAGCCATCAGTGTTTTTCTGCCCTACAATGGCCTGGCGAGCTGTCTAGGGTGTACTCTGCCCTTGTCCAGAGTCGGCTGAGATGGGCGTCAGCCTCCCCACGACCCTAATTAGGATTAAGCGGCTCACAAAATGAATGAATGGTGTGGATGTACTGTATGTGTGTTTGCCCTGGTCTGGTAAGTTTCTCAGGCAGTACCGTACCGTTGTCACATGTCAGCTGATATAGACTTCAGCCTCTCCATGACTATAGTAGTAATATCAACTCTAGGTTCACACCAGGGTGCAAATTTCACGATCACCACAATTTAATAAAAAGCATGAAGTTCCACAATTTATGAGCACACTTTGAGTACAGTTGGGGTATATAAAGGAGGCAGGGTGCTTCCTTCCAAGAGGGGAAACTTAACAATAGCGCATCAAACTCTGTTATGCTCTGTTAAGGCCGATTAAGCACAATTTCACTCGACTACGATTTCCATTTTCTATCATAATATCAAATCCTAATACATTCATTTTCTGAGCAGCTGAATCCTATTTATGGTCATGGGGAGGCTGGCACTCATCTCAGCGGACCCTAGTCAGGCCATCGCAGGGCAGAAACAAGCTGACAGCTATGGAGCCTACACTTAACAAAAGACAGCAATGGTTCTTTTACATGATTCTCACCATAGACAGTGAGAGACATGGCCAGGCCTTTGATAACCCAGTTAGCTGCAATTGCGGGGGAGAACAGCAGTGACCACCATTGACAGAAGGGCTTGAACTGCCAACCTTCGGATCGGTAATCCAGCACCTTACCACCGGTCCACCACTGCCCAAATTCTAATATATTTTAATAATTTTCCCATCATTAAGTTGATCATTACGAATCCACCAAGTTTCCTCAAGATCATTGCAAATTCACAAATTTCTCTCAAGAACCTTAAGCTAGCCTGACACTAGTACGCATTTTAAATCCTCAATGGCAGTCATTCATGCGTACCATGGTGGAATGATTTTTGTGTTTATTTCAGCTGTCAGTCAAACAGTTCGTGCCAGAGAGGAATAAGCTTTGCTCATAGCTTGCTCATTCGTACCTTTGAGGATGTTCCGTGACGTTCCACTTGATTCCTCACCATTGTGGTATTTTTGTGAATTGTTTGTGCTGGGGTGCTCCAAGTTCCTCAACGTCACTCAATGGCCAGACAAGTCTGCTGCACATCACGCTCAAACGGTGACTGCACTTCCGTTTATGACATGCCTTGTCACGCCTCACAAGTACATATATATATATATATATATATATATATATATATATATATATATATATATATATATATATATATACAAAAGGACAGGACAAAGGCTTTCTATTGAAACTCCATTTATCACTACAGATCTGTTTCGAGGGGTGGTGAAACCATCCCCTCTCTTCAGGTGATTACAGAAGAATTCTTCAGAAGAATTCAGAGTTTCAATAGAAAGCCTTTGTCCTGTCCTTTTGTTTATTTGCTCTACCAAAAAGTATTGAGCACTCTCCTACGGAAGGATCTACTCAGAAAATCCTATATATATATATATATATATATATATATATATATATATATATATATATATATATATATATATATATATATATATATATATATATACAAAAATAAAAGGACAGGACAAAGACTTTCTATTGAAACTCCATTTATCACTACAGATCTGTTTCGAGGGGTTCGAGGGAAGATATTCTTCTATAATCACCTGAAGAGAGAGGATGGTTTCACCGCCCCTCAAAACAGATCTGTAGTGATAAATGGAGTTTCAATAGAAAGTCTTTGTCCTGTCCTTTATTTTTGTTTATTTGCTCTACCAAAAGTATTGAGCACTCTCCTACGGAAGGATCTACTCAGAAAATCATATATATATATATATATATATATATATATATATATATATATATATATATATATATATATATATATATATATATATATATATATATATATATATATATATATATATATATATATATATATATATATATATATATATATATATATATATATATATATATATATATATATATAGAGGGTAGCTGGATTCATCCACCATTCATTCTTGTAGTTGTCAAGATGATGAACTCTAGAGATGCCAAGAAAATGGTACTAAATCAACAAATTGTCTTTCTTGCAGGTGCTACTACATTACTACTAATCGAAGACTATGACATTGATATATGTAAGCAGCTAGAATCCACACCTGATACTTTCTTCCTCTACCTTGCATTCTGAATATGTAAATGTCATGCAACTGAACACCCTTCCCTTTAAGATACAGGGCAAGTCAATGTGGACATTGCTGATTGGTTAACCGTTTGTGTGTGGTATTGTGGAATACAGTGGTTTGAGTGCTCACCCAAACTTAAAGGTGAGTAGACTATGATTAGCTTTGAGGAAACTGTGAGAAACACAATTCTGTCCACAACTCACTCCCTGGTCCGCCAACAGTTAATGTTGGACAATGCATAGCAGTCAATGAACACCATGGAGGACACAAGAGCATCATTGAGGATACAGGTGTAACGTGCATGACGTGGTGGACATTTACACGTGCCCTCACTGTTTCCTCACAGTTTCCTTATAGTTCGCGGAAAGGTACGCAAAAGAGTGCGTGACAAAATTAATGAGCATGTTTCATTTTTTGGGTCGGCAATGCCCCTTAATGGCACTCATCTCGCTCATAGTTTCCGCATTGTTCCCATGATGGCGCTCACAATTCCCGCGAAGGTACTCACTTTGGCGTACCGTGGCATACCATGAATGCGTATTAGTGTCAAGCTGGCTTTACAATTCGATTCCACAACCTCGCATGCTCATTACAATCCTCTCAAATCGCGGAGAGTGTAGAAATCGTGCCCCGATGTAAACCCAGGGTAAGCAGTTTGATAAATCAGTGAGAGAGGTGAAAGTTTTGGGTAGAAACCACAAGAGGAGGTAAGAATCAGGTGTCCAAATACTTTGGCATTTTGTGTATATTGGAGGTAACATCTAGCAATATCAAAAACCTTTAATTAGATTTCCAAATATGGCAGTCACTCTTAGTTGTTAGGAGAAAGAAGAGTCTGGACCTAAGAACTAACTCCCTGCTGTTCAGCTGTGTTCTATCATATTGTAAATAATCTGCAGGTTACTGACTCATTCCTTTCAAATATATATTATACAGTAAAGTATTCAACATTGGAGCTTGCTTACTTTCATAATTTTGAAACTGAGCAGTGCTGTGTTTCAGTAATCTTGCTCAGGTCCATGTTTATCAGAACTATGGCAAAAATCAACTTTGTCTGACACTGAGGCAGAGAGCAGATGTTGACTCACATCAGATGATGATTCACTCCGCACCCACACATAATACAATCTATCCATGTGGGTCCAGCTGGAGAATGGGTACACGAGCAGTGAATGCTAATATAAAGTCAGTTTATAAGATTTATGTTATATAGATTTGGACAGTAGACTGGTACCCACTATGTCGATAAATACAATCCCAATACTTTGGAAAACAAAAGCCATATTTGGGTACAATGCTATGTGTATATTTCATCTACCCACAATCTGGGACTTCAGAATTCCTCTGTATCATTTTACACTTATCTTAGTCATTGTCTGTGTTTCAGTAAACTGGTTGTCACCATAATCAGATGAGTCTGATTCACTGCGTCTTTACTGTGGTGCTGATGAAAACAAACATATCTGTCACTAGACTGTATACTTTCCACTCACCAAGGGTTGGAAAGTTTTAATGTTACTGAGAGACTAGTCATTTTCAGTGCCATTTTCACTAAGAAACATTTCATGTGTTTGAATCACAACTTAATTTATTCTTCTATTATTGGTAATTATTTATCCACCAAGCTATTCACTTTTGTAAAATCTCTTTCATTCAAACCCATTCAAGGTTTTTTAGATACAGTTTTTTTTTTTATATTACTGGGCAGACAAAATGCTCCTTAGATGCAACTACAGACTCAAATAAATTACTCAGTTATTATGATTATTGTTTTAGCTGGCAGCAATGCTTTTAAGCCCGAGCTCATTCAGTGACTACATTCTCGTTTCTTTAACAAACATTACTGAAGACATCTCATGATCATAAAAATATCTTTGTGTTTCAGAAGGGTCAGAATATTAGCTCACATCAAGTGAAGAAAACAACAAAGGAGATTGCTGGAATTACTGGGATTGGGTTAAGAGCGGTCCAAGACATTACTGAAACCTCAAAGGAGGTAAACCCTCAACTTGCTGAAAGAAATATAGTCAGAAAAAAAAAAATCTTGGCGGACCCAGACTGGAGATCATTTAAAATCTTGGTAAAGTTGAATGACAAAAAAACAAAACAAAACAAAACAAAAAAAACCCTCAACAGTGGAACTCACGGCTATTTTTATTACCAAAAGCAAGAGCATTTCCTCAAACATTATGTGATCAGAACTCTCAACATTGAGACTGTCATAACTTCCTCACACTACATTTTCCAGCATGCACTCTGTCAATTTCTGTCACCTGACTTTTGACAATCCCATCACACAACTCATATGTCACATCTAGTTCCATTTCCACTAATTAGCCGTGCTATAAAAGAACTGTTTGCACAAGTTCGATTTAATGCATCGTTTCATTGTCTCATTACCAGTGCATGCCAAGCTTTTGTTTTTTGTGATGGCTCCGAATGTTTTGATGTTTGCCTGGGTCTTTATTTCAATTGCTGTTTTGCTGCTGTTTTGCTGCTGTTTGCCTGATCAATGTAACTGTGCCTTTTTTTGCTATAATATTTTCAGCATGTTTCTGCCCTGTGATGGCTTTGCAAGCTGTCTCGGGTGTATGCTGCCCTTGCCCGGAGTCGGCTAGGATGGGCCAGCCACCCCACTACCCTAATTAGGATTAAGAGGTTCAAAAAAATGAATGGATGAATCTTCTTCTTCTTTTCTTTTCAGCTGTTCCCTTCAGGGGTCTCCACGGCAAATCATCTGCCTCCATCTCTCCCTGTCCTCTGCATCTTCTTCTCTTACCCCAACGACCTTCATGTCCTCTTTCACCACATCCATAAATCTCTTCTTTGGTCTTCCTCTAGGCCTTCTGCCTGGTATGATGAGATGAGATGAGATGAGATGAATGTTTAATCTTAATTAGGCTCTGTGGCGAGGCTGGCAGAGTACACCCTGGACAGCTTGCCATACATTGCATCACTAACGTGTTTCTGTTCTGCGATTTTCTTGACCCAAATCACCAATGGTTCTATTACATGACTCCCACTGCAGACAGTGAGAGACATGGCTGGCCTTTGATAACCCAGTTAGCTGCACTGGGGAGGGGTACAGCAGTGACAACCTGCTGGTAGTGGAGCTTGAACCCCTGACCCTGGCATCAGTAATCCGTAGACAGAGAAATCATAGTTCCTTAAAATATTATATATTAGACTTAAAAAATTAATAAACAATTCCTTCCAAAAAATAATTTTTAAAACAGTTGAGGTCCTGACCAGTAAGTTAGGGACACTTTAAAACAAATTGTACTGTCTCTACAACAAGCTAGGAGACATAAACACAGAGTCTGAATTACACAGAGGTATTGTATGTGTTTTTCTCTTACTGTACAGTATAACCATATAATTTAACATCTGTTAAGACAGTATTAAGTCTTTCATGTCACCATAGTCATAATAAAAAAAATAGTTTGCTCTCACCTTTCACCGAAAACAGTAATGCAGTAAGGAAAGGCACAAAGCACTGATTAATATTGATGATGATGATGATCATGATGAAGATGATAATGAAAATGATGATGATGATAATAATAATAATAATAATAATAATAATAATAATAATAATAATAATAATAATAACAGTGTGGGCAATGCAGAAGGCTACAGTGTTGGGGAGTCTCCATATTCTCCGGAAAGTTCTTGGTGGGTATGACTAGGCAGTGCTTCCCATTCGCTGTCTGGGCTGCATGTGGAGAGGGTGAGGGCTCTGAGCTGATGATGAGCGTAACCAGCCTGAATGTGCCAGGATCACCCGATCCCTCTCTGCTGCATATACATCTTTACTGTAAATAATAATAATAATAATAATAATAATAATAATAATAATAATAATAATAATTTCAAAGTCTATTTCTATACTAATGGATTTCTTGCAAAATCAATCAATTTTAAAGTAATCTTTCTCAAGATAATGTCCCATGGAATGAAACTGAAGGTGGCAGAACATTCATTTTATATAACAGGGAAGATATAGAGCTTATGGATCAGACTTTTCATTCACAACTCACAAGAATAATCATCTCCCTCAGTGCAGATACAGTGGTACCTCACCTTACGAAATTAATCTGTTTCAGAGATTTTTTTCGTAACCTGGATTTTTCGTAAGTAGAACCGCATTTTACATGTAAAACGCGTGATTCGTTCCAAGGCCCCCAATACTACCCTTTAAAAATTATAAAAGCATACCTTTTAAGGTACTTACTTTGTGTTGACCATGTCTTCTTAGCAGAGTTATAATCTTATAAATGTTTATGCAACTTTAAAACCCTGAGCCAAAAAATAAAGTTGCAATGGGCACACTTGAAAAACTCTATGAAACAAGCTGGGAGCTGCGTCATCACTCCTAGCCAATGGGAGGCCAGCAGGGCGGGATGTTGGCAGATAGCCAACGAGAGGGCGCTGTGTCATCCCTCCTAGCCAATGGGAGGCCAGCGGGGCGGGATGTTGGGAGATAGTCAATGGAGAGCAACTCGTGCATTGTTTGAATGTTTGAATGGCGCGTTTGAATGTTTGAATGGCACATTTGGCGCGTTTCGTAAGAAGAACTTGTTTCGTATACAGAAACAAAAAATTTTGGAAAATGTTTTTCGTAACCTGAATTTTTTGTTTGCTGAGACTATCGCAAGGTGAGGTCTCACTGTATATGCATTGACATTCACAAAAACATTTTAAAAGACATGATGTATGTAAATTATTGCCATGAAATCTGAATTTGACAGCACTTCCCTGTAGAAGCCTTTTAAATCAAACAGCACTTACATTTTCCAGGGTGACTTTTGGACAGTGCAGTGTGTCTTTTAGCACAGCGTGATTCTCATTTATATACACTACAGTACATTTTTCTTATTTCTAGCCGTACAGTAAGCAACATTATCTGGGAGATCACTGGTTAGAATCCAAGTTGATGCCACAGCCATCCATAACCTGTAGTCCATGGGAGCTAACTGGCAGAGCTCTCCCGGGAGGGATAGTATGCATTTATTTCCCTGTCAGTCACAGAGATCACCAGCCAGTCATAGGCATCTGTGAGTTCATTCATACGAGAGGTGGATAGTGGTTCCCTCCAAGTGTGTTAGGCTGCCTCCAAGTACACATGCACAGCAGTTGTAAATAGGTGGGTGGCAGCATCGTATGTCACGGAGGGGGCATGTGAATGCTTATGCTCTCCATGGTCGGTGATGGTTGTGTGATAGGGAGGCAATACTTGATGGGTGGAAATTGGCTACAACTAAATAGGAAAAGAAATATAAAAATTAAAGTTTCAATCTTAATGATTATCACTGACGCAATAAGTATTGAGATAGTGGGAGCTTCAAAATTATGGTACAGAATTTTAAAGCTCATGCACCCTCCTCGTCTTGGTGGGAATATATAACTTTAAAGGATAATGTAAGGCAGATGTATGTAGAATCAGATGAGTGATTTTGATAGACCCAGAAAACCAAAGCCCTTCTCACAGTCACAGCACAACAGCACCTCTACAAATAATATTGTCCTTGCTGTAGTGCATTCATGATACTCCATTCTAAATTATTAATAAATTGATCAATAACACTTTTAAAACCTTAGTGTTCCCAAACTTTAAAGAGCACCATATGCCTGTACATACATGGTTTGAGTTTCTGCACATATGAGAACGGTTTTCTCTCTTACACATCTTAATTCATCTTTGGTGCGGAAACCGAAGAGAGTGTATCTCCAGGCTGTTATCACTGTATATCTACATGCATGGTCCATGGGTAGCATGTGTGCTGCCATTCATCCAGATTGCAGTAGGAGGACAGACATGGTGATATTAGTGACCCGGTTGGACACTAGTTTACAACTGGTTTAACCAACTGAAGAATCCATCTGTAGGTAGGACGTGACTTTACTGAGCTCAGTTTGTCTGTAGTCAGCAGATCTGAAAAATCAGCTTGTTGATTTACTAAATTTGAATGTGGAGAGTGAAGGTTGTCTGATAATGTTCTGATCCCACAGAAGAGATGGTGTAGCACAAAGTGATGAACATTTGATGCTGACTCTGATCACTTTTAATTTTTTGTAATTTATTTATTACGTCTTACTTAATTCCTTCTTCAAAGGATCAAACCTACTTTCATTTAAATTCGTAGCCTGTACTGTTTGCAGCTAATTTTACATTACACTGCTCATAAAGCAAACGAAAGAGTCTATTATTTGTAAGAGCTCTTTCTTTTTTGGCTGGTTGCCAGAGCAGATCAGTTTTCTTTATCCAGTTCTGTCCTCGGTTTCCTTTCTGACATGTCAGTCACCTGCATGTCCTTCCTCACCACATCTATAAGCCTTCCCTTTGACCTTTCTCTTCACATCCTTCAACCTCAGCATTCCTCTACTAATATATTTATTCCTTCTCTGTACATGGCCAAATCTTCTCATTCTGCCCTCCCTCACTTTATCACCAAACATTCCTGCCTGCATTGTCCCACTAACATATAATTAGTTTGTAATTTTTACCCATTCCTGTCACTCCAAGAGAAAATTATGATATCGTCATCTCTGCCACTTCCAGTCTCGCCTTCTGTCTTTTTGTCAAGACCAACTCCAAACAGCACAGCTGACCTTACTACTGTTATATAAACTTTTTTATCTTTCCTTTCTAAACCTTTTCCCACTTTTGAAGATACATTTCTATAACAAATATCACTCCAGCCATTCCAGCAATATCGTTCTATCACTCTAGCCACTCTTGTTTGAACATTCCACTCTGCCTGCACTCTCTTCTCCACTTCTCTACATTCTTTGTTACCTTGAATAATTACTCCCAAGTATTTAAATTCATCTTCCCTCCGCACTTATACCCCTTGCAGATGCACTCTTTTGTCACCCTCCCTCTCATTTGTCTTACTTCTGATGATTTTTATTTCTTATTTCTCTGATCTTCCTCTCACGAATCATCTGTACCCGTTACTTCATCACAAAAAGTTTTAAGAGACTTGTCTTGTCAAGGCTGCCGTCCCCACTGATCTCAATAAACATCAGTTTGAATACAAAGCAAACAGGTCAACAGAGGATGCCATCAATACAGCCCTCCACACAGCCCTCACACACTTGGACAGCAGGAACTCTTATGTGAGGATGCTGTTCGTAGACGTCAGCTCCACTTTTAATACCGTCCAACCACATAATCGGGTTCAAAAGTCGGGCAGTCTGGGCCTAGGGAGCTCAATGTGCACCTGGATACTGGACTTTCTTAGCAACAGACCTCAGAACAGCAGGATAGGAGAACAAATTTCCTCCACTCTCATCCTGAACATTGGAACACCACAGGGGTGTGTCCTTAGCCCCCTCCTCTTCTCCCTCATCACACACAACTGTTCCGCCATTCACGCCAGCAATACCATTATCAAATTCACCATCGACACTACAGGCATATGTCTGATAACACATAACAATGAGTCAGCCTATGGGAAGTAGGTTCTGCATCTGCGGTGATGGTGCGACAACATTAATCTGAACCATAACACATCCAAAACCAAGGAGTTGATAATGAACTTCAGGATATTGAAACAGACTGAGCACTCTGCCGTATACATTGATGGAAAGGATGTAGAGAGGGTGGAGTTCTTCAAGTTTCTTGGAGTCCACATCTCTGCTGACTTCACCTGGACCACAAACATCTTCCACCAGGTGGGGAAAGCACAACAAAGGATGTGCTTCCTCAAAAAGCTCCGACAAGTCCACCTACCCCGACCCCTACTGATGAACTTTTACATCTCCACTATAGAGGACCTACTGCTGTACAGTTGGTTCATCAGCTGTACTGCAGAGGACAGGAAGGCCTTGCAGCAGGTAGCGAGGACACAGAGCGGGTGATTGGAACTACACTCCCCTCCCTCAGTGACATTTACACTGACAGACCTCAGAGGAGATCCAATGGAACTATCAGAGCCCCCCCTCCCACACTGGACGCACCTTTTCTCCCCTGTTCCGTTCAGAAAATGGTATAAGACACTGAAAATAAAAACCGAAGACTCAAGAACAGCCTTTACCCACAAGCTGTTTAATGTGTAACCACCACAACCACCACCACCATCACAGATACTGACTGAATAACTAAATCATTCAAACCATCCTCCTGGACAGTTAAACTCATTTAAAAGTTCAATACTCATGAACAGTATTGAATATCACGTATCATTTTAGCTTCATGCATAGTATGATTTAAAAGCTCTACCTCTTAACTGTTATATACCATGCACTTTTATCATGCACCCTTTCTGTGTTTGTCTGTAGATGTATGAATATGTGGATAGATGTATATGTGTATATAAGATATATGTACGTATCTGTGTTGTGGGGCCGGTAGCGTAGTGATTCGAGTGCTGTGCTCATGATCAGGAGGTTGTGTGTTCAAATCCCAGTGAGACCCCCACTGTGGTAAGACCCCTGGGCAAGGACTTAACCACAAGTGTGCCTCTGCTCACCAAGCAGTATAAATGGGTACCAGTAAAAATATACTGGTATGGTAACCTGCAATGGACTAGTGTCCCATCCAGGAGGAGTTGAACTCTTAGTTGCTTCACACTATGGAAACCGGGGATAAGCACTGACCTGATGAGGCTCGGGTGTAAAAAGCCCAAAGGACTTTACCTTAAGTGTTTGTGTATGTCTATACATACTGTATTTTTCAGACCATAAGGCACACTCAAAAGCCTCCAATCTTCAAAAAAGCTGACGGTGCACCTTATAAACCGGTGCGCCTTATGTGTGGATGCAGCCTCGGCTCCATCTCACTGACACCGTCAAAACCCAAGTAAAGCAAACTAATTCAGAGCTTACCATCATTCTGGTGGATTAACCAAAGAACTTCAACTGCTAGATATTGGTGTAAACAGGTCGTAAATTAGAGGGATCCATGCTTTATGTCCAAATACTGGGATAAAGCACTGCTACAGGTGTCCCCCTGAGACCTCGGATTAACCTTCTTGAATTTAAAGTTACATTGATACAGCTCCTTAAATGTGCTGTCTCTTTAAGGGGGCGTGGTTGAGAGAAAGTCACCGCCCAGGAAGACTTCTAATTTTCGTCTCTATTGATCTGACTCTATGTGCAAGAGAATAATTGATAATAACATATAATAATACAATAATAAAAAATAATAGAGGGATCCGAGCTTTATGTCCAACTCTCACAACTCTTAAACTTGGACACTGAAGATAAAGCATTTGATGGATTTGTGGAAGAGAAATGAGCTGAAAAGGTGAGTTTATTGTTTTATATTGTTACAGCTGAACAATGTTGAGAGATATTGTGAAGTGTATTATTTTATACTCTGTGTGTTGCAGATGAACAATGTTGAGAGTAATTGTGAATGAGTTTAATCAAGTTGACTTATCTGGTTTTTGTTTCACTTAAGGCGCCTTATAATCAGGTGCGCCTTATAATCCGATGCTCTTTATGGTCGTGAAGATGCGGTACATAGGCTTGTATATGTACATATAGCTAAGTCTGTTGGGTTTTTGCACCCAAGCCTTGTAGCTCATCAGGCCGGTGCTTATCCCCGGTTTCCGTAACGTGAAGCAACGAGTAGTTCAACTCCCCCTGGATGGGACGCTAATCCATTGCAGGTTACCTTCCCAGTATATTTTTACTGGTACCCATTTATACTGCTGGGTGAACAGAGGCACTCTTGCAGTTGAGACCTTGCTCAGGGGTCTCAGCACAGTGAGGGTCTCAGTGGGATTCGAACTCACAACCTCCCAATCATGAGCACAGCACCCTAACTACTACGCCACCAGCCCCACAAATGTACATATATCTATGTTCCTATATGTGTATGTTGGTATATGCACATAAATAACTTAGTATGGCCCCTTTATCGGTTTTCTTTTTTAATCGTTGCAAAACAGATCTGCCAAACTGATTTTCATTGTTCATGCAACAGTTGACAATAAAGATCTCTCATCTTCTCTCAATACAGAGCACAATGTCATTTGCAAACATCACAGATCATCAAGTCTCTTGTCAGACCTCATCGGTTATCTTGTGCATGACCATTGCAAACAAGAATGAGTTCAGAACTGATTGTTTAACTCCACCTCGCCTCCGTCATTCCTACTGCACACATCGCTGCTGTCACCCTGTCCTCATAGGTATGCTTTACCATCCTCACAATACTCAGACTTCTGACTTCTTCACAGAGCACCACTACTCCTCTCTCTGGACTCTGTCAAACACTTTTCCCAAGTAGTCTGGATAAATTCATATCATAAACATCAGAAGATTTCATTTTAGTTGTGAAACCAGTGTTGAGGGAGAATATGATGAACGTGTGACAACTGGCATGAGTTGCTACTGAACTTTTAACCGACTTACGCAATGCTTTAAACACTCAACAAACAATTAAACTAGTTCATAGCCTAACACCTGTTCCTAATACTGAGTACAGTCGGCCCTCTACTTACTAAAACCTCTGAATACGAAAAAATCCAGGTTACAAAAAACATTTTCCTAAATTTTCGCCCCCTGCATACGAAACAACCTCTTCTTACGAAAAGCGCCAAACGAGCCATTCAAAACTTCAAACAATACGCGAGTTGCTCTCTTATCGGCTGTCTCCCAACATCCCGCCCTGCTGGCCTCCCATTGGCCAGGAGGGAGCTGAACTGTACCCATACTTCCTGTACCCATACTTCCTGTTTGTCACACGTGTGAAGGAGAGTTGAACAAGACTGTTTTCTCGTGAGTTTTTTGAGAGTGATTGTTGCAGCATTATATTTCTTTATCCATCATAGACCCCAAGAAAGGGATTCCCGGTGACATTGAAAAGAAGAAATGAGCTTCGTTATCAATCAAAGTGAAGCAGGAGATAATAATAAAATACGAAAGTGGGATGCGGTTGAGTGAAATCGCAAAGGAGTATGGCTGAAACCCCTAAACAATCGGGACAATATTGAAGCAGAAGGAGACCATAAAGAATAGATACAGTGACGGAGGCGATTATTTTGGAACGATATTGAAGCAGAAAGAGGCATTAAAAACGGAGATACAGTGACGGAGGTGATTATTTTGGAAAAAGTAACCGCCATATTTAAGGACCTTGTGAAGGAGGGTGGGGTGGGGGATGGGGGTGGGGTGATGGTTCTTCAGACCAGCAACCCTGGACTTTAAAGCGTTGCATGGGTGGTTCGAGAGATTTAAAAAAGATAAATAATTTTCTTTTACTTTTAACACATATTTCATACAAAATTGGTGTACTTTTATAATTTTTAAAGGGTTTATGGGGTAGTCTTGGGAACCTTGGAACGAATCATGCATTTTACATGTAAAATGCACCTCTACGTACGAAAATCCCAGGTTATGAAAAAGGCACTGGAACGGATTAAGGGCCAACTGTACGTATATAGTTCATGGGTTTTTCAACTGTAAATTTTAAAAGTGATTGAAAATCCAACTGAACAAAACACCTGTCTATGCTGATCATACGTCTGTTTCTGACGGTGACCCAGTGAAGCTGGAATGGATTTCCAAACTTATTGCACATTTTCTCATAAGCTTTATTTTGTTTGGAACATTCATAACATTGTACTAGCACTGGAAACTTTGTGTTTGGTCATGGCACATGTTCTGCAAGTACTGTATCTTGTAATTCATTTTGGTCAGCTAGTGAAAAATTTTGTCTAGCGGATATATTTTAAAAGTTATATGTATAAAAAGTAATTTGTAATATAGTCATGTTTAGAAACAAGTAAAAAAACCCAATATAATATATTGTAAATGAAACTGAAGCACGTGCAAAGTATATAATGTGACACTTAAGTGTATACATTAAGCATCTTTTTCTTGTTACCTTTTGTGTGAGCAATGCGGAAGGTATTGTGACAAGAGAAAAAAAATTGCACATGTGTTTGTTTTCACTCCATGAGTACATGCCCAGTCCATGATTGTGCGCTCGGGCCTTGTGAGTTATTATCTTTTGTGTGAGAATGACTGTTGTAATATTACATTAATAGGGACAGACTTTATCTTCAAGTCGGACAGAGCATGCATGTGTCTGAAGAGGTGGTGGAGGGACATTTTTACATTTGAATTTCTCCACTAATCACATAGTCAGTAATGTCATGACAGTAGTACTAGTATTAGTATTATTACTGTGAACACGTCATTCAGGTAATGTAACCCAACTTGTCTTTAGGCCCGATTATACAACAAGGATCTGATTCTCTATATACTAGTTGGTGCCAAGTAAAATGTTAGTGAACGCAGTGTTTGCTTCTCTAGTCATTAAAACAATACAAAGGGAAGAAAAACAGCTTCAGAGTTCAGTGGTAATGTTTGCATGTAAGACTAATCACAGTATTTTTTTAAATAACCACCAATTAATTAAAATTAACCAATCTTATTGTTCTGTTTGGGTCAAAATATATTTGGTAAACGTAAAAACTATACAACATATACTCTCATTCATTAGAAGCCCATTCTTATTCATGAAATTAACCACTCAGGTGACACTCAAGTGACAATAGCACATTGCATAAAATCATGCAGAAACTTTGACTTTCGTTCTTGTTGCCAAACTGTACTATATTATTGCTATACTACACATGTATTCCATGATTCCCAGATCATCATCATCATTTTCTGGAACCGCTTAATCCTAATTAGGGTCGCGGGCAGGCTGGCACCCATCCCAGCCTACTCCGGGCGAGGGCAGAGTACATCCTGGACAGCTTGCCAGACCATCATAGGGCAGAAACAATCTGACAGCTTTGCAGCTACTCTTGTTGAAAGCCGGTGTAACACAGGTAAACACATGGTTACTAATTTTATTGGAAAAAACCCTAGTTCCAACACTCCCTGAAAGCACTAGTTTCCTAGTCCCCTTGAACGCATCATAGGCACGTGCCTGCATGCGACCAGCAGAGAGTGCAGCAGAGAGCGTGAAGAGCAGGACGCATACAGAGCCCTCGAAAAGCGACACGAGTGAGTCAACGATCAAAAAAATGTGATTAAGTGAACTTTTAACAAGTTTAACTAAGTTTGTGTGCTTTTCAGAGCCTTGTATGTGTTTTGTTCTCTCTCAATCGAACCGGGTGGAGAGAGTTTGTTTTCTTGGAAGCTCCGACTGGTTTTTTAGTGGATCTGGATTTGATCTGGAAGCTGGTTTCGGACACGGATGGCGAGCCAAATCCAGTGAGAACTCTTGGTGGATCCAGAAGCAGTGTGGCCAACTGTTCTCTGGATGCGAGAGTAGATCTACAGACCCAACCACTTCAAATCACAGGATCCCAGATAAGAACAGATAAAAACACCTTTATCCCAAACGGATCACAATCCTGGAAAAGACTCCCGGGTTCACACGAATCAAACCTTAGAGACTTAAGCTTATTTTATTTTATTTTTAATTTGTAAAGAAAGTTCTACAATATTGTTTGCACTGTTTCTTGTAGTATTGTTAATTGTAATAAATCTGCCGGCTGTTCAAATTCAAATCTCCACAATTCATTTTACTCCTCCAGAACCTAGTATAAAATCTAGCACAGCTATATCAAGCTGGTGTTACATCAAAGTGGCGAGCCAGCCAGGAGGAGTTTTGGCTACATTTTGCCTCTAAATTAATAATTTGGCATACAGTTTGGCAGTTTTATGACAGTTTTTGTAGAACTTTTCCCACAAAAGAAATATGGATATCATTGAACGTGAAGGTATCAAAGTACCAAATGCTGTATTAATTAGTGGTTTTTCTGGTACTGAGACTGATGAAGAAGTTATTAAGTTTTTAGAAAAGTATGGTTCTATTACACGAACAGTGAAACTTATTACTTCTGACCCTGACTTTGAAAATACAGCCGTAGTTGAGTTTGAGTATGGCACTGCTATTGAGTCAATTCAGGCTGAACTACCATGTCAAAGAGCAACATCTGACCCAAAGGTTGTTCACAAAATTCAGCTCTTATCCCCACTTTATAGTGAGAAGTTAACAGCTGATCTGACCAAGTCTTTTCTCTTTGATTTAAAGGGAATTGCCAAAGCAAGCGGAATAGATTATGAGAAATTGTTGCTTGGTGAACTTAGCAAACTTCAGGCCTCTGCTGCTGAAAGTGAAAGTATAGCTTCCACTGACGCTACTCCAGTAACTGAAAGTTTAACAGGTGATTCTGTTGTGACACAAACAAATAGGGAAACTCTCACAACTACCTCAAACTCTGATATTCCCAGTTCTCCAATCAACAGCAGACCAACTCCTAATTTAAATCCCGAACACTTGAGCACCCCTGAAGTCCAGAGGGTGATTGTCGAGCACATTGTCAAAAGTGCTGACATCGTCCCAAACTTATCTGAACTCTTCCAAGTTCAGGTCGTTCTCTGGAAAATTTCCGTGCCCTAATACGGAAGTAGATTATGACACTTGGCGCAGTCATGTTGAGTTTTATCTTGCCGACTCTTCTGTTTCTGAAAGACAGGTAGTAAGAAAAATTATTGAAAGTCTCTTACCACCAGCCGCCAATATTGTCAAACATTTGGGCCCCTTGTCCAGCCCAAAAGACTTTTTGAGCTTGCTCGATTCTGCATAATGGAATGTAGATGATACTGATGAGCTGTTTGTGAAATTTTTGAGCACAAACCAAAATGCCGGAGAAAAACCTTCAACATACTTGCACCGGCTCCAGACTACATTAAGCAAAGTTGCTAAAGGGGGAGGCGTTACAGTCAGTGATTTTGATCGACAGCTTTTAAAACAGTTCTGTAGGGGGTGCTGGGATGATAACCTAATTGCCAGCCTCCATCTAGAACAAAAGAAATCCAGCCCACCTACCTTTTCTGAACTTCTTTTGTTGCTGCGAACAGAGGAGGATAAACAAGCAGCTAAGTCCATTCGCATGAAGCAGCACTTAGGACTTTCAAAAGTAAAGGTACAGTCCAACCCTTTAAATGTTTATGCAGACACTGAGTTTCAAGCTGCTGCTGCAGACAATTCTAGTAAAACGTCTACCAAGAAACTGCAGAAACAAATTGCTCAACTGCAAGAACAGTTAACTTCCTTAAAAGCGTCCATGGAAAAGACAGTTGAAAAGAAACCTCAGACAAAGTCCCCCAAAGTTGCAAAGAAACAACAGCGGAAAGGGACACAAACACAGAACTCACCGCCGAAAAGTGAAAGCTTTGGCAAAGGTAACAAAAAGCCTCGCCCATGGTTCTGCTTTAACTGTGGCGAGGATGGCCATATAGTCCCCTCTTGTGACAGTGACCCAAACCCCAAAGCTGTTGAAGCTAAACGCAAAGAGCTTAGGTCAAAACAAAAGGCTTGGGAGGACCAATGTAACACTGATTTTAAACTAGTTCCTGTTTCAGTTGAGGGACAAACTGGAACTAGTAGCGACACAAGTCCCACTCAGAAACCCCAGCCAAAACAGAGTTGTACGCTAACGAGTAAACACCATTCTAGCTTTCCCAAGGGCTTAATAGGTAAGAAGTGCACTGCTAATATAAACATAGCTGGCGTTAGCTGCAATTCTCTATTAGATTCAGGGTCGCAAGTTACGACTATTTCACACTCCTTTACCAGAGACACCTGGTTGATTTTCCAATCCAGCCGATCAGTGACCTAGATGTTGAGGGTGCAAACGGTCAGGCGGTACCTTATCTAGGCTATGTAGAAGTTCCAGTTGGTTTTCCAAAAGAGTTTGTTGAGTCTGAGCCTCAAATTTCTACATTAGCTCTAATAGTACCTGATTTGCGCTCCAGCACAGACTTGCCAGTGTTAATTGGTACAAATGCCCTCGATGTTTTATATGAGGAACATTGTCGAGACACTCCCATTCTACCAGCTGTCTATGGCTATAGTCAGATTTTAAAAATCCTCGAGCACAGATACGAAACAAAGAGCACAGGAAGCTTGGGCTAATGACACTGAGGGGCAACACATCTTATGTTATTCCAGCTCACGAGAAGGTCTGTCTTGAAAGCTGTGCCCACTTAAGTTCGCCACTCACAGACAAATGGGCAGTAGTAGAGCAGCCAATGTCCTCAGCCCTTCCAGGTGGAATCTTTGTTGACTGCTGTCTTATCACAGTGCCAAGTCAAAGTCCTTACAAGCACCCTGTTTGGATAAGAAATGAAACCGATCATGACATTATGCTTCCTGGCAACTGTGTCCTTGCTGAACTGCATGTTGCAGACCAAGTCTTGGAAACTCAAAACCTGTCCAATACCAACTCAGCAGGTTGTTGTCGCTTGTCTGCAGACTCCTCATCACCGAAGGACCAGTTGACTTTTGATTTTGAAAATTCACCTCTGCCTGAGGAGTGGAAAAGTCGCATCACACAGAGTCTGAGTGCTTACAGTGATGTCTTCGCATGCCACGATCTTGACTTTGGCCATGCCACTAGAGTTAAGCATAAAATCAAGCTTAAAGACGAAACACCCATAAAACAGAGATCGAGGCCTATTCACCCAAATGACTACGAAGCTGTTAGGAAACACCTCAAAATGCTTCTCGATGCCGGGGTAATAAGACCATCAGAATCCCCTTTCTCGTCCCCCCATCGTTGTAGTTAAGAAAAAGACGGGTGAGGTACGTCTCTGTGTGGACTACCGTAAGGTTAACGTACAAACGGTTAAAGACGCTTACGCGTTACCAAATCTTGAAGAGACCTTCTCCGCTCTATCTGGGTCAAACTGGTTCTCTGTCATGGACTTAAAGTCGGGCTACTACCAGATAGAGATGGATGAGGAAGATAAGGCCAAAACAGCGTTTGTATGCCCCCTAGGGTTTTATGAGTTCAATCGAATGCCTCAGGGAATCACAAATGCTCCCAGCACCTTTCAGAGGTTAATGGAGAGGTGCATGGGAGACATTAATCTTAAGGAGGTGCTCGTCTTCCTAGACGATTTGATTGTTTTCTCAGACTCCCTAGAGCAACACGAACAGAGGCTAAAGCATGTTTTGGACCGTCTTCGTGAATATGGCTTAAAGTTGTCCCCCAGAAATGTCGCTTTTTCAGACATCGGTTAAATATTTAGGCCATATTGTTTCAAGAAATGGCGTAGAAACAGATCCTGAAAAAGTCGCAGCCATTAAGACCTGGCCAGTGCCACAAAACTTGAAGCAACTCAAGTCGCTTTTAGGGTTCACCGGCTACTATCGCCGATTTGTTAAAGATTATTCAAAGATAGTTCGGCCCTTAAACGACCTTACATGTGGCTACCCACCTTATAGAAAAGTCCAGAAACGAACCGACACTTCTAAGTATTTCAACCCTCGAGAACCTTTTGCCGAGAGGTGGACATCTGTCTGTCAGTCAGCCTTTGAATGCATTAAGGAGAAATTAACATCCTCTCCTGTATTGGGCTTTGCAGATCCAAAGCTCCAATATGTTCTGCATACCGACGCCAGCTCTACAGGCCTAGGTGCCGCTCTTTATCAAGAGCAAGGTGGTAAAATGCGCGTCATAGCCTATGCCAGTAGGGGCTGACACCAAGCGAAACCAGATATCCAGCTCATAAGCTAGAATTTCTAGCTCTGAAATGGTCCATTGTAGAAAAGTTTCATGATTACCTTTATGGTAATGAATTCACAGTTGTAACGGATAATAATCCGCTTACATACATTCTGACCACTGCAAAGCTTGATGCAGCTAGCTATCGCTGGTTAGCAGCGCTATCCACCTTCAATTTCCAAATCAAATACAGAGCTGGAAAGGCTAACCAGGACGCAGATGGCCTATCACGAAGGCCCCACCAAACCCTAGCTGCGGATTATGTGACATTAGAAGAGGAGAACCGAATACAACAACTCACCTCACGTCTTCTCGGATCCCCTCCTCGATGTAGTGATTTATGTCCTGATACTATTGCAGCAGTATGTCACAAGCATTTTCTCAATGAGAAAACCAAAGATTCACCTCATGTCATTCTTGTTGAGTCCTTGGCTATGAATGCTGACGCAATTCCTGATGTATACAGTGATGCTGAAACATCTGGTCAAGTAACTGTTCCCTTGTTTTCTGCTCATGAGCTTAAAGAACAACAAAGATCTGACCCAAGCATCAATCGTGTCATTCAGTTACTTGAAGCTGGAGCAGATGTTCCACATAACAACAGAGAAACATTTGAAATAAAACTGATGCTCCGAGAATGGAAACGTCTTGAAATGAGGGATGACCTTTGTTCAGGAGACGACAATGTGACCCAGATACAACTTACCAGCTTGTACTCCCTGTCTCACTTAGACCCACTGTTCTAAAGTTACTCCACGATGACATGGGTCATATGGGGTGGGAGAGGACTCATGAACTAGTGAGAGCAAGATTTTATTGGCCTAAGATGGGTCATGACATTGAGACCAAAATAAAGAACTGAGGTCGTTGTGTTCAAGAAAGTCCTTGCCTGAAAAGGCCGCGCCTTTAGTTAATATTAAAACCACGCGACCAATGGAATTGGTCTGCATGGACTTTCTTTCGATTGAGCCCGATAGTAAGAGTACCAAGGACGTTTTAGTCATCACAGATCATTTTACAAAATATGCGGTGGCCTTGCCCACTCGTGATCAAAAGGCAACCACTGTGGCTAAAAATCTCTGGGAAAACTTTTTGGTTCACTACGGGTTCCCCGACCGCCTCCATAGTGACCAGGGGAGGGATTTTGAGTCACATGTGATTAAGGAACTGTGTGCTATTACAGGCATCAAAAAAGTGAGAACCAGTCCTTATCACCCGAGGGGTAACCCTGTAGAGCGATTCAATCGCACCCTCCTTAGTATGTTAGGTACTCTGAAGGATGACCAAAAAGTTCATTGGTGTGATTTTGTCAAGCCTCTCACACACGCTTACAACTGTTCAAAGAGTGAGGTTACTGGGTTTAGTCCTTATGAGTTGATGTTTGGCCGTAAGCCTAAGCTACCAGTTGACCTTGCCTTTGGGTTGCCCGTTACAGGGGACTCACCTGCATCCCATTCTCAGTATGTGCGCAGTCTAAAGGCTAAACTCAAGAAAGTTACCAAATTGCCCTTGAAAACTCCAAAAGTTGCAGAGCGCAATAAGAGCAGATTTGATAAGAAAGTCAGAGAATCCACTCTTGAAGCAGGAGATAGAGTTTTAGTCAAAAATGTCCGTTTGCGCAATAAACATAAACTTGCCGACAAATGGGAACGCAAGGTGTACCGTGTTGTCAAGAAAATGGAAAATGTTCCTGTGTATGTGGTTCGACCAGAGAGAGGTGATGGTCCAAGTAGAACTCTTCACCGAGACCTTTTACTTGCGTGTGGTGACCTCTCAGACATTGAGGATGAAGTTGAGACAAGACCAAAACCTCCACGTAGACGCAAAACTCGACAAAGTCCTTCCGAACCACAGGACACAGATCTGTCAGAATCAGAGGAGGAGTATGAACCCATGCCAGGACAACCTTCAATCGAAACAGAGACATTCATTAAGATTTATGACAATAATCAAGACCAATCAAATGTACGAAACCAGACAACAAACTCGGATATTTCAAATGAACCACTCTCACTCAATAAGGATACCTCCTTGCACCCAACAGTTTCAGTTGAGACAGACACAGACGAGATGGACAATGAACAGGAAAATCAGAATGAGGCCGAACTACTCAAAGAGGAATCACATTCAGATGTCATGGAAGGAGGAGATGATGAAAACCAAATACAAGGAGGACCAGACGTTAATATTGTGGACACAGAGCAAAATGGTGATGTGATTGACCAACAAACAGAACAGACAATTGAAACAACAAATGAAACTCCCAATGTGAGAAAATCTGAAAGATTAAAGCGAGCCCCAGGACGGTTTCATTACCCTCAATTGGGTCAACCGCTGATATCTTTTGCACAACGGTTCTTGGATAACTTTAACCAAGCCCTAGAGTCATTTAGTAGCTATGAAAACCATCAGATCTATGATGTTTAAACAAACATTTAAGTACATGACGGACTCATGCTTATTCAAGGGGAGGGTGTAACACAGGTAAACACATGGTTACTAATTTTATTGGAAAAAACCCTAGTTCCAACACTCCCTGAAAGCACTAGTTTCCTAGTCCCCTTGAACGCATCATAGGCACGTGCCTGCATGCGACCAGCAGAGAGTGCAGCAGAGAGCGTGAAGAGCAGGACGCATACAGAGCCCTCGAAAAGCGACACGAGTGAGTCAACGATCAAAAATGTGATTAAGTGAACTTTTAACAAGTTTAACTAAGTTTGTGTGCTTTTCAGAGCCTTGTATGTGTTTTGTTCTCTCTCAATCGAACCGGGTGGAGAGAGTTTGTTTTCTTGGAAGCTCCGACTGGTTTTTTAGTGGATCTGGATTTGATCTGGAAGCTGGTTTCGGACACGGATGGCGAGCCAAATCCAGTGAGAACTCTTGGTGGATCCAGAAGCAGTGTGGCCAACTGTTCTCTGGATGCGAGAGTAGATCTACAGACCCAACCACTTCAAATCACAGGATCCCAGATAAGAACAGATAAAAACACCTTTATCCCAAACGGATCACAATCCTGGAAAAGACTCCCGGGTTCACACGAATCAAACCTTAGAGACTTAAGCTTATTTTATTTTATTTTTAATTTGTAAAGAAAGTTCTACAATATTGTTTGCACTGTTTCTTGTAGTATTGTTAATTGTAATAAATCTGCCGGCTGTTCAAATTCAAATCTCCACAATTCATTTTACTCCTCCAGAACCTAGTATAAAATCTAGCACAGCTATATCAAGCTGGTGTTACACCAGCAATGGTTCTTTTACATGAACCTCTCACCACAGACAATGAGAGACATGGCTGGCCTTTGATAACACAGTTAGTTGCACTGGGAGGACAGTGACAACCTTGTGAAGATTGGGACTCGAGCCCCCAATCTTAGGATCAGTGCTCCAGTGCCGTATACCACCAGACCACCATTGGCCCCCACCACACAGACATACATTCAAATCCATATTCAAACCTGGATCAAGAAAAATTTTACCCTCTAATACAGAATCATTGGGCAAAGAGCTCAAAGCCAGGATGTGCTGCCCACATTTTTACTATAAATAAGTAATAAATAAATAAATAAATAAATTGATGCTGTGTGCTAGATAAATAATAAAGACTGTGATTTTTTTCTCATGTCAGCCCATGGTCAAACGATCTGTCTGATCATCTAAAAATGGCAACTAATGTTCTTCAGTTCATTTTCTATAACAGCTTAATCCTAATTAAGGTCACAGGGAGGCTGGCACCAATCTCAGCTGACTCGAGGCAAGGGCAGAGTACACCCTGGACAGCTCACCAGGCCATTACAGAGCGGGAAGATGCTGACGGCTTTTCAGCTACTCTTGTCGAAAGTCAGCAATGGTTCTTTTAACATGAATCTCTCACCATAGACAGTGAGAGTCATGGCCGGCCTTTGATAACCCAATTAGCTGCACTGGGGGGGGGCAGTGAGAACCTGTGGTGAGTGGGGTTTCAATCCCCAACCTTAGGATCAGCCATCCAGCACCTATACCACTAGGCTACCACTGCCCTTGGCAACTAATAAACACCTTAAAAACAACAACAACAACAAAAACCATAATATACAACACAATTCTGGTATGAACATAGAAAATCAGGGGTTAATTCTCTAGCTTACTGATCCACAGGTTCGAGGTTCAAGTTACCCCTCGATTGCTCAGCTATATAGTACAGTGGTACCTCACCTTACGATAGTCTCAGCAAACAAAAAAATCCAGGTTATGAAAAACATTTTCCAAATTTTTTTGTCCCTGTATACGAAACAAATTCTCCTTTTGAAATGCACCAAACGCACCATTCAAACATTCAAACAATGCACGAGCTGCTCTCCCATCAACGACGTTCAAACATCTCACCCCGCTGGCCTCCCATTGTCTAGGAGGGATGACACAACTCCCTCTTATTGGCTATCTCCCAACATCCCACCCCGCTGGCCTCCCATTGCCTAGGAGGGATGACGCAGCTCCCTCCCATTGGCTATTATGTAGCTGCAGCTCCCATAATGTTTTTCGTGTAAAGGACAGAGTTACTGTTGTTTCATGCTTTATTTCTTGACTCAGGCTTTTAACCTCCCATAAACATTTGTAAGATTTTAACTCTGCTGAGAAGACATGGTCAACACACACACACACACACACACACACGTGTGTGATTTCCGATGTGAGTGAGAAGAAGAAACAGGCTCGAGTGATATCACAAAGGAATATGACCAAACCTGTCTACCATCAGTATGATATTGAAGCAGAAGGAGGTCTTAAAAGGTATGCTTTTATAATTTTTAAAGGGTTTAGGGTGTAGTGTTGAGGGCATTGGAACGAATCACACGTTTTACATGTAAAATGCGGTTCAATTCCAAAAAAACCCAGGTTAAGAAAAAGGCTCTGGAATGGACTAATTTCGTACGGTGAGGTACCACTGTATATGTAAGTCACTCGGATACGAGCTTTTAGGATGCTAAATGCCATAAATGTAAATGTAATATTTCAGTAGTGGTTGGTGTACACTAACAAAGGGAAAACTTTAATTCCTCGTGAACTCTAGTTTCACATGAACTCTGATAGCAGAATGATAAGTAGCAGTAGATTCCCTAAAATACACTAAATATAAAGCACACATTGATGCGATGGGGCAGTGGTGGTCTAGTGGTATAGGGCACTGGATTGCTGATCCAAAGGTTGGGGGTTCGAGTCCCACTCTACACAAGGTTGTCACTGTCCCCCCCCAGTGCAGCTAACTGGGTTATCAAAGGCCGGCCATGTCTGTCACTGTCTATGGTGTGAGGCATGTAAAAGAACCATTGCTGACTTTCGACAAGAGTAGGCTGCAAAGCCGTCAGCGTGTTTCCGCCCTGCGATGGCCTGGCGAGCTGTCCAGGGTGTACTCTGCCCTCGCCCGAAGTTGGCTGGGATGGGCGCCAGCCTCCCCGTGACCCAAGTTAGGATTAAGCGGGTACAGAAAATGAACTGAACATTGATGCGAGGAGTGTTAATCGTATCCATTGTTGGGAGCCCTAAAGCCCTTGAAGCTATTGTCTCCTTTCTGCATGGAGATTCTTGCCCAGTTAAAATATAACAGGTCAACTCAACTAAAATATAGACTGTTAGAATGAGGCAGGCCTGAGTTATTGTCGACATCACTACAAAACATTTAGATAGATGCAGTATGTAACAATGTTTGAAATAAGAGCTGTGAAGTAGATAGAGTACACACTTTACTCTATAACAGAAATGCATCATCTTTCAGAATGATATAATAAATGCACTTAGACACAAATCACAGCGGCACGGTGGCATAGCGGTTAGCACGGCTGCCTCACAGCAAGAAGGCCTGGGTTCGGTTCCCGGCCTGGGCGTTTCTGTGTGGAGTTTGCATGTTCTCTCTGTGCGTGCTTGCGTGGGTTTCCTCCGGGTGCTCCAATTTCCTCCCACAATCCAAAGACATGCACAGTAGGTTAATTGGCCGTTCTAAATTGCCCGTAGGTTCGCAACGGCAAACCACTGCACTAATCCTGCCAAGAAAACCTCCATGAAGATGATAACCAGGGCGTTATCCTTCATGGTGGGTCACCAATGGTCATCCTACAACTCAGGCACTAGATAGATATCAATCGGTCTGAATATTATAAACATTATGACCACTGACAGGTTAATAATGTTGTGACATCCACCTTGCCTTTGGCGAATAATTGTTTAAGTATATAAATGGAAACATTCACACAAATACAAACAAACACTTAAGAAAATGACATTTTAATGGATATTTTTAAGAGCTATGTAATAGCATGCCTTTGAACACCTTTAAGAGTTTATGATACACTAAACAGAAAAAAAGGCGAGTAAGATATCTACGTATTGTTATTTTAACATATTTTAACCATGACAGAGGGCGGTGAGGTTTAATTCTGTGTGCTTGGTTCTGAGCTGTGCACTGTGTTGTTAATCGTGTCTTTTAGGCCTAATGACTCATAGCTTAGTACATATTATACAAAGACAGTAAAATAAAAAGCAAATTGCAGTCTGTAAGGTTTGCTTTTAGTTAAATTTTTTAGAGTCTGTTATTTTTAAATCAAGCATTATTCACTCTGGATAATGTTTTTAATCCCCAGATAGATGACTAATCTGCTAGTACCATTCCTGTGTCGTGTATACAAACATTGATTATCTCATTAGAGTGTTATTTGCCAGTAAGTCAGATGAATATGAAAGTAAACCATCAGTTCTAGAATTTGTTGCACTGGAAACAGGAAAAATAAGCAAGCGGAACGATTGAGACTTTGACAAGGGCCATATTGTGATGTTAAATAACAGGGTCTATTCATTTCCAAAATAGCTGGTCTTCTGTGCTTGTTCCTGGTGGGAGGGGCTTTACTATTGAGCCTACTGGCTCATCGGGCCCGAGTTTATCCCCGGTTTCCATAACATGAAGTGAGCTCTACTCCTGCTGGATAGGTTGCTAGTTCATCACAGGTTTCCCAGCGTCATTGCCACTACAGCACCGGCCCCCGGCTGTGCTTTTTATGCAGTAGTAACTGATAAAGGTGTCCAAACACAATAAGCATTGCAGCTTGTAGTACATACAGATGCCTAGCCACAGACCAATCAGTTCCATAACATTAATCAACTGAAATAACTTTTGTTCAGTATAAAATTCCAGGCCCATTACAATGGAAATCCAACGAATAATATGACTTTTTTTTTACCGAATCATCCAAAGAGGTACAGGTGTGCGCGCGCCTGCCACCTTTAATACATCTGAATGGTACAGTAAATAACTGACACCCTTTCCATTATGTCCAAATGTGTCAGGAGTTTTTAAGAGTGATCCATATCAATGCAGTATGTTACCAGACGCAGAGTGTAGTTCAATAAGTAGCTTCAAGTTTCCTGGCTTGGTGCTTCACTTCGGTGACCTGTAGGCAGTCTTGCATGTTCTGCTTGCGTCCATGTAGGTTTCTTTCCTGTTCCCAGCTTTTCATTGCTTTTGTAGGTGCCAGCATCCACGTTACCCTAACTAGTATTAAGCAGCTTATAGAATGAAGGGATATATTTTTAATTTATTTATTTAATATGATGTTGAGACTAATACAGATGGTGTGCATTTGTCATATAGTTGATAGGGACTATACATTATTGTGTGATAAGAGATCATGCAGATTATCTAATTTTTAGTGGTTTTGCAAAAATATCTACAGGATTTCAGTGGTGCTTACCTGCTGGCTTGCTTGGATTTCAGGCAGGTCACTTCATTATCACTCTGACTATAGAAGTGATCGAGTCCATCCTTAAGTTGGTAATGCTTTTTCCTGGCCACCAATCTCACCCTAGCAAGCGCCATGACACCACTCTCCCTGTTTGACGTAAAGGTCTGGGAGACTCAAATTTTTATAGTGTGGACCCTTCACCTAGATCTGGAAAGTGAAAGCCGATCAACCCTACATTTTGTTTATGCTTATGGTGTCCCATTAAGACTTTTATGGAAAGCATTTTAAGCATCAGTCCACCATTTCAAAGTCCAGAGTGTATAAGATAAGGGGATGATGTGCAGCATTTTGTGGGCTTTACGCAAATAGTAACGATCAAAAACAGTAAGTCATGTACTGTCAATCTCTCCAGATTAGAAGAAAAACTAATTAAAAATGTCTTTGGCTGAAATGGATAACACACTGAATAAGAAAGTCTTCACATGTTCCCAAATAACCATTTCCAAATCAATATAATTAAAGGATTCTGGGGTATCTGTTCTATTCCATCTGATTGAGGAGGGGGTGGGGTCATGGAGCTTAATCCAATCAAACAATCTGGACAAACGCAGCAGTTATTTTAGACTGTGGCTTTAAAGTCCCAGCCTTGTCCTTTTCTCAAGAGGAAATGATCCATAAAATGCTGCACTTGAAAGTATTTCAGTCAGGCAAATGACCGTGGAGTTCCATTTTCATACAAAAGAAACCAAAACCTCACTGAATGTCAACAAAGCCAGACTTTGAAGAGTCACAGCAAGATTTTTGCCAATGTGCAGAAAGAGAACAGCCACGATTTCAGAGTCATGAAGCATTATTTATTTATTTGTTTTATCCTTGTTAAGCTCGCTTAGGATTCAAACAAGAGAGCTGTCCAAGTAATACTGGCCATGAGGTGTGAATACAGAAAAATCACTCTATTGGAGGACATCATGCTCACACAATCACATGGTAAGGCACACCGAGAGCCAATTAATGATAGAAGTCAATGGGCATGCTGGGTAATATGGAGGCCAATTTACCCTGGCAGGAATGTTTTTGCAAACATGTTCAGAACCACGGACAGCGCACAAGCAACAGTTTAGCTTCAGAACGATAAATTAAAGATCCTGGAGATTAGGAGATTAATAGATAACACCAACCTACACAGAGCACACACTTCCCAATCGCTCAGTTCACTTGATGTTACAGTTTATAAATAAAGGCTATGTGTGTAGTCTAAGACCGTTTTAGATTCTTGGGTGGTCACTAAATAGTATGGAGCAAGTCTGCTCAAGGGCTTCGTGGTGAACGTGATGGGTTATTAATCCACAGGTTAATCCCTGTTAACTAATCCCTTAACCCTTAATTGCTCAAGTTGTATAAAAATGCTAATGATAAGTCGCTCTGGATAAGCGTGTCTGCCAAACTCTGTAAATGATTACATCATATTTGAATAAAAAGCATATGCCCATTGATTTTGAAATACTTTTGTAACACTCGTGTTAGAATTGATTGACATTCAATAGAATACAAGCTGTATGCATGCTGTATGCTTTATATTCTATAAAAGCACATTTGTTTGTTCATAATTCATTTGGCATCATCAACAGTCTTACATTTTTTACATCATTTTAATAGATCTTTTTAATTAGTTATTTAGTCACACTACATATCATGTCTGACAATAAATAACAATTTTATAAATTCATTTTGCTGCAAATTACAAATTATTACTATTTAATGTTTTTTTTTTTCTTGTTATGATATCCAAACCTTTATTTTGAAATATCTATCTATCTATCTATCTAGCTAGCTAGCTAGCTGGCGGCACAGTGGTGTAGTGGTTAGCACGTCTGCCTCACAGCGAGAAGACCTGGGGTCAATTCCTGGTCTGTGTGCTTCTGTGTGGAGTTTGCATGTTGTGCTTGTGTGGGTTTCCTCCAGGTGCTCCGGTTTCCTCCCACAATCCAAAGACATGCACAGTAGGTTAATTGCCCGTTAGTTTGCATTGTGCAGAAGGCAATGGCAAACCACTGCACTAATCCTGCCAAGAAAACCTCCATGAAGATGATAACCAAGTGATAACCAAGGTGATAACCAAGTTATCCTTCATGGTGGGTCGCCAATGGCCGTCCTACGGCACGAGATAGATAGATCTATCTTTCTAGTGCCTGAGTCGTAGGATGACCATTGGCGACCCGCCATGAAGGATAACATATAGCAGTGTAATTAATTTTGCGAGTGTTTCAATAATTTCAGACCAGGAATAGACATTAAGTCCTAGGATGTAACCTTCACTTTGTACTTTGAACTTTTTAAGTGTAACAATTCCACAGACATCTAACCATAAACGTGTCATAGTTTTGGTGTTCCTGTTGAATGGCCGGGTTGCATAGTGGTCAGAATGCCCCCCTCACTGCAAGAAAGCCCTGTGTTTAAGAATTTCTGTGTGGAGTTTCCTATGCCAGGTACTCCAGTTTCGTTCCAAACTCCAAAGGCATACTATTGGCTCAATCAATCACTTTGGGTTCCATGCCAGAATTCTGGCGTAGGTGGCAGCCATTACAGCTTCTCATGGCTGTATATGAAGGGCAAAAAACTCCGCAGTTGAGGCCCAAAGTTCTTTCTGCAGGGTGTTTTTATTGAGACGTCATCTCTAGCTAGCTGGCCGTTGACTCTAACGAGTTCATCCGCCCTTTGATAGGTTTTGTTTTTATTCCTACTGGGTTTCTAACCACACCTCCTTACCAAATTTGGAACCTGGTGGGGGAGCCGGTTTAGTCGCCGACCACTCGACCATGCAACAGATTGTACTGGCTTGCTTGTTACCAGTAGCGGGCCAAAACCTGACCTGACCTTGTACTATAGTATACATTAGGCAAATCGACTTCTCCAAATTGCCCCTAGCTGTGTGTGCATTAATTGTTATGTATGAGTTGTCTCTGTGATGGTCTGGCAAGCTGTTTACAGTGTACTCCAAAATTGTCCAGTATTGGCTGAAATAGTCTCCAGCCTCCTCCTTCTTCTTCTTCTTCTTTTACTTTCAGCTGCTCCCTTCAGGGGTCGCCACAGCAAATCATCCGCCTCCACCTCACCCTGTCCTCCGCATTTTCTGACTCCAACGACCTTCATGTCTTCCTTCACCACATCCATAAATCTCTTCTTTGGTCTTCCTCTGGGCCATCTGCCTGGTAGTTCCAACCTCAGCATCCTACTGCCAATATACTCACTATCCCTCCTCTGTACATGTCCAAACCATCTCAATCTAGCCTCTCTGACTTTGTCTCCAAAACATCTTACATGTGCTGTCCCTCTGATGTGCTCATTCCTGATCCTATCCATCCTCGTTACTCCCAAAGAGAACCTCAACATTTTCATCTCTGCTACCTCCAGCTCTGCCTCCTGTCTTTTCCCCAGGGCCACTGTTTCTAACCCATACAACATCGCTGGCCTCATCACCGTCTTGTACACTTTTCCCTTCATTCTTGCCGATACTCTCCTATCAAACATCACACCGGACACTTTTCTCCAACCATTCCAGCCTGCCTGCACACGCTTCTTCACCTCTTTTCCACACTCTCCATTGCTCTGGATTGTTGAGCCTAAGTACTTAAAATCCTCCACCTTCGTTATCTCTGCTCCCTGTAACATCACCGATCCTCCTGGGTCCTTCTCATTCACACACATGTATTCTGATTTTCTGAGGCTAACCTTCATTCCTCTCCTTTCCAGGGCATACCTCCACCTCTCTAGATTTTCCTCCACTTGTTCTCTGCTCTCACTACAGATCACAATGTCATCTGCAAACATCATAATAGTCTCCAGCCTCCATGTGACCCGAATATGATTGAGTGATTAAATAAATGTTTGAGGTGTTTATGTTTTTATTAAGTTTTTTTGCATCGCAACTTTTTTGTCAATGTTCCATGTGACTGAATGTGTTATTCTTTAATCATTTTAAAAATTCTTCTTTAAAGTCTTTGAATTGCTCGTGTTAGATGTCTCGGCTGCTGTTATTGCAAAAAAATGAACCTCAAATTGTAAATTCTCAACGTTATTTATTTTCTTTTACCTGATATATACAGATTCAAAGTTCAGATCAATTCATTTTCTGTAACCGCTTAATCCTAATTAGGTGGCGGGGAGGCTGGTGCCCATCCCTGCCGACTCCGAGCGAGGACAGAGTAGCTCACCAGGCCATCGCAGGGCGGAAACATGCTGACGGCTTTGCAGCCTACTCTTGTTGAAAGTCAGCGATGGTTCCTTTACAGCCTCTCACCATAGACAGTGAGACACATGGCCGGCCTTCGATAACCCAGTTAGCTGCACTGGGGGGACAGTGACACCCTTGTGGAGAGTGTGACTCGAACCCCTAACCTTTGGACCAGCGATCCAGCGCCCAATACCACTAGACCACCACTGCCCCAGATCCAAGGTAAGAGTGTAATTTATGCATGTGCATGTACAACACAGTCAGTTATCTGTACATGAAAAATAACAATAATTGACCTGATCCATTCATTTTCTTTTGCTGGTTTCAACTTTTATATAAGTGCCTAGTCACGCTTTATGGTCAATACTATCTGGACACCTGGCTATTGTATTCATATGGGTGCTTTGCCAAACTGTCTGAACCCATCTTGTCTAGAGTATCTTTATCCTGTTAGTTCTAATTTTAAAACCTGTTACAAGTATAGAATTATATTGCTAACAAGAAGTGAAGCAGCTTTGCTTCTTAAAAAAAGTGTTCTGCAGAAGACTTCAAACATGTGGTCTGCTGTATTTACATTCATTACGGTGCTCATTTTATTCGCAGTTGCTGTTTAATAAAATAAATGTCAGCATGGTTTTTGTGAGCCGAGGTTGCTGTCCATGTGTTGCATGTTGTTTACATGTTCATATGGATGCTCTAGTTTCCTTCCACTGTCCAAAAGGAACCCGGCAGGCAGGTTGGTTATGCTGAATTGACGGAGTATGAATGACTGTTTGATTGTGTTTGCATGGGACTGTGTTAAAGACGGCCATGCCACTTTTGGTGATTTTCCCCTTCTTGTGTACAGAGTTTCTGGGATCAGCTCTATACTCTACATGTACTATAACCCTTTCTTCGAATGGCATCATAAATACAAAAATCCATACGCCCAGAATATCCATGCTGTGATTTCACTGCAATGATATACAATGTATACTTGTACAATCCCCTTCGTGTCACCTGCTTATCTTATCTATATTTGAATAGTGCTGTATATTAAGATAATTTCATACTTGAGAATTTATATTTTCTACAGCTGGCTGTACTCATAGGCATCTTTTGAAAGCACACAGGTGTAGCATCATGGAAAATCATTGGCAGTGCACCTGTACTAGTTTAGTTGCTGTACAGTTTCTGAAAGCACATTCATGTTAAGGATGTTAATTTGACAGATTTTAACAATTTTAAGTCGTGCTGGATTCATATCTCAGGAACATCTGCACTCAGTAAAGGGATAAATGGAGAATGAATCACAGCAGTGTTCCGAGAACCGAGTGGCAGGACAGTATAGCTTTATTACCGCTGCATACAAGGTATGCCATATGTCAACACATGCCTTTTAACACTGAAGGCTCATTCTAAATAGCTAGACAATGAATAGACCCTACAGCGTGCCCCTTTATAGCACAAATGTAAAACATAAACCTTTTCGCACCGTTACATTAAAACACAGACATTTGAAAAGTTTGTTTAATTATGAGGGAAAAACTATTTTTTATATCTCTACAAAAATAATCAACCCTCTCCGGTAGCTTAAAAACAACTTTTCTAGTAGCTTTCAAAAATCATTTTTTAAAGCAGCTTTAAAATAAATCATCTGAAAAAGTTTTTTTCCTCATAATTAAAACGATGGCACTCATCTGTTTTTGGACTCTTAATTTATTATGTTAAAAAAAAGTGACTGACCTAATATATTTTACTCTTCATAGAATCATAATGTTTACGTTGTTTAGATGGAGCTGACTCCTCCCCTGCAATTATACATATAGGCCTTAATTTATAACAAATCAGAAAACTCAGCAACAAATGTTTTGCATTATTTTGACACATTAATAATTAAACTTAAGACAAAATTTAAATCCCAATGTGCACTTGTTTATGTATCCACTGGCAGTGGTGGTCTGGTGGTAAAATGTGCTGGATTGCTGAACCTAAGGTTGAGGATTCAAACCCCCCCCCAAATCTGCCCCCCCCCTTCCCCCAGTGCAGCAAACTGGGTTTTCAAAGGTCAGCCATGTCTCTCACTGTCTATGGTGAGAGTTTCATGTAAAAGAACCATTGCTGACTTTCATAAAGAGAAGCTGCAAAGCCTTCAGTGTGTTCCTGTCTCTTGCTAAAGGGTTTTCTCAGTAAGGGCATCCGACATAAAAAAAATCTGCCGAATCAAACATGTGATCACAGATTCGCCATGGCGACCCCTGGGGAAAAGGGAACAGCCGAAAGGAAAAGAAGAAGATTCTTTTATGTATTCAATAAGATAAGAGATCTTTATTATCAATTATTGCACTTTCCTCTGGTCTTCTTCCATTTTTCCCCAAAGGTCACCACAGTGAGTCATCTGATTCACATGCTTGATTCAATGTAGGTTTTTAGGTCAGATGCCCTTCCTGACACAACCCTTTTTGAAGGTGCTTGGGCTCGTCCGGGATTTGAACCCGGGACCTCTCGCACCCTAAGCGAGAATCATACCCCTAGACCAACGAGCCGGTTAGTGTCAATTGTTGCACAAACAATGAAATTCATGTTTTCAGATCTTTGTTGAGCAGTAATTATAAAAAGAAAGTGCACAGAATACAAGGAGCTACACCAGGGGTCTCCAATCTTATCCACAAAGGGCCGGTGTGGGTGCAGGTTTTCACTTCAACCAAACATTAGCCACACCTTCCACCTGTTTCCACCGATCACTGATCATCGAAAGAAAAGAAAGAAAAATAAATAAACTTGATTGGACATTACTGTCTCAATTCTGATGTGGACTATCTTGGTGAGATCACCTTGATTTAAGACTTAAAGCAATGTGATCTCACCAAGATGGCCCCACTTCAGGTGGAAGATGTGGCTACTGTTTAAAAGGTAAAGTCTGTTGGGCTTTTTACACCTGAGCCTACTGGCTCATCAGGCCGGTGCTTATCCCCGGATTCTGTAGCATGAAGCGACTAGGAGTACAACTCCTCCTGGATGGGACACTCGTCCATCCCAGGTTTCCTTCCCAGTATATTTTTACTGGTCCCCATTTAGACTGCTGGGGGAAACAGAGGTACACTTGTGGTTAAGACCTTGCCCAGGGGTCTTAACACAGTGGGGGTATCACTGGGATTTGAACATACAACCTTCCAATCATGAGCCCAGCACCCTAACCACTACACCACTGGCCCCACATGTGGCTACTGTTTGGTTGAAGTGAAAACCTGCACCCATGCCGGCCCTTGTGGATAAGATTGAAGACCCCTGAGATCCACTAAGCTATACATGTGCATATATACATATATACATACACATATAGACACATAGCTGTCACATATTCACACATTTACAGAAGGGTGAATAATATGTGAAAGGTGCAGGATATACATTGTATAAGAGGTAAAGGTTTTAATTATGGGCTGCATGGTGCTACAATATTATGATGTTCAAGACCTGCTCTAAACATGAGTTTTGCACTGCACAGGAAGATGGTCTGAATGATGTTTATTCCGTCAGTGTGTGTGACGTTGGTGGTGGATTTATATGTTTAACAGCTTCTGGGTAAAAGCTGTTCTTGAGTCCATTAGTTTTTTGATTTTAGTAAAACATTAGCATAGTTGAGCTCCAAATATGGTGGCAGATTAGCATAATGGTTAGCATGTTTGTAGCACAGAAACAAGGTGCTGTGTTTGAGTCCTGGGCGTTTCTGTTTGGAGATGAATCCTCTCCCTGTTCTTTTTTGGATTTCCTCCAGGTACTTAGAACTTTGATCTAATTGGCGGTCACTAATTCCAACTGGGTGTAAGTATGGGTGTGAATAGTTCTGTGTGGGCCCTGAAATTGACTGGCAAAGGCATTTAGGGTGTACCTCACTTTTGCCTAGACTCCAACCTCCTCGTGACCTTCGTAGAATAAACCGGTTAGGGAAGTTACCGGTTGAGTCCAAAAAACTATCAGCTTACTTGTGACTTCTTTTCCTTTCGGCCCTTTCCCTTTTTCAGGGGTCACCACAGCGAATAATCAGCAGACAGCGAATTAAATTTAGCATAGGTTTTTATGTCACATGCCCTTCCTGACACAACCCATTAGCAAGGGACAGAAACACTCTGATGGCTATGTAGCCTACGGTTGGCAAAAGTCAGCAATGGTTCTTTTACATGAACCTCACCATAGACAGTGAGAGACATGGCCAGCCTTTGATAACCCAGTTGGCTGCACTGGGGAGTGGACAGTGACAACCTCATGGAGAGTGGAACTCAAACCCCCAACCTTAGGCTCAGCAATCTAGCATGCTTTACCACAAGGCCACCACTGCCCTCGTTACCTTTTTATAAATATCCATTATCTAGTCCTTTCAAATCTCGCTCAAACAGAAGCAAGTAAAAGAATGCCTTGCACTGATGTCGCTGCAAAGACACCCATGCATCGATTTTTAAATTTATTTATTTTTCTGGTAAAATAGCATGCGAACTCATGCATATGATACAATATGCATATGAGGTAGTCATGTCCTATTCATTTGAGAAATAGATTTGGGGACGAAATGTTGCAGAAAAAAATCTTTCTCTTGTGGGATGAACATAGTACGTATCTTAAAACGTATATTAAAAAAAATCAAAAGAAAAAACATGTGACACAGTTTATACTGTATAAAATACTCTAGCAATTTCCTACTCATTTCCTTTCGCCTCTGCAGAGAAAGGAAAAAATCCTTGTGTTTCCAACCTCAGCTGAGGTAGATTCATGAACTTTATAAAGGTGATGTAATTTCCTCCAAATTATTGGGCTTAAAGCATTTACTGATTGCAGGTTTGTAACGGAATATTAGTAAAACAAATTGAAAACATGAGGGGAAAACCTCTTGAGGTTTGGAACATTTAAAAGATAGAAATGAAGGCGAAAATACCATAAAGAAAACCAAACATATGTGCTGGTGTTGATTTCCAAATTAAACACGCCAAGCTTTATTTTATAGTGATTCTCAGGATGACCCCCCCCCACACCGCCTCCGCCCCGCCCCCTGCCCCCTGCCCCAACCCGCCCCCCGCCCCACCAACCCCTCCACCATCTATGAGTGTTACATTTCCCTGTGATGTGCCATGTGTAGCTATTTAAAAAGATGTGGGTGCCTTGTGACGGGGTTGGGGGTGGTAAGTGAATGAAATACTAAATGTAGAAAATTGGGGAGAAAATAATTCAGAATCTTTGTAAAATCATCAAATATTAATTTAATATTTATCATTTAATATTCATTGACGTTTCCACAAATGGAATACATTTATTGAGGTGCAGGAAGCCCGTACCCCACGAAGATGGAAATGGTTGCACATTTACTGGATTGTACGCTGAAGAAACAGGGCACGCACAAGTATGTTACCTCAAAGATACCCACAATGCCTACAGTGAGTATGTTTACTGAGGTCACAAACTTCTGCGTCACATTAGTGTCAGGCATTAACTTTCATAATATTCCAGCAGGCAGAGCTATAGGGCCTATAGGAAATATGTGTCTGGAATGTTTCTTCTCTTAGTCAGGGAAAAGACTGGGCTGCCCCATAAAAGTCCTTCCATGCTCTCCCTCCTTCACACACACACACACACACACACACACACCCATTATTATGTCAGCCCACAAAAAGCAGTTGTTATTATTGGTCATGGACTCGCTTATGCACCCTGTTATTCTGGGTCTACCATAGTTGTGGGAACATAAATCCATAACCCTCTGGTTTAAGGTTGTTTCCAGGACTTCTACTTGCCTTAATTGGTCTCTGTAAGTCCCATGAGTTCATGGAGACACCTAACACTTCCTGAATCACCACTGTTTTGTTGGCCTGTTATGATTTGGCTAAGGTATTTGAAACAGGAACAGGTATACACCTCCTGAGGAGTGCAACTCCATTTTTTTTTTATCAGGTATTCTTCCTGTTCATTCGAAAAATCAAATAAATACAAATACACATTTAGGAGACATGGCAGAAGGATTTACTTTTCTAGAATGAAAAGAATGAAAACTTTGTGTACAAACAAAATGCTCATGACATATTACTGAGATCATTACTTGTCCATCCATGAGTCATTCGGTCTTTCACACCAAGGTTTCCACTGGGGCACAATATCCATAATTCCCATAATTTGAGAGACTAATGAAGGTTGTGGGATCGAATCGTGATGATCCTCAGGGAACTTGATCTTGAGGGAATTTGGTGAAATCGTGATGCTTGATGGATGCAAGATGATCACACTCATCGTGGCAAACATTTTGACTGGCAAAAATTTTGCCTCGATTATTATGATGAGTTACAACTTGATGCGCCTTGTGATAGAACATTGGAATTGTATTCGAGCACAATAGAGCTTAACCGACCTTAAAAGAGCTCGACATAGGGATCTTGATGAACTTGGCAACATGATTCCTTCATGTTTCATGCTTTGTATGCAAGCTGCCTCTTTTTAAATACCCTAGCCATGCTCCATGTGTGCTCATAGATCATGGAGCTCCACGTTTTTTTGAAAGGCAGAGATTTCGTACATTATACCAGTGCTAACCCAGTGAGAGCAACAGTGGCATCTACAATGAAAACAGACCAAGAAATGAATCCCTGAGTTACTTCACAAGTAGTTTTTCAAGAAGAGAGGTCACCATTCATAAAAATTTAGTTGTAAAAGAAACTTAACAGTAGGACACTGTATTCACACATTACAGTTAAAATCCTTCAGAAAAAAAAAATAAATAAAAACCTTATTCAAGTTTCCAGAAGTGGCATGGAGATATAGCGGTTAGCACATCTTCTACACAGCAAGAATTTTCCTGGCTTTGAGTCCTTTGCCCAGTAAAAGTGTTTCTGTGTGGAGTTTGTATTTTCTCCTCATGCTAGCATGGGTTCCTCCAGGTACTCTGGTTTCCTCTCACAGCCCAAAGACAAGTGTTCTTCTTTTCCTTTCGGTTTTTCCCATTTTTTTTTCCAGGGGTCGCCACAGCAAATCATCTGATTCGCATGTTTGATTTGGCATAGGTTTTATTTTTACATCGGATGCCCTTCCTGACACAACCCTTTAGCAAGCGACAGAAACACGCTGACGGCTTTGCAGCTCCTCTTTACGAAAGTCAGCAATGGTTCTTTTACATGAACCTCTCACCATAGACAGTGAGACACATGGCCAGCCTACGATAACCCAGTTGGCTGCACTGGGGAGACAGTGACAACCTTGTGGAGAATAGGACTCAAACCCCCAACCTTCGGTTCAGCGATCCAGCACCCTTTTACCACCAGGCCACCACTGCCCTACAGCCCAGAGACAAGTATGTTAGGCTAATTGGATATTACAAATTGCCGAGCACGTGAATGTGAATATGAATGGCTTTGTGTGTTGGTCCTGCAATGTTCTGGTGTGCTGTTCAGGGTGTACTCTTCCTCTACTCTAAGCCAGTTGTGATGGGCTACAACCTCCCCATGACCCTAATCACAGATAAAGTGGGTGGCAAAATGAGAAGATATGACATATTAAGTTTCCTCCACATCTCTGAATTTGCATGCATAACACATATTTTTCTTTGTATGTCATCCAATTGTATGTGCTTAATTTAACTCGTGCACATACTAAATAGGAAACAAAAATTCCTGGCTGTTCGCGCATCAATAAAACTCCCGAAAACTTTATTTTATATTTGCTGAGATTATATATTTTTTCTCCACCACAGTTGGAGGCACACTCTGATAACATATAATCTGCTGGCTTAAGAAGTTTACAAGAAACAAAAAGTCCTAAAATGACAAAAGCGCTGGTTGAATTCTAAAGCCATGTCTCGCTGTCCTCCTCCTGTCTCCCCCCACTCCTCTTTACAGAATCATTTTCTCAGAGTAATTAATTCAAAGTTGCTATTGATGATATAGAATGCGACACAAAAGCATGGAAGCATCTGTATAGAGTGCCGGCCTAGTGCCTCAGTCAAAGACCCAGGACCAGTGAGAGGATTAATTAGTCTTTCTTCATCTGCTCTTGTTCTCATGCTTTCTGTTTTCCTCCTTTATCTTGATATTTCCTCCCTGTATCGGCCCCTCCCTCTTCACTTGTTTTCAGCTGCCTGGATTGTGTGTGCCAATGTCTGAAAAGAGAAAAAAGGTCAAAGGTTTCTTATTTAGGAAACTCAAAACTGCAAATGTCTTCAAAGCATGCCACAGCGTTTAAAGGGGGAAAACAGAGGCTTAGAGGGCCCACCTCAGACTTTGCCCTCTGTGAAGTGATGTCACAGGTCACATTCCATGGCTGAACTGAGCCGGTTCAGTCTACGATAGCAGGTTGCTGAATCATCTCTAAAGCTGGAGTGAGAGTGAACAGTGGGTTCAGAAAAGAGTACACTACGAGCCTTACTTACTTGAGCCAAAATTCATATGAAAATAGGGAAGCCGGTGATTTTGTTTATTGTTTATCTGATGCAAAATAATATTTGTTTCAAGTTAATATTCAGGCTTGGCAAGAGATCAAATGTATCAAGATGGATTACAACCTCCTGAAACTTTTTTCTTTACATTTACAGCATTTGGCATGTACTCTTATCCAGAGCGACTCATAATTAGCAATATATATATATATATATATATATATATATATATATATATATATACACACACAACTCAGCACTGAGCTATTGAGGGTTAAGGGCCTTGCTCAAGGGCCTAGCAGTGAGCAGTGGTTATTGAATTGCTGACCTTTGGACCAGTAACCCATTGCCTTAACCACTAAGCCACCGCTGTCCAACAGGGAGACTGTCAAACTGCTACTGGGATAAAACAAGACAGCAAATGGTGGACATTCTAAGTCTAACCACGAAGGTGTTGGGTCAGAATCAAGAGCTTCCTGGAACAGCCAATCATTCTGTAATTCCAAAGCCACATAAAAAGGAATTTTACTGTCCCGCCCCCTTCATTTTTCCACATTGTTCAGCTCCCAAAAGGTAATAAAATAGCACATGATGTGTTTCTATAAAACTTTAGGGAAGTAATGAAAATGAAGTGAAAGAAACAGACAAGCTGGATAAAGGTCAGCCAGCAGATCTAAAATGTCAGAAAGACTCAGAAAACATGCAAAAGCAGAACTCTGGAAATAAATGGAAAAAATTAAGAAAAGGGAAAAAACAAGGAAAATATGTCAGCATATTTCTGAATGATATGCAGAAAAGAGGATTAAGAGTAAACATTGTCAATAGTATGTATTTTTGTATTTTATGTAGTAAAATTTTTTTTTTGCCTTCTGCATTATCCAAAATGTTTTTTGTTCGCGTACGACCTAAAGACTGTTTAATTTGATGAAACGTTGAACAGCTCAATGAAAACCTCATGCTCAAGAAACATGCATGTGTGTGTATTTGTATTTGTGGTGGTGTGTGATTTACAGCAGTAGTGAGGAGATACATATCCATCCAGACCGCAACCTTGATCGTGTTTTGTTTGGCGCCTTATGACCATGGCTCTCATGCCATTTACACACAGCATACTATTAATAAAGCAAAGCTTCCAGAGACCAATCTTACTCTCACAACCATTTTTTTTTTTGAATATTCAAAAACTACAAGGATCTTGCATGCAATGCCCTGAATTCCTGATTTTTAATTTGAAGCCTATAATATGCATAACTACCATGACTATCATGAGCACTCGTTTTCTGGGTCGGTCAGAAATGCAGAGCAGAACAGTTCCAGACAAAAGCAAAAACAAGTCACATTTATCTGTCTTTTTCTGGAAAAGAAAACAGGAGCATAGGATGGTGGTGTAAGATTATAAGGATGTAAGATGACGAATGTTGTTCTTCTTGATCTCAGTGCAGTGTTCCCAGAAATGACAACAGGCAAAGGAGTCAGCATTTTGAAGGGGGTTTCAAATCAGAACTCTTAATGAAGACACACCACAGCAACAATGGATTCTTAAAAACTGGGTTGTTGGGATGTACCCCTCTGGGCCTTGGAAGTGGGGGTCATCTTTACCCTTTGCCCATCTTTCCTGACAGCCCAAGTATGAATAATTAACTTATAACTTATGCCAAATGTGTTTTATCAGTATATTGCTCATAAAGACTCTGCCTCTAATAACAGCTGTAGTGGTCCTGAATAACAAAGGATGTCATTCCTCCTTTTATTCATTTTCTGAACCACTTAATCCTAATTAGGGTTGCGGGAAGGCTGACACCAATCTCAGCTGACTGTGTGCAAGGGCAGAGTACACCCTGGACAATTTGCAGGGCAGAAACACACTGACAACTATGCATCTACTATTGACGAAAGTCAGCAATGGTTCCTTTACATGCTCTCACCATAGACAGTGAGAAAAAGAAGAAGATGCTTAGGATAGGGTGAGATGGAAGCAGATGATTTGCTGTAGCGACCCCTGAAGGGAACAGCCGAAATGAAAAGAAGAAGAACATACACAGTGAGAGTCATGGCCAGCCTTTGGAAACCCAGTTAGCTGCACTGGGGGGACAGTGACAACCTGTTGAGAATGGGGCTTGAACCCCCAACCTTGGGATCAGTGATCCAGCAACTTTTACTACCAGGCCACCACTGCCCCAAAGAATGTCTGCTTTAAAATGTTAAACTCGTGATACTAAGCCCAAATGAACATTTTTGAATGATTTAGTTTTATACAGGAACAGCTTTGTACAGCGACTGTACTGTACATGAATACAATAAACATGCATTATATGAATATTATAGAGGATCTTGAACATCCTGGAGCAAATCCATATCTTAGAAAATATCAGAAGCACAACAATCTGATTTGTATGCCTCATATACATGTACTGCGATGGCCTGGCGAGCTGTTCAGGGTGTACTCCGCCCTTGTCCGGAGTCGGCTGAGATGTTCACCAGCCTTCCAGCAACTCGAATCAGGATTAAGCTGTTCAGAAAATGAATGAATGAATGAATGCATGTTTACATACATACACACAACATCCATATGTGTACCACCACATGCTCGCATACTTTGATTCTAATTGTAAGTCACAGACAAACAATAATAATTTTGCTTTTAAAAGTGAAAACTTTAATTGCATAGCTATTATAGCGCCCATAATTATATATAAAAAAGTATGTGTATATACGGTATACACTGCCCTCTATAATTATTGGCACCCCTGGACAAGATGTGTTAAAAGCCTTAAAATAAATTGGATTTTTATTGCAGAAGCCACTCCAACATTGAAAATTGTAAAAAAAAAATATATATATATATATAACCTTCAACTCAAGTAAATTTTAGGGGGGATGGATTCCCAACTAAGACTGTCTGTCTGTCTTCCTTTCAGCTTTTTCCCTTTCACTCAGGAGTCGCCACAGCAAATCATCTGATTCACACATTTGATTTGCCAGAGGTTTTTACGTCGGATGCCCTTCCTGTCACAACCCTTTAGCAAGGGACAGAAACACGCTGACGGCTTTGCAGCCTACTCTTTATGAAAGTCAGCAATGGTTCTTTTACATGAACCTCTCACCATAGACAGTGAGAGACATGGCCCACCTTTGATAACCCAGTTAGCTGCACTGGGGGGGGGAACAGTGACAACCTTGTGGAGAGTGGGACTTGAACCCCCAACCTATACCCTATACCACTAGACCACCACTGCCCCAGATTCCCAGCTAAGAATATATATATATAAATTGCGGTGTAGACAGTGGTGGTCTAGTGGTATAGGGCACTGGATCGCTGATCCAAAGGTTGGGGGTTCGAGTCCCACTCTCCACAAGGTTGTCACTGTCCCCCCAGTGCAGCTAACTGGGTTATCAAAGGCGGGCCATGTCTCTCACTGTCTATGGTGAGAGGCATGTAAAAGAACCATTGCTGATTTTCATAAAGAGTAGCTGCAAAGTTGTCAGCGTGTTTCTGTCCCTTGCTAAAAAGGGTTGTGACAGGAAGGGCATCCGATGTAAAAACCTCTGCCAAATCAAATGTGTGAATCAGATGATTTGCTGTGGTGACTCCTGAGTAAAAGGAAAAAGTCTGAAAGACAGACATATATATATATATATATATATACATGTGTGTGTATATAAAAATCTTATAGGGGGCTTCACTTTTTTTGGCAGTGTCTAAAATACAATATATTCAGGTTGTAGCAAATCAATCTGTGAGGGTAAGGTAAGTATTTCTCTTTATTATTCTGTTAACTGTTCTCCAAAACCCAAGGATATGTTGTTTAAAACAACGAGCCACAGGAAATGACTCGTGTGATTGCACTTGAACTTTTCCCCGGTATGTTTTGTGACATGTCATGAGGACATTATACTAAAATGTTATGTATAGAGATGAACAACTTTAAGTTCTGTGAGTTTCCTTCATATTCAGTGTTATCTAGGAAAGTGCAGGCCAACTTATACCAACACAAATAACATGGCTTGTGTTATGTGCAGACAAGTAAACGTTCACTTAAGACTCAAAATTACACACCACACTCGTGGCACACACGCACAGTCTGTCTGGTGCGTAGGACATAATGCATGTTTACCTGCACAAAAAGCCAAGCACATCTAAGAGTGATTGAATTACTAACATAATGACTGCCTTTTGGCCACTGAAAGCACTCTGATCCCCCAAAGGAGATTTTCGAAAAACTAATATGAGGGGAAAATAAGCTGTTTTATACATGCTATGAGAATACATTACTGGCTTCCCTGACGTTAACGTGCGAACATCTTTCACCCCTTTCCGCTGCAAAATAACTCTATTATGAACAAATCTGTGAATGCCAGGTTCACCACATCTAACCACAGGCAACACATCATCCAACAGCAAAGTGAAATTATTGGACTTACATCTAATTGAACTCCCAAAATCACAACACTATTCCCCCTCATGTCTCATATTTACATCAGCGAAATGTTATGTAGTGTTTAATGCACAGATTCTGACATCAACCACTTGAGAACTTGGTATCAGCTTCAGAGAAGGCAGCTGCGAGCTGTTATGTTTTCCAAGGTTTAAAAGTAACGCCAAACCTTTCCAAGAGATTCACCACATTAGACACTTAATGATGGCCGTGGTGGGGAAACAGAGTGAGCTACTATTTTACACTAGGACATTTTAAGGGAAAGATTTTCTCCCACTTTAGCTGCATTATATATAAACGAGGTCAGGAATTAAATGTATGCAGTAAAAAAAAACAAAAAAAAACAAACATTTTTTTTATAAATTACATAATCATACTTAGCTGAAAACCAGATTTTAAATACATTTGTGGCATTTGGAAAATGCCCTCATCCAGAGCAACACTTTTATACAACTTACTATTCAAGGCCTTGATCAATGGACCAACAGTAGCAAATTAGTGGAACTGGGACTTGAACCATCAACCTTCTTATTGGAGATCACAAGGCTACCACCACTGCCCTAAATAGTGTGTGGCCTTGTTGTTCCTTAATAGTTTGCTTCAGATTTTTTCATTAAAATGCCAATTTTTCTGGAATACACACACACACACACACACACACACACACACACACACACACACACACACAAACACACACACACACACACACACATTGCCATCCATCATTAGCCACCAAGTCTTGTATGTGGCTGACAAACAAAAAAGACATTGTCATAAATAATGTGCAAGTGCAGAGACCGGCGCTGTTTAGAAACATTTCTGGACTCCGTCCCACCTGCATAAGTGAAGCATTAAAATTAAACTGACAGTTTTTTGTTTTTTTTGCTGTAAAGAGATGACAGAAAGAACTTAAGGGGCATGACTACTCTGTCAGGCTCAACACAAATATTTTAGGCAGCCTTGGTGTAAAAGTGCAACATCCCCATGATGTAATTTTATGTGTTTTCATATTACGAAGTGATGTAGATTTGTGTGCATGTTTGTGAGGCTGTACATCAGACTATGTGGTTGCAGATTTTGACCTGATTTTGTTTACAAGTAATTTGATAATTGCTGTTTTGTTTCCATGTGGATGAAAATGGCAAATACAGTACACTGTCCTCTAAACGAAACCTTCAGCCAAATGTTAGTATAATGAATATTAACCTCATTTTGAGCTAAATGCAATACCTTAAAGACTTGGATTTGGCAATACAATTATCTAGATAATGAGGAAATGAAACCTCAGACACATGGGATAGAAGACCTTTGCTGCAAAAGCATACACCAGCACTGGTGACTAGTTTTGTGACAGCACAGATTTATTTCCATATGTTTCGGGAACATGAGCATTTTCCACATTTAACAAACTATAATAATAATAATAATAATAATAATAATAATAATAATAACAACAACAACAACAATAATTCCTTAAAAAGAATGTGTGCTAAACAATCATGCATGAACATGTGCAATGTCTACTTTTTTTTTTAAAAAATGTGTCATCAACAATACCAAAAATTGTTAAGCTGAGAAAAAAAGTTAATTCAGGGAAAAGTTACGAAGAATAATTTTGCTTACTGTTTTCTCTCACTCACTTATTTGCTGATCCACTTATTCCTTCTAGTATCACAGCGAGGCTGATGACGAGCTCAGCGGGGCGAAGGCGGGGCACAACTTGAACAGCTTTCTGCCAACATACACACACACACACACACACACACACGCACGCACACACACAACAATTCACACTCACATCTTGGGGCAATTTGGAGCTGCCAGTTAGCTTAATGTGCTTGTCTTTGGACTGTGGGAGGAAACTGGAGCGCCAGAGGAAACCCACATATGCACACGCCACACAGAAATGCTCGAGTTTGTGAATTAATCCCAAGACCTTCTTGCTCTGACACAGACATGCTAAACACTACGCCACCATGCTGCCTGCTTACTGTGTTATATTCTCATATATTTCAGTGAAATGGGGGCAGTGGTGGTCTAGTGGTATAGGGCGTTGGATCACTGATCCAAAGGTTGGGGGTTTGAGTCCCACTCTCCACAAGGTTGTCACTGCCCCCCCCCAGTGCAGCTAACTGGGTTATCAAAGGCGGGCCATGTCTGTCAATGTCTATGGTGAGAGGCATGTAAAAGAACTATTGCTGACTTTCGTAAAGAGTAGCTGCAAAGTCGTCAGCGTGTTTCTGTCCCTTGCTAAAAAGGGTTGTGACAGGAAGGGTATCCGACATAAAAACCTCTGCCAAATCAATCGTCCGAATCAGATGATTCATTGTGGCGACTCCCGAGTAAAAGGGAAAAAGCCAAAAGGAAGACAGCCAGACATATTTCAGTGAAATGGCAGCTAGACCTCGTTAATTCTCGGTTTATGATACAGTATAGATGTTGTTTACAAGACTGTGTAACATAGTTCTATTTGAATAATTAGCTTCACCTTTAGATGGATATAATTTTTTGTAATTTAGCACAATTCTCCCCGCCCCCAACCTGCAGTGTGGTGGGGCTCTCCCTCAAAAATTGGGCAAGAAGCTCGACCATCTGAGAGGAGCATGGAGTAGAACTGCTGCTCTTCCATTGTTTCAAGGAGTTAGTTGAGTTTGTTCAGGCATCTGATTAGACTGCCATCTGAACGCCTCCCTGGTGTGGTTGATCAGGCATGTCCAACTGGGAAGAGACCCTGGGGTCAACCCAAAGCACGCTGGACAGACGCTGTCTCTCGGCTGAGCATGGAATGCCTAAGTGCGCCCATGAAAGAGCTGTTGGAAGTGACTTGGAGAGGGACATCTGGACATCATTGCTTATGCTACCGCCCTCATGTCCAGACCCTGAAACAACCAAAAGAAGATGATGATCACAATTTCATCTAGGTAGAAATCATTCATCCACTCATTTTCTGAACTGCATAATCCTAATGAGGGTCATTGGGAGGCTGGTGCCTATCTCCGTCTACTCCAGGGGAGGGCAGAGTAGACAGCTCACCAGGCCATTACAGGGCAAGAGTAGAAATCAACACATGCAAAAAAAAAAAAAGAAAAAACTTTTTCTGGTTAAATTTTGTTCTACATCCAAACATGTTTTTTTTTTGTTTTTGTTTTTTTTATGGAAAATGATTTTTAAAAAAACGTTTTGTTGTAAATGTATATAATGTATTTATATGCAAATGTGAAATGTTTATTTTGATTGTAAATTTTAATTTAAATATAATATGTAAATTTTAAATGCAAAATGTATGTAAATGTGGGGCAGCAGTGGCGTGGTGGTAGTGCACTGGATTACTGATTCCAAGTTTGGGGGATCAAGTCCCACTGTCATCAGGTTGTCATTGCCCCCCAATCTCGTGCAGCTAACTGGGCTATCCTGGGCCAGCCATGTCTCTCAGTGTTTATGGTGAGAGGCATGTAAAATAACCATTGCAGAGTTTCGTCAAGACTAGCCTGCATCTCTATCAGAGTGTTCATGCCCCACAATGGCCTGGAAAGAAGTCCTGGGTGTACTTTGCCCTTGCCAGAGTTGGATGAGATGAGTACCATCCTCCCAGTGACCCTATTTAGGATTAAGCAGTTCAGAAAATGAATGTATTTAACTGGTAATATCAATGTAGAACTTACGGGTTTTGATCATATGCCGATTGACGCTCAGATTGGCCAAGTTGACACCATACTGGGTTTGATTAAGGAAAATGCAGCTGATGTAAAGAGCAAATTTGTGACGTTTGTGGTTATGGTGTTCTTTCATTGACTTTTAAGACTCTCGTTTGGGATTGTGATGTCATTAATGCAATTGTTAAATTCTTAAATTATTTCTGCTTTGAAATAGCAGACGTATGGAAATAGAGAAGTGAATACACAGTGTATTGATATTAACTATGTTGGCTACCTGTCTCGCCTGTGCTATGAGTGTTTCCTGTATTAAATTCAATGGTAATGGACAAAATGTCAGGATTTACTGGTTGTAATCATAGTAAAGCTGCCACATTGTATTTTTATAATGTCAATACCTTGGTTTCGAATCCCTAATCCTTTGAGTGATGCTCTGCATTTCTTGAGTGCTTTATTACAATAGATATTCATTACCATGACTCAGCATTGCACACATTTTTCTGCGTATGAATGCATGACAAACAAAGATGTACTTTGCAGAATGCAGACTGACATGTTATCAGCACTGCAGATAGATGCCAAGGGTGGAAACAGAGAGGTTATACTACTGAAGCCCATCAGCACATTGTCCTATCATCTTGATGCTCTTCACTGAAAAGGAGGAATGCGCTACTCAATACAGTTAATCTGATCTCACAGAGTAGGACACACACACAAAATAGGTAAATGTCTCGCGATCAAGATGTCAAGATTAATATAGACCCAGATTCCAGGACACACAATATTGCCTGAGTAAACAGAAACACCTCTGTGGAAACAAAACTCTCTTTAAAGAGCAATGGTCATTGTGTTTATGCAAATGGAGCTTTAGACAAAATGTAC